>JABSTQ010009748.1:0-320031 GCA_013358835.2 Ixodes persulcatus | reverse complement strand
CCTACAACTGGAGAGGATGCGACCTCCTCTCTCGCGTTCGCCAGTTTGTTTGCTAGCCAACGATAGCCGCAAGTCCAAGCCGCGCCAAGCGTGTTTCCTTTTTGTCGTGTGCGCGTCGCGAAAGGCGCCCTGAATGGTTATCGTCGGTGTGGGTGTGTTGGGAGCTTGTGACCCGATCCCCTTCGAGCATGCCGCACGGCGCCGCAAAGCTCCCGAGTATCCGGGTGACCCGGCGAATCCTATCGACGTGTTTGAGGAGCATCTCCGCGGCGTTACCGATAGCATCCTCTCGAGTGTCTGGCGGGCCAAGCTCAACGGTCAAAAACTTTGTTGTGCGATCGTCGTCAACGCTGCCACCACCATGAACGTCAAAATGTTCAACGTGATTCTGCTCGGTTTCGGCTTCATGTTCGTCTTCACCGCTTTCCAAACGGGTGGCTTGATACAGGTAATTTTCCATTAAATCGCCAATGGAACAAGACAAACTTTAGGGGGGAGGATTTGGAGGGCGGCTTTTGCGGCTTAAAAAAAAAAAGTAGAGGTAAAAAGAATTGCAGTTCAGAAACAGGTTTTTCCGTTGATCGAGTTGCCCGTGATTAATGTAACGGCGCAGGCAGTTGTGGTTTCCGATCGCACTTTATCCGATCGGAACAGCTGGTGCTGTCATGATCAGGGTCGGTGTTGTCACGTGGTTTTAAGAGACAGCAAAACACTAACCGAAACCAACTTGGAATGCGCGCTTGAATGTCGGTTTCGGTTTCGATGCGGCGAGTATAGTTTACCTTTGCTTAAAAACATCTGTGCTGGCTACGGACGCAAGCGCGCGTGGCTTTGGAAAGTGCGCCTTAGATGGGATATCTTTTTCGTACGAACGAAGCATTTTGCTGAACTAGGCTCACGCACCTGTGCCTGTACGTACGTCCGTACACTGTTGACATTTGTCGGAAAATTTAGAAGAATACAAATAGAGTAGAAACAAAAAATGCCAACGTGCTGCAACTTTTAAGTTTGGAATGTAGACTTCTGTTGTTTGATTTTTTTTTTTTTTTTTTGGTGGGGGGGGAGGGGGGGGGACATTTACTTGGCAGCGACTCAAGCTGGAAAGAGCGTGCTTGATGTGTACACTATGCGTACACGTATGCACTGTCGCAAGGCGCGCTAGGTAATGCGTTCAGGAAATGAGAAATGTCGTTTGCAAAATTTCCCAAGTTCGACTGCGGCATTCCTGCATGAAATTAGTACGCGTCCGCGCTTTGGGCTCTGCATTCCGGAGAAATGGAGACGGGGCGACTGCAGAGCATTGGCACACTTCCTTTTCAAACGTTAATTACAAATTGTTTTATTTATTTATTTGTACAGATGTACCCACAGAACCTTTCTTCTTTTTCTTTTTTTGTCATTATTGTTATTTTTATTATTGTCATTATTTTTGTCATTGTCATTATTATTATTAAAATAATAGAAATGCTTAAACGCGAACATATAGTACAGATTGAGTGTTATGTGATGGCGATATAGTCCATACAATAAAATGAAAACGCCATTGCAAAAATGATGGCAGGGTTGTACTTTGGGAAAGGGAAACAAAACCGACCATAGCCTTTTCGTAACGAGAGGACTGTAATAGATTAGGTTAATGGACCTCATAAGATAACATATTCCCCCTTACTATAACAACGTACACACCAGAGAGAATTGTACGGAAGTCTGTGCTTAGTGAATTGGGCAATGCTCGAGCTCGATACATTGTCTTTGCCCGATAGACTGCACTGAATGGAATGTGGCTGAAGGCGCGAGGGGGGAGGGTGTCATATGCCAACGCTGCTTAGAGGATTGCACGTACTACGTGCCTTTGCCGCTTCCAATGCGCATGAGCTTGGGTCCCCTGCTACGTCCAAGGCTACATCCTTGCCCTAGTATACTTTCCTCGCCAACCCTGATAAACCGCGCTCGTGGCATCACAAACCACTGATGCGGGCATCGGCACGTCACTCATTAATTAATTTATTTATCTATTCAGAATACCTTCGAGGTAGTACACGGAAGGGGGAGTGAGCTTAAGAAACAATTACAAAGTGCACATAATAGTCGGAGAATTTTTAAACCGATCTATATCTACGACGCTAGCAATCGAACCGCTAACATTGAATTGTGCCTTGCAATTTATTTGCTATTTATTTCACATACTAATTGATATGAAACCCTGGTAGAAATTACAGAACTTTTATTTGAATTTTGACCCACTTTGACGTACCTGATTATTCATCAATAAATATTTAGTTAATATTCTTTCTGACTTGTTAGAAAATATTGGGTAAGTAGCGGAACCCCTGTTGTTGTTTTTTTATATATATATATATATATAGATTGGAGAATAGGCTAGAGTGTACGTAAAACAAGTATTATGCAGGCGAGCAGCCTTTCCCAAACTTTTGTGGTAATTCCTTCATAAACTTGAGTGGGTACCATGGTATCTCACAATGGAGAGCTTGAGTAAAATTCCGCCCAAGTCTTCGACAACTCTTTGGAGGTTTATACCCACCTGTAGTTTAATTGTTGCAGGTTAAGGAACCAGAACAGGCTCCTCCCACAAATCCCTTTGCTCTTTCCACTCTAGCAATGCTAGCACTCGAGGGGAGGAGGTGAAGGGCTTCACAAGACGGGTTTGTCTTGAACAGGCCACAGTCATAATTTTTGCTTTGGAGCAGACAACCACCTTTCAAATTGGAATTGTGTATCTCTTAAGATAAAATACATGAAATTTGGTGCGCAGATCGCCACTTCATGTAGTTAAAGGTGTGCGGAGGAAAGAAAGTTTTCATGTGGTGTTTTCTTACTATAAAACAGAATTTTGTTTTCTTAAATTATTTTATGTGTTTTAGCAACAGAAGAAATACTTCACTTTCCTCAAATCTTCCTATCGTCGGTTTTCTCCAAATGCAGTCAAACATCGTTGTTGTCTAGACTGATGCCAAGAAGTGGGCCATCTAGGTGTGCTATCTTCACAAGCCGGAAAGTCCCACTTGCCATCGGTTCACAATTGTTGCCATTATCAGCAACGATCGGTTTCATCATATCCGGCATAGTTTTCATAATCTTGTACTTCCTGAAGTGGGATGGTCGACATTTTATGAACTGTGCGTAGCTGATCGCCATATTTACGTCCAGGGGCGGATACAGGAATTTCCTGAGGGGGGGGGGTCAGGTGTTGGTCTGCGTACCATCTGTTTAGGAACCCCCTCCCCCTCTCCTTCGTTTTACGCCCTAAATTTTATACATGCAGAAATCAAGAGGGGGGTCAGGACATCCGGACCCCCCCCTCTAAATCTTCCCCTGTTTACGTCCCTGCCCAATAGTGCACCTGGAAAAGATGCGTGATAAGTGTCATGAGTGTAATTTATAGCCAATTCATTGCCTAACCTATGTTCTGGGTGTGTGCTGCATCTTATAGTGCCCTCGTTTGGCGCACTTTGGCCTAAGTTGCATTTTATGCAATAAAACCTTAACCATCATCATCATCTTGTAGCTGGTTGTTTCAGAAAATTTCTTCAAACTATATAGCGTCAAGTTCTCATGTGTTCATTTAGTACCATGTTTTCCAAACTAATAACCATAAATAAAAAAAAAAAATTTTTTTTTTCCCAAGCTTTTGAAAGATGGCCCATCCCTATGTTTTGCTTGATTTGCGATGCCTTTTTAAACACTGAAAGATAGCCCACTTCTAGCATTAGTAGTGTTGGGATCAATGATGGCCTCGGCGTAAATGCTGCTAGTTGGCTATGGCGGTATATAAGCAATCGTTGATGACTGAGAAGTAGTCATCTTTGCTTCGTCTCTTGCCACAATAACAAGCTTAGAAGGGAAGCATGACCTAAAAATAGAATTTTTTCAACTTTTCTTTGTTGTACACCAAAAGTTAGCCCATTTTCTTGTGAACCAATTATTTTTATGAGCAGTACATTTCATTTATGCAATTAGTTAAAGTGTCCTTAAGTGCTCTGTTTAATGCAGGTACACCTGTTAATTACATATAATTCTTTTTTTTTATATATGTCATTTTTGAATTGTCCCCTGCAGGAAAGCTTGCATCTAAATCATGTCCTAAAGTGTTTTTTTTTTTTTTTTTCGTTGCATTATTTTCAGAAACTTAAAAAATATGGAACAATAGCTAATTTTGCAATTGCATGCAATAAGCGAGATTCAGCATAGTGCACTAGGAATCATTCAGCAAAAACATGCATGGCAGCTCATAATACCACATGAGTGTATCGTTTCAGCATCAATGCAACTGTAAAGGCAGACTGAGACCACATATTTGACCAAACTATAACGAGTAAAGCATGAAAACATGTTTTATTCTTCCTAGTATTTAACTTTATCACCAATGCACTCAACAAATGTATAACGAGACAGTAACCGCTTTAGCATTATTATTAGTAAGGTAGGGAAAAAATTTATTCACACAACTTTAATTATTTTTTTGTGGTTGTGAGTAAATTAGTGTAATTGATTAGTGTTTGATTACACTGAACAATATATATTTGGGCACCATTCTTATGTTGAAAGGCTGAAGGAACATTACTTATTTTTTTCTTTCTGGGTGTGCAAAGCACATTCCACGCCATGACCCGTGTCCATGTTCATATAACGAAAGCATTTATGAATGTTTTAACTTTATCGAGTAACGGAAGTTAACGTAACAATTTAAATTAGCAGATAAGAGTTATATTTAACAGTTTGAATTACCAGATAAAAGTCAAATTTAACAGCCTGAATTTAAAGTCTTCAACGAAAACTCGCACCTCGTTGCGGGCAGCAAATCATCACTTCACTCGGAACTGTCAGATTGAGCAGGAGCGCTGAGGTCGTGGTATGTTTACCTCATTGTCTTGGATTTGGAGCGAGCTTTCTGGGAGGTGCGGTCCAGGAAAGGGGAAGGGGGTGTGTCCCACCAGGTGCTCATGCATATTCCACAGGGCACCCCTTCACTTCGCGACGATTGTCACGTAGCGTCGCCGATCCATTAGCGGAATCCACCAGTGCATGTGGGTCACGGCAATTGCTGCCGCACCGATTACATCGACATCAATGTTCCCCGAGCATGACTGGGAATACTACGGCCGGCGTTAATGGGCTGGAGAGATGACAATTGCGCCCCGAAACTTTCCGCGGGACGTTACCGGTGGAAAGTTTCGGTTTTGTCGCTCCGGCGAGCATGCACGAGACCTTTTCGTGTCTCAGCTAGGGTGGTGCTGTTTATTGATTACCTACAAATATGGAGCTTTACTTTTTTTTGCGGCAGTACGGTTAGGGTTTACGAGCCTCCAACTTGTCGACATTTTAGGAATTGAGTAAAATTTTAATATTCTGAATTCTATAGTATAGTACATGAACACGCACATAGTTTCTCTCTCAAATTCGCTTAATTTCAAACAGCAGCGAAGCGACGGTGTGTTTGCAGCTGCCTCAATACTTAGTCTGTCTGGATTTTACTGTATTCTTTTCGTTTGCTAGCTTCTTTGAATTTACCATAGTATGTCTCCTGTGTATAGTTTCACTTGCGGTTTTGTTTTGTTTATGTGTTTTTTCTCACGAGTGTTACACCTTCTGTAATACTCTCACCGACGGCGATCTTATAGGTTATAAGTAAAATGGACAAATTTATTGATTGTCGTATTCGGTCGCACCCTTTACGGTTAGAGACCACCATCTTCAAAGGATAAAAGTGAACTCTGGTGATGCAGTAGGAGGCTCGCAGCGTATTAGTACCTAAACATTTCGTTGCGAACCATTTTTTTTTTTTTCTGAAGTTCATGTGTCAAATTTTATTGTCTCTCTCTCTCTCTCCCCCTATCACAAAAGCCTGAGGAATGGTAATAACGGTGGAACTCCACTACCTTGTTTCACGTGTCGTCTGTTCGCCTGTTGATGACACCTGGTGTACAGCTGCTGAGCACTTGCTTGCATATTTTTTCTTACTTTTTTTTAATCTTATTTTTACATTTGACTTCCGTTCTGCTAGCGCACGTGTAGTCAGTTGCGTGGAGATGCTTTAGAAACGGGTTCGGCTTGAGCGCCACATTTCTTTTTAGAAACGATGAAAGGTGCGACAAACTGCGACCTTGCTCACAAAAAAAGTAATCCATGTTTCGACCTATATAAGTGGCACCCCTCCCCTATAAATGTTTGGTTTCACAAAAAAAGGTTTGTAGTTAAGTAGTGCACCTTTGTGTAACTCCCACTTACATATTGGTACAATTGGAAAACAGCAAAACTGCATTGATAAGCCCGCACATATGTGTGTTGTGATCGCAATAAAAGCGGGAGTCAGTTTAAATTTTTTTTACCAATGGATTGAACAAGAAATATAACCCTGGAGGCGGATTTGCACAGTTGAGGTTTCAATCTTATAGAAGCAAATGCATACAAGTCAGTGCTGTAAAGAGCTCAAAGTGAAATGTGTCTGCTAAAATGTGACCTATACACACTGGATAATATGGTAACTTAACCAGGTCTGCATTTCAAGTTCAGGGGCATGCAACGAAGAATGTGTGCGATTGAGGGAAAACAAAATAACCAAGAAATTGTATGATTGATTGATTGATTGACACACATCTTTAGGTATGTGGTAAATATCACCCTGCCCAAGGCTGCCACTTGTTGCTAGCATTATATAATTATGAGCAGTTACCGACGAGGTCATCGTGCGGCCGTATTTGCAGCTCTCTGCTGCTAAAACGTTGGTTATAATTGAAGCGTGTTATAGTACGCTTATAAAATATCCCGTCGAAAGTTGGTGGAGTTAATATATGCCAGCTGCGCTGCATGTGATTTACGCAGCATGCGTTTTAACGCAGCTGTATTTGCGAGGCTCATCATTTCTGTCGGCCATTCCCTTCTGTTGGCCATCAGACAGACAGACGTGAGCGGAGAGGCGGCTTTCGTGTTTGTATGGACACGCCAATCCAAATAAAAGGCACATGGGCAGTACCGTGATATCCCGGGAGATGCCATGCCCCCCAAACATAACCCGCCCCCTATTTTTGGCTTGATTTGTTTTCTTTCCCTTAAACACCGAAAGATAGCCACTTCTAGTAATCATAGTATGGGGATCAATGATGGCCTCGGCGTAAATGCGGGTAGTTAGCTATGGTGGGATATAAGCGAGAATAGCTGACTGTGATGTACAGTAATCTTTGCTTCATTTCCCCTTGCTGCAATAAAAAGTTTGGCTGGAACAGATAACCTAAATAGCATTTGTCAAACTTTTTTTTATTGTACACCGAAAGTTAACCCACCCCTAATTTTCAGCCGATCCGCTCTTGATATTAGGTGCGCTATCTCTCACGATGATATGGTAGTCGTTTGAGGTTTATGAGGTATATTAATAAAGAAAGAATATGCACTCTGATGAAGTTGCAAACGAGATGTTCAGAGTTATCTTTTGGCCGACTTTGCACAAAGCGAGGCAGATGATTCCTTGTTCCCACAAATCAGTTAAAAGTGTTAGTGAACCGGTAGTGAACCGGTTGCGTTGGTTGTGTCTAGCACGTTAGCTCAAGAGAAGGGAAATCCGTGCATGGAGTCATTGTCAGCCTAAAGCCATAGCTTGTAGCTCCCAGCGACCCCGGAAGTGTATTTTCCATGGGGGGGCTAGCGGTCGAATAAGGGGCGGGGAGGGGGGGGGGGGGAGAATAAAAAAACGTTAAATTAAAAAAAAAAAAAAACATTACCAAGATTTTACTGCTTATACAAGGTTCAATATTAATATCTATACCGCGAGTCCATACATTCATCCAAAATTCCTGTCTCGAAGCAATGAGATGTTGACACAATCTGATTCAATAGTATAGGCAGTTATACGGCGGCATCGATCTACGGTGTCGATGTAAAATGCACTGGAAAATCGGGCGCCTGCACGTAGAAAGCTGACATTTTCAGCAAATGAACTTGCATTTAATTTAATATAGATTTTTCGTAATACATTATGTTGTTCATGGTATTGAATCTGAGTTTGTGAGAAACTAAGATTTTCCCAATAACCAATATTGACATGTTTTATACTTCCTAATTCCATTTTTACCAATTGCTACCTGAACGGGTAAATTTACCAGATGATAAAGCATTTAGGTATGGTTATTTGACAAAAATGACAGGCGACTTTAGTCTTTCTAAAGATCAAAATTAGGCGCGACCACCATAGGGTATACACGAATACAACAGCACGCGTCTAGATTTTGGGTATCTCCAATCATGGTGCGAGTTTATACAATCGGTCAATTCTAACTTCGGATTTCTTTTGCGAGGCGAAATGGTACGGAAGCAACAAACATTGTGCATATGTAAAGTCAATAATAATACCTTGCAATCAGCTTTGTAGATGTGTCAATCCAATCCACTCGTCAATCACATCGTTCTCTACTGCGTGCGCACAATCTTTCATGAAACACGAAGCTTATCTTGAAAACTTGGAGGGCAATATAGCGGCAACATTCCTTTGTCAAACCCACTGAACATGGCAGCGGTGCAAAAGAAGCACTGGTCGAGGTACAAGCGGCCACTGCGTGTAGAATTTCAAACGGCTTTTGCTATCTTTTTTTCGTCACTTCGTAATGTTAGCTTTGTTCTTCTCTTCTTTTGTTGTGCGGTTCCTTTTTTCGCGCGAGAGATCAGAGACTCGCTCACACGCCCCAAAATAATCTTGATCTGACCTCAGATCTCGAAGTCCTTCAAATGAGCAGGGATTCGCCGAGTTCTTGACGGGCGTATGGGTAATACATTTGTGGCTTCGGTATCTCTGGTTGGGCTTCCGGAATTGACGTCACCACTTGGTTCGATTTCTTCCAAGTCGTGGTCTGTGCTTGGCTGATTCTGCTCAGTATCCTTTCTCGCAGACGGAACCAAGGTTCTGAAGCGGCTCGGATGCCTCTGTCTCGAAGTTGGAATTGAGGTCCTGCTGAAGTTGCCTCCCAATGATGGTGTCGGCCAACTCGGGGCAACTAATGTCTCGTGTGGTGTGTCTACGCAGCTTTTCGACGTTTACTACTCTCTCGTTCTGTCAATTGCCGCTCTGGTCAATGCGCACTATTTTTACGGTATTTTCTCCCAAAATTAGGGATACTTTGTAAGGACCATCAAAGAATGGGTCGAGAGTCGATGATCGAGATCCCAGTGTGCAGTACACCGTGTCACCGATCTGGAAATTTGGCTTCCTACGCTTGGCGTCGTTGTGCTGCTTCGCTGATGCCTGACTCCCTTCCAGGTTTTCTCTCGTTCTGTCTCGTTTCTTTGCAAGTTCAGAGAGCCTCGATGCTTCGTTTAGCTCTTCCTCGACGTCGGACAGACACAGCTGCCCAGGTAGACGCGGATCATACCCGTGCATCAGCTCGAACGGAGTGTGTCGAGTCGGTTTCTGCCTAGTGACGTCGATCGCGAAGACTGCTTCAGGAAGCATCTTGCTCCAGTCAGAGTGTGGTTCAATGATCTTTCGAAGTACATCCTTTAGTACTTCAACGGCCCGTTCCACCAGTTCGTTAGCCTGCGGCCAGTATGGCGGAGTCGTTACATGTGTGATACCAAATCGTTGATATACTGCAGCTGTCCTCTTGTTGACAAAACTTTTCGCTTGGTCCGTCACTATCGTATTGGGGACACCGAATCTCGGTATTCACCGGTTCATCAAGAAGTCGAGGTAGAACATCGAAGCCGTTGAAGGCACTGCAACTGCGTCGACGTAACGTGTAGCGTGGTCAATACACAAAAGTACATGTTGGTAGCCATCGCATTCTTCCAAAGGTCTGAAGTGATCGAGCAAAATCACCGTGTTTGGTACAGCCGGGATGTTTCTTGGTTGCAAGGACCCTTCTGCGATTGTGGTCCTACGGTTGACCCTTCGACATGTGTGGCAGGACTGCACATAGGCTCTCACGTGGCGCGACATGCAAGGCCACCAGTACCTTCTCTGAATCTGGTTTAGGATGCGCTGTGCATCCATATGTCCAGTCGAGTCGTGGCACATCTGTAGTACTTTGTCCCTTGACACAGCAGGTACCACTACCTTACCCCCACTTCCGTCTTTACTTAAGTTCACTAGGATGCCGTGTTTCTGTGCGAACTCTGTGTTGCCCTTGGCAGCCAGTTGTTGTAGACGTTGGCAGTCTCCATCTGTTTTTTTGGTGTTCGCGTAAGCAACTGTTGTCTGTCTGTAGTACCATGCAAATGAAGTTGCCACTGCTCGCCGTCCCGTTGAGTTGGAGAGACTCCGGATCTCTGTCCAGATCTTCAAGTTGAGAGAGGGCGTCCGCTTTGTTGATCCTGCCTGGACGATGACAAATCTTGAAGTCGTAGTCAGAAAGCTCGATGGTCCATCTTGCAAAACGACGGTTTGTTGTTGCTTTGTGTGCTAGGTATGTAAGGCTGAGGTTATCAGTCAGCACCGTGAACTGTGGGCCGCCCTTGAGGTAGATGGCGAATTTCTCGGTTACAGCCCAGTGTAGTGCCATACATTCCAGCAGGTTTGAGTGGAATTGGCTGTCGTGTGCGTTTAGTGCACGCCTCGCATCCTCAATCACGCGCTCTTGTGCGTCTTGGGTCTGAGTGAGAATGGCGCCAAGGCCATGCTGGCTGGCGTCCGTATGCACCGTTGAAGGGCAGTCACTGCGAAAGTTGGCGAGGATGGGGGGGTTCTTTAAGGCGTGCTTCAGACAGTCTACAATATGTTGGTGTTCTTCTGACCAAACGAATTCACTGTCTTTGACAAGAAGCTTCCGCAGTGGTAGCGTCTTCGCCGAGAAGTTCTTTATGAATCTTCGGAAGTGGTTGGCAAACTGGATGAATGAGCAGAGGTGCTTTGCAACTCTTGAGGGCTGGAACTTGTCAACGTCTGCCACTCGTTTTGGGTCGGGAATCCTCCCCTCATCCGTGATGATGTAACCAAGAAATGATACTTGGCTGCGCACAAACTGACACTTCCGGATATTCATCCTTAGACCGTTGAGTACCACACGACAGGGTGCCTCTTCCAAAAGTTCGAGAGCTTCACTGATGGACCTTGCTCCCTGTGCGATGACGTCTATGTATGTGGTAGTGCGTGGAAGTCCCTCAAAAGTCTTGCACATCACCATTTGCATTGTTTGTGGCGCTTTACAAAAGCCGAATGCCATGCGGAAATACTCGTACTTTCCATCTTCTGTCACGAAAGCTGTTTTGTGGGTGTCTTCGGGTTTCACACGGATCGTGAGGAAGGCCGTCTTGACGTTCATGGTGGAAAAATAACGTGAATGGTCTCTCATGATTTCGTCTAGAGCATCTTCCATTAGCGGCATAGGATACGGAGGGTTTAGCGTTTCAGTGTTGAGCTTGTGGTAGTCGTAGACCATTCGTCTTGGAGTAGTTGGGTGGTTCAGCTGGTCTATTATGAGGGTTGGTGCTGTGTATTCGCTTTGACTTGGTTTGATTACTCCTTGTTTCAGGTATTCATCGTCTTTCTCTCTCATTAATTCGCGGTCTGCGTAGGAGCATCGGTAACGGCGCGAGGCTACCGGGATTGAGTTTCGCAGCCCAATAAGGAGTATTCACTGGGCGCCATATTTGTGGGTGCTGTTTAGAGCGCATGCTCAGAACGAGCCCACATTAATAGGCTGCTAAGACCGGCAATCTTGACGGTGCGGAATGCATGTTACAAAAGAACTGTGGAAGCTCGCCATGAGCACGCGCTCAGCAGTCGCGCACACAGCTATGGCCGCCAGTGAATATTTCCTATTGAATGTTCCACGTGTGGGCACATGCCAAGCTGTTGTTCTTTTGTGGCAAAGGCTGTGTGATGCGTCATTAGTATTTTTTGCAGCCTTTCACGCTCCTCTGAGGATGTATCTGGCGTCATGAGGTCAACTGCCGCATTGATCTTTTGCTCAAGGTCTACGTCTGGACTTGACCTTGAAGGTTGAAAGGAGACAAACATCGCAACATCATTACCGATGTGTTGTGTAATTTCCATTGCAAATGTTGAAATCAGTGCCTCTCCTGTTCTTTGAGGGGTTTGTTATTCCGTGGTGGTCTCGTCTCGTTGGGTCACGTCGTATGCCGGAAGTTTCACGAGAGTTATGTCGTTCGACAGGTGAAATGTTACATCAACGTTAGCAAGCTTTCTCCAGTGTGATCCCAGAGGTATGTTCATTGTAGAAGGAAGTGGTAGAACCATCACCTCGGGGAGTCGGGTGGTGAACTGGCCGACGTCTATTGATAGTGTAGTAGCCCACTGAGGCTCGACCTGTCTGTCCAGCACTGTGACCAGGTCGTGGCCACTGCATGCTGTTTTCTCTTTGTTGGGTGGAAGAACCTTGGGGTCGACAATCGAGAGGTTCGCACCAGTGTCGATGCAGGCTCTGAGTGGGCTGCCTCCGTTCGCGTAGGCAGTGACGATCGGAAGTGTGTCTCCACGTGTCCGTAGGAAATAGTGGACATTTCTTTCGTGGCGACTATGGTACTCTTCCTGCTTCTTGGTTCTTCTATCTTCGGCTCGAAGTGTTGCAGTACTTTTGGGTTGTGGGCAATCCCGTGAGATATGTCCGAAACCGGAGCACTTGAAGCATTTGCGGTCTTTTGAACTGTTGGCGTACAGCGATGGTCGCTGTGAAGACCACTGACTCTGCTGACGTTGCTCAAACGGTTTGCAGTTGTACTGCTGTTTCGGTTCGGTGGAGAATTGAACCTACAACTTTCGTCGGTTGTCGAGATTCACTCTCGGTCGATGAGCTCGAGCACGGACGTACAGTTCTGAGTGGCTAGTGGCGTAGCCCATTTGTCGTCCTGAATTCCACTGAGGATCAAGGAAATACGCACTTCGGGTCCGAGCTTCTGTGGAGCCTTCTCAAGCATAGCGTTTTTTGCGTACATGTACTGTACAAGCGTTTCGTTTGATCGGAGCTGGCACTCGTTTTGGTAATCTAGAAACTCTTGGAGCGACATTTTTCGCTTGAAACGATCGGCTATGGCATGCTTCTATGTGTCCCAATCGTGGATTCGAGTTCCGTACGATTTATGCCATTCACGCGCTGCTCCGGGAAGGCGAATAATAGCGTCGAGCATTGTAAGTGACGGCGTCCAGTGTGCCAGAGACGCGACACGCTCGATTTCCTCTAGCCATTCTTTCAAACTTTCTCGCTGATTACTTTGGAATGTTTGTATGGCTGCGGCCGTGTCACCCGTTGAGTGCACCTGAAGAGGTCTTGAGTTTTCGATCAAGGCTTCGGCGAGCTGACGTTGCGTTTCGGCGATGACGCCGAGGATGTTGTCCGATGCGAGGGGCTGTACTTTCGAGGAGAGCGAGCCTGGCCTGCTCTCCAGCTACGTCTGAGCTACTCGTCATTCCACCGAATCAGAAAAAACAACGCCCCTCCAACATCAAACTCCACATTGACGGGAGAGAGATCCCAGGGGTCCCTGCCCTCAAAGTCCTTGGGCTGCAGATACAATCCACCAGACTCAATCACAACTTTCTCTAGACCATAGAAAGGAACATAAACCAAACTATAGGTCTGCTCAAGAGAGTCACCAACAAACACGCAGGCCTGACTGAGCAGGACAGGGTCCGCCTGCTCCAAGCCTTCGTCGTGAGCAGAATAGTCTACTCCATCCCCTACCTTAAATTAAACAAGGCAGAAACTTACAAAATCGATATCCTCATAAGACGCGCTTACAAGGCGGCGCTACGCCTTCCCCCAGGCACGTCCACTGCCAGACTCGAAGGGTTAGGCCTTCACAACAAGGCCAGTGAACTCGTTGAAGCCCATCTAATGGGACAATATGAACGCCTCGCCCGCACCCCCACAGGAAGACACATTCTCCGAAATCTAAGAATAGGACACCACAGCCTACATCAGGACGCGACAACCATTCCCCTAGATATCCACGCGCACATTATAGCCAAACCACTCCCCCGCAACATGCACCCTACGCACCACACCGGTCGGAGGGAACAACGAGCCCGCGCCCTACACAAGAATTACAAAAACGACCCCCGAGTCGTGTACGTAGATGCAGCGGAATATAGACACCACGAAGCATTCACCGCAGTCGCAGTTCGCAATAACTCCAACAGCGACCCGCTAGATTCGATCACAGTCCGGACGCCCATCCCGGAAACGGCGGAGGAAGCGGCGATAGCGCTGGCCCTAACGCTTAACCCTACCCCCGCAACAATCATTACCGATTCTAAAACCGCTTTCCAAAATTTTGCCGCCGGACGCATATCCGCAACGGCACTCAAAATTTTGCGCAGAAACCCCCCGCAATCTCAAGTCCAACTGATCTGGACCCCTGCGCATTCTGGGCTCGAGGGAAACGAGGCGGCCCACGACCTAGCCCGAGGACTTACTATCCGGGCTGGGCCGAGCCTGTATCCCTACCACGGAGCCCGGTCCGCGCGGGACCGTCTGGTCGGATATCATGACATTACCGCCTACTACCTCCTTTCCCGCAGAATCTATCCGCAGGAGGACAAATCCCTTAGCTTAGAACAATCACACGTCTGGCGCCAACTCCAGACGGGAGTTTTCCCCAACCCGGCCACCATGACCCATATCCACCCCAGCCTTTATCCAACTTCGGCGTGCCCCTTATGTGGCGCCCATGCCAACCTGGCCCACATCATCTGGGCATTCACTCAGGATCCCTTCCCCGAAATCCCTTCTGAGGAGAGGTGGGAGGCCTGGCTTCGCAGCCCCGACCCGGACCTACAGGCACGCCTGGTCAAAAGGGCGGAAGAGGTCGCCGGGAAGCCTCGGCCGACCTCCACCACGGGACCACCAACCTAAATAAAAGAGAAGACGTCCAGGAGGGGATGGGCCTTCGGCCCCTCGCCCACCACCACCACCATGACCTCTACTCTCCTTGACCCATTTCCTCAGTCAATAAAGTTTTCTCTCTCTCTCTCTCTCTCTCTCTCTCGTTGTCGTTAACGTGCTCAGAGACGGAACGATTTGACGTTTGCGGCACTTCGGGCCTGCGTTGATCGACGTGTTCCTCTCCTTCTTCCCGGTGATCGTTGCCTTGACCGTTGCCGAGGTTCAAACCTGTGAGAAGCGTTTGGAGCTGCGTCTTGATACCCTTGATTTCGTTCCTTAGTTCGTCGTGAGCGTTGGGGTCCGCGGTGGTTGTTGTTGTCGACTGCGCCATGTTAGCTATCGTTTTAGCTAATTAAGTCGCATAACTTCTTCTTGATTGATAAGAAAACGAACATAAAGTTTAATACTCGCAATCCACCTCTTTACGAAATCACCGGTTCAAGATGTTTGGGTAGAGAATGCGCGTCCACACCACGAGCGCTCTCACGAGATCTCGCTTCAAAGCAAGCCATGGTCGCTCGTGAATCCATGGAACGCGAACATGTGTTTTCATACCAGAAACTCTGGAACCGTGATTTTGAAAGAGGTGGATTACAGGCTTTCGCGGCCATCTTCTCGTTCTTCAAGCCTCATTCTTCTCTTCTTTAGTTAGGCGGCTCCTTTTTTCGCACGAGAGATCAGAGACTCGCTCACACGGTGAAATTGCCAGGATAAAAGGGGACTATTTCTGTCAGTCTTGCCTTCACTAAGCTAGATGACGAAACCGCCCACCTGATGACAGTCGAGCGGGGTTCATGGATTGGACACGAGAACTGCGTGAGCACTCGACTTCGACTTGTTTCAATGAATGCCTAGGCGGACACTCGGGTAGTTTCTCGTGTCCAACCACTGCGGTTATGAAAATAGCCGAACTCTAACAATGCCTGGAGCTCAGCGCGCATTTTCTACTTTGCCGACACCTATAGGCAACCGGCAATGCAGTTTGGCACTACACGTTGCGCCATCTAGCGGCTGCAAAATAAAGAAACTGGATAGGCCAGGACGACGCGAGTCGCGGGGGCTGCGGGCGGGCGGGCGCATTCAGAAACCACGTGTGAACGTGGCATTTCGGATCGGCCTGAGCTTTTTTGGAACCGTTTTTCGTAACAGTAGGTCCCAACTTCATGTCCCTATGACCTCACCGGGTTCCTGTGACATTTCGCCTACACCTAGAGGTCCCCCAAAAAATAACCGTTGCTACTGCTGCGTGAAAGACGGCCACACTCGCGAAGGTGACTCAAGCGTCAAACTTTGCCGCTTCCCTTGCCGATTGTTGCTTCGCTATGACGTCGAGAATCGGGTGATCAGGTTTTCAAGCGAAAGGCCCGTCGGGCCGTTCCGACACTCCTAATGTCGTTCGGCACGCGCGGTCGCAACCAAAAGCTTCCAAACCTGCGAGCTTTCGAATAGTGGATTTTCGTAGCAAAGAATTTTGTTTGTTTCAGCAACCCAATGGACCTTTTTCACATAACGACGGCACCAGGCGGTGACTGCACGAACTAAAAATCGAGGAAGTGACCTACCTGCGCCATACGGTAATGGGAGCTACGCTACCAGTTTCTTCGCTCTCCGAGCAGCGGCGCGTGCCCAACGCGACTCTAAAGAGGGGGATCTGTGGCGTCCACCCAAACGCCATGTTTTTCTTTCCGTCCACTTTCCTTTTTTGTGTAACACAATTACATATATGTTGCAATTACGTGTTCTACTCGCTGATCCACAGCCTCCTTCCGAATTTCCTCGATTTCTAGTACCGACTTCCGCCGCTTGGCATCGAGTGCTCGCGCGTGCGCAGAACGCTTCTCGGAAAAGGTCCATTTAATGCTGAGTCTGGTAACAAATGTGACGGCGTGCAGAAAGCAGGATGCTAAAGTTTTTCTTTAGAAAAAGCTCATGCGAAGCGTAAATATCCTTCTTACACGTGCACTTTATTGCCTGTCACCTTTTTACACCAAGCTTTGCAGTGTGCTTTACGGTTCACTAGCATGCAGAGTTTGGTTCTAATTACCCAAATTTTATTCTAGTGTGTGTGGGCGTCGGGAGGAGAGGACGGCCGAGCGAGGCGCGAGCGGGGGCCAGCCGGCGAGGAAAAAGGAAGAGCGCGCTGCACGAGGCTGGGGCCGGGCAGGAACGATAGAGCCGTTCTAGCTGGTCTGGCCCATGGCAATCCCCGGGAGCATTCCACCCGCGAGATTTGGATCAGGACTGGCGGAAACGGCGAGCCCTGGCCATACTGGCCTGGGCTATGACGATCCCGGAGTGGCTCCGCAGCGAGACCCTGGCTGTGATCCGCAGGTCTGGACACGGACTCCGACTGCGAGCTCAGAACGACGGGCGACAACTATAGGGTCGGCGGGTCCGGACTGTGGGCTCTTGAAGATGGGCAACCAGGTAGTACAGTAAACCGATGCGCTGCCTTCTCGTTGTGTTGTGTCACTTCCTGGGAGACGAGCGAAGCACATACCGATCGGGCAGCGATTATTATAGAGCGACCCCACAAGTGGTGAAGACAACACAAACTGGTGTCCAAATGACAACTCTAGAATATGCTCTAAACACTTCGATTTATCGAGGCTCCCGATGGTCTTAAAAAAACCGCATAAAAGAACCGCGGACACGGCGCGCACGTACACACGAGGACCGCTGAAATTGGGGCCGCCGCCGCTCGCCACGGCCCGACGGGCTGCCCCATTAACACACCCGCCTCCGCTCGTGGCGCTGATTGAAGCACTGTCGTGGCGCCGCCTGGCCATTGACGGCTAGCTATGATCAACGTTGGCGGCATAGAAAAGGCACCAGGCCACGTGGCCGCTTGTTCTGGCTCCGAGTTGAGGGGAGAAATGATGCTCATATTTCTCGAATTTATTTGCTATCAAAAAGTAAATTTATTCGCTTATTAACCTTAGGGAGTAATTTTGAGTAGTATTTAGCTAAAGTAGAAAACTCGTTTCATGACTCCTTGAATTCACTCTTATGATACAAGGATGATGAGACAAAAATTAAAAAAATATGCGTGAACCGGAAGTGTGCCAGTGCTACGCGATAGATGGCGCCACTGAATTTAGTGCCAAGCAAAGAAAGGACTAAAGCCAGGTTCAGACAGTTTCGTTTGACTGCGTTTGACTGCGTTGCTGCAGCGAGAAACCAGGACATCCCTGCTGCTTATATCGCGTGCCAAGATGATTCCTTGAATTGGATTTCATGCTTCATACGAAGCACAGATGTGCCGGTGACTTGCTTTCGGTTCTCGATCCACCGCAGTCAACCGCACTCAAACGCAAGTGTCTGAACCGGCCTTAATGCGCCGTTTACACCTGAGAAGAAATCCGCTGCTGCGGGAGCGGATCCGCTCCCGGCGGCGGCGGCGACGAGCGGGTTGCGTTTACATCTATTTCCTTCGAGCGGCGGCGGCGGCGCCGGCCGCGGCAGCTGTTCTCGTAACATCCCTTCAAATATGACGAGAAGGCGCGAGAGTTCCCACCTCGACTGTCTCTCCCGGACGTTGCTGCTCCCGGAAGAACGCCTACTCATGACGTAGGCAGCGTCGCGCTGCGCAAGAATGTCACTTCCGGTCAGCGAAACGCCTCGTTCGGCGGCAGAAATAGATCCCGGACCTGTACGGCTCGCCGCCGCGTTTTCCGCCCAGCGTTTCGCCCCAGCGGCAAAAGCTGGGCGGATTCGCTCGCGGATCCGCAAGTGTAAACGTACCATAAGGCGGCGGTCCCACGGCCCCAACTATAATACCGTTGGCAGCTCTGCTAACGCTCCTGTTTGCTGTTCAAATGTCGCGTCTGTGCGCGTGTTACGTATTTCGTTCTTTTTGCAAATAAATCGTCAATTCATCATCGCTCTTTTAGTGCAAAATATGATACTCATTTTTCAAACCTTAACGCACAATAAAAAAACAAAAAGTGCAAGTTTTGATATTTTCAAAGACATACCTCTATGCATTCCAAGTTTCTAGACTTGCAATGCATCCAAGACGCGATCTTATTTTTTTATTGAATAGAAGAAGGACTCGTCTAGTTCCGTGCATACGTGTTTTTGTTAATTAGCACGCTCACATTTTTTAATATTTATTCAAAAAGAGCCTTTTTTATGTGATTTTGAAGTCTCGTAACTCAGTTTTACATCATAACGCAGCAACGAAATTTAAGGGCATGCTTGTGGTAAACATAGGAACTCAGAATACAAAATATTAGAAGTGCAACGCCAGCCGTTTTCTTGTAAACACAACTTGATTATGGTAAACTTTCTAAGAATTCCCTTAACGCGTTCTTGGTTTTCTCAGACAGCGTTCTGGCATCTGACCTAATTGTTTTTAATTGTATGCTAGAGGAACTCAGCTGGTTCACTAGAAGCGTGATTTTTTCGTATTCATATTCAGATTTGTTTAAAATATGTTTAAATCATGGGACTATTTTGAAGCTCGACTCTGTACGCAAGAAACCGGTTTCAAAGAAGAGGGCAGCTATTTAAGCAACGATTCTTTAATTAGTGCTTTTCTCGTTCTAATTAAAATCACTTTCTATGATTGTAATTTTTTTAAAGCATACTAATTGTCCTAAATAATAAAAAGAACCTATGTTGTAGCAGACGACGCGCACTTGCGCCATCTTTTGAAAGGTGGCTGAAATTCAAGGTTGAGAAGTTCAGGAAAAGTGGCGCTGGGGGGATTCTGTCCCTGATGCAGAGGATTCTTTTCTCAAATATTTCCTCGCGCTACTTCCTCTTTCTTGCAATGAGTAAATAATCTTGCAAGAAAAAGAAGAAAAAAACAAGGGTCACGAGCAAGTTCTCGAAAACATCTAGTGCCTATAAATAAGCTATTCAATGCTCCCTGCCATGTTCCGACACCACGAAAGGTGCGAATATTGAGCTCCATATGATGGTGACAACAAAGGGGAATTTCTTTTCCTTCACTCCAAAATTTTTACCCGACTTTTTTCTTTTTTAAGGTTCCAGCTTTCCAACCGCTCTGGTTCTTTTTTTGTTCGCCATCGTGCAGGAATTTTAGATTTTCAGTTTTAACGTTACTCTACTTGTAAAAAAAATTGGGTTGTGTGTATGTTTATACAGCCTAGAACTTGGTCTGCCTCCAAGGGCGACGAGTCTCCCAGCTGTAGATGAGCAATTGAGCCAGTGCAGTACAGCCGCTGCGTCACGCAGTAGTGTTAAGGCCGGTTCAGACACTTGCGTTTGAGTGCGTTTGACTGCGTTGCGGCGAGAACCGAAAGCGAGTCACCGGCACATCTGTGCTTCGTATGAAGCGTGGAATCCAATTCAAGGAATCTTCTTGGCACGCGATATAAGCAGCAGGGATGTCCTGATGTCTCGCTGCCGCAACGCAGTCAAACGCAGTCAAACGCAACTGTGTGAACCGGGCTTTACACGACCGCACGCCGGTACGATGCTCATCCAGATCGAAACGGGCAGGGGCGGGGATTGAGTACTCTACTTGTAGAAAACATACGGAGAGTGTTATGTGTAAACCGCAGTGACTGGTCCTCATACTAAGGCAACAAACAGCCAGTCATCGTGGTTCAAATCTGAGGCTCAGGAAAAGGGTCTAATAAACCCCCTTTCCATGCAGTGCCCTATCAAAAGCGTTGCACATGTGCGAAACCCTCACTACGGTCGTCTTTCTTTGGATTAATTTTTATTTAATTTTTTCAAATAAGTACAATGTCAGACGATCAACTTTCATGGTGTTGGTTTAATAATGCAACGACTCCAGGCTTCCACTTTGCATTTACACCAACCACGACTCTTGTCCTTTGCAACTAATTATAAGCAGCCATGTCAGACTTGCTAGAAACAACGTCTCAGCTGAGACTTTGGGAAAGAAAGCAATTCCAAAACCAGCGCTCGAGCTGAGCGGGACTCAAGCCGCGTCTCAAGACAGTCGTGCGACCAACCTTTTGCAGTGCTTTCTTTCACTCAGTCTCAGCTGAGACGCTGTTCTAGCAAGCCGGTCCAGGATCACAACTCGTGAAGTTTCCTCGCGCTTCTCTATCGTTTATCTGAGTCCCCGCAATGAGTATTGCGAAATAAAATCAAGCGAGATGCTCAGTGCTGCCCTGCCATGTTCTTCCATGACTGGGCTAGAGAGCGGTTTCCTTGTGGCCTTCACTCTCGCCGAGGAGCAATGGAACTTCTTTAGCCGCGTAGGGGTGCGACCACACAACCATGCCCAACGCCGCCTGAGCCATCCTGAACAACTGTTCCCCGACCAATGCGATTGAAAATGTGTGCAATTATACTTGCTTGAAATAACTGTAGTGAGCAGATTGAAATAAGATTCGGCTTACAATAATTAAATTCTTGTCTATACAAACTTGTTTCTTAAGGAGACGAAGAGAAAGACGTGTTCCGCATAAGTCCCTGAAGGCAGCTGGCCTCACAACCTGTAGGTCCAATGGACCTTTTGTAGAAATACGCGGTGCGCATGCGCGGAGTATTTCATGCGCCTGGGTTCGAGAGTATCTAGTTCCAAACAATCCGCCATCTTTCATTTCTCGCCTTTGAGCGGTTTCGTTGTGTCGACCTCGGGGCGGAAGATTACGCACGATCGGGACAAAGGTGAGCTCTGGGGAGCCGTATCTAGGTCACATCGCCTCAATGGGTGAACAGGATGTAGCTGACGTTTTGGGTGTGGAACGGGTGGGAGAGGCCTTGGGCGCGCGTTGTTTTCCAGTCACCTAGTCTCGAACCGATTCGCGTGTCTAGGTGGCAGCACATATTCGCCAAGAGGTCCATTACTCTAAAAACTTATCCAACTCAACCCCCGAGCAAAGAGGATAACACGGTGAGGAGGACGTGCCTCTCAGAAGGAATTAAAGCACTGTAGAAGCGGTAGGGTTACAGCGACCCCTCCAAGCTGCCGCCGCAGGGAGCAACTACTCCCGGTGCAATGGCCGTAAGAGATCATGCCTGTTCACTCTAGCCTAGGTTGCCTACATGTCTGTCTGTCTCAGGGTGAAGACATCCATTGTTGCTCTGAATGTGCCAGCGCGTGACGCTCTCGCGCACTCGGTGCGTGATTTGGGCGGTAAAATGGCGTCTATGCACTAGCCAAAGCTACGGGCTCGAGCTGAGTGACACCGGATTGCGCGCACTTCAAAATGCATAAAAAAACGATTGGGCGGAAAAATGGCTAAGTTGTCACCACTTCATGTGGTCTTCGGTTCAGGCACGTAGCAAGAATTTGGTTTGGCGGGGGGGGGGGGGGGGGGGGGGCGCCCATGACAAAATGCTGTATGAGGTGGAGGGGGAGAGGAGGTCTCAGCAAAATGAAAGATTTCGGGGGAAGGCCGGGCCCCGTGCATCCCCCCCCCTGGCTACGTGCCTGCTTCGGTTCGTTGTCATTTGAAAAGAGAAGACGGTCTACGGTGTTTTTCCATTTGAACGGGAACGTGCAGACGGCTATAGGAACGTGAAGACACACTGAACTTTAGATGGTCCAGACCGCTTGGCGGTTCTCCCGTGAACATGTTGTAAAAATATAAATAAATATTGTGTCCGTGAGTTAATAATAATAATAATAATCCTTATTTCCAGACATACATGTGTCTGAGGGGCTGCGGCAAAAGAATACAAAAAAAAAAATTCCGCGAAGACACTTTTGATTGCTTAAGTGTGGGAATATGAAAGCATTGCAGTCCTTTTGGTGAAAAGTTTTCGATTTATTTTTGCGACATGCGTTATTTTTGCTGATTCGGTGTGTGACGCGCGGGAAACAGCGCGCCCATGTTATACACTCATGACGTGGCGCCACCTTCTCCCCATTGGCTGCACCGTCACGTGCCCAATGACGCACGAACTTGGACACACCTTTAGTCAGTCAGATGGTTGCGACGGGACGTGTGCAATGACGCACGCACTAGGCACACCTTAGTCAGCCAGGACCTTGGAGCCGCCGTGGAGTCGGGGAAGCGTGCCCGTCTCGCACCCCGGAGGCCCGGATTCGATTCGCATCAGACCGAAATGTACTAAAGTTTGTTTCGAAAGTCGTTCATTTACTTTATTTATAGGAACCTTCGTGAAAATTTTGACGTCAGTCCGAGCATTTCTGACGTGTTTTTACTCTTTGCGCCGTCGGCCATTTTTGGTACCATCGCATGCCGCCGCCGCCGCCGCCGCCGGATTTTTGCGTGGTGGGGCAAATACTTTTCTCGCATTAAAAGTCTTCTGACCAGGCCATCAGCCCCTTTTTACAGCATTCAAAGGTGTACAGGACCAGTGTCAGTATAAAAATCAATTATGCATAAAATAATAAAATTGACATCAGCTAAACATCGTAGTTATCATAATTAATATCAACGTCATCAAACGTTTCAAATGGAAATCATTCCCATCGACATCATTGAGATCACATTAATTAACATACAATGTCAGCGTTACTGTAAAATTCTTCATATGTGTTGCAATCAAACAGAAAATATATATAGATAAAGATACATGTAAGAGGTTGGCATATTTTTTTTCTACATCAAATTATAAATAGACCTAAATAATAATGCAAAAAATATCAAAAGCACCATAAAATGCACTTTGAAATCTGCTACCCACTCGCCTAACAAAATTTAAGCCACTTGGGCTACAAAATACACTTTTACTCTTTTCTTGAACATGCAGAGTCTTCGACCTCGGCGTACTATTTCAACAATATTAGGGTGGTTATTTATAAGGTCAGATAATTGGTATTCAAGTTTAATCAAACTACCATCAAAATGATGAGTTATATAAAGCGCCCTTCTGAACACCCGCCTTGAAAAAAAAAAAAGTCTGCTATTGCTTGTTTTATTATAGATCAAAATGCAGTCAAAGACTATAAGATACACAAGCACAAACACGCATACTAAAAGCGCAAGGCCATAGTGCATGGTTTGCGCTTGATTGCTTTGACCGGTGACAACAAACGCACTATAGGATGTTGAGCTCCGTGACATAGTGTTTTTTGGTTCTGCTTGATTGGCCTCATTGTCCTGTTATGTCGGCTGCGCTCTGACTTACAGCGAAAATGAATTTAAACGTTTTTTGTTGTGCAAAAGATCTTTCATTAACGAAATGCTGACAAGGCATGTCTTATATATGTTCTTTAACGTTTGATAACATTCTTCACTGATTGATTGACTATGTTTTTCATTCTTAAATAGTTAAAACGATAGCTACTGGCTTGTGAGCCTTTCGATCTCGAGCTAGGCACTCTCGATCGGGTCGATGAGCTAGCTGGGCTCCGCTTCTGTGCTAACTGGGCACCGCTAGCACCACTGGCACGTTTGCTGGCATTTGTGTCAGCGGGAGCACGCGCTGAGCGCTGAACGTGCACGGGCGAGCAGCAGAAAGGAGGAAATTAAGAGCAGAGGAGGAATCATCACTGCCACGAGCTTGTTTTCTGGCCACACGGATGAGTGCCGCCATCTAGTGGTTGAACTAATGGCTTGTTCAAGATGGCCGCCGTGGGACCGCCGCCTTAAAGGAGCTGTGCAACGATATTCAATTGGAATGTTTTTCACTTTACACGAGCTTACTGGCACTAGTGGGACTCAAGGATACTCGCATGCAATGCCACTGGCCAAGAAACTCCTTTGTTGCGGTGTAATTTCAAGGACAAAAGCGATCATTTTCATTCAATCTCTCCCTTGCAAAATTCGATGACGTAACGCGGGGATCGCAGTACACCCGTATGACGATATTTGAATGCGGTTCATAGATTGGACCCGAGCATTGCGTGGGCACTCGATTTAGGCTCGTGATAATTGATAGCTCGAGAAGCATTCGAGTAGTGGCCCGTGTCCAATCGCTGCAACGACGACAATAGCCGAGCCATAACAATGTCTGGAACTCAGCGCGTGTCCTGTGCTTTGCCAACCCCAGCGCGTGGCTATGATCAACATTGGCGGCATATAATCGGCTCCAGATCACGTGGCCGCTTGTTCTGGCTGCGAGTTGAGGGCGTGAACGCTGCTCGTTGTTTTTTAATTTTTTTGTGGGACTTCTAATGCGTCGGGTGAAAAACGAAGGCGTGTTTCATAGGTCATTAACGTCAGGTATCCGTTCTAAGCGGTATTTGCGCAAAGTAAAAAAATTGTTGCATAGCCCCTTTAATACATCATAGAAAGGACAGTCTCCAAACAGATTCGAACGCGAGTCACCGCGAGATCCACGCTTCGAATGCCCCATGACAATGAGTTAAAGGAGAAAACTTGGCACACGGCATTCGAAGCACAGGTGTTGTGGTGACTCGAGTTTGGAGACTGTTTTGTGCGATGTATGAGCTGTGCGAACCCCGGCTATACGCACAGACTGCCTGTCTTGCTCTACATAAAACGTCATTTCTCCTTCCAACAGATAAAGTTTCGTCTTATCATTCGTCGCGATCAATTAAAAAAAGAAAAAAAAAACGCGTAAAACTGCACGTTACTGTCCAGTCTCTCAGCCATAATTTCCTTGCAATGCAGAATCAGACAAGACGGTTTTATGTTCCTTCTCTTTCATAGGGACCGCATATAAAAGGGTGGACTTCGTGGGTGACCCACAGCAGCGTCCTGTTAGTCGATGGATAATGGGAATATAGCTAGAAAACAATAGCGTTAGTTCTTTCTCTCGAGTGGCGGATACCAGATCCTTGAACAGCCTACACGAGCCTTTTTCGGCTCTATGAGTCCACGAGAGTTTCCGATGAACAATGTAATGTGTCGTAAGGTCAGGGTCGACGAGCGCGGCTTTCGTTTCCCGAAGCTCTCACCGTTCATTGTGGAGGCTTTGGGTTCCGTCGGTTGCTCGGAGACACGTCTCTCAAAATCCCGGATCAGGCAAATCCCCCGCGACCGATTCGTCTCTCCGTGGCGGATAGACGCCCAGACCCGGGCCATTCTCCTAATGACCCGACGATAATATTTCATCGCTTCCCGCCGTCATTCGGCGAAGGCATTAGGGAGCGACACCGGTTTGCTGTGCGAAACACGAACCCGCCGTTTCCTCCCGAGAACTTTTCGGTAATCTTTGGAGCTCCGTTCTATTGTCTTTGTTTCGGATCTTAACAAAAAATAAATAGTATTAAAAAAAAGGATCGGCGTCATATTTTTTTTTTTTTTTTGCTTTATTATTTTAGCAATTCTGTTACATCATCCCGGGTACAGCCGGAACCATAGAGACGTGATGTCCCATCGGCCTGCGGGTGTGGGCCTGTTGAGGCACATTTCTCCAAAGCCCGCGACTCATGATCGTTTTCTTCACTTTCTTTATATATCTTACACAAAGAAACGATAATGACCAACCTAGTAATCATTTTTCGTGTTTTTTATTGTCTAATATATATTATAAACCATTTCAGAAATTCATTCGGCGAAACTTTATGGATCTTAGAAGAAACAATAATAACCCGCGTAATAATCTGCATCCTTTTTGTTTTTGCTGTTGTCCAGTCTATCCGATGAACCATTTCAGAAATTCAGTCTGGTCACTTTAGTCGATCATCACCCGAGTTTACGTCATCTGCGCAATGCTATAATGGCAGCCTAAAGGCTCCCCCGTTCACCCCTAAGCTGATATTGCGATGGAAGCTAAGGTACTCGTTGGACGAGTCATAAACCTCTTTTTCGCCCACGTGATCGCGCCCTTTACCCACGCGCAAAAAACCGGGTTACGTGACGAAAGGCAGGCGTCTGATTGGTCCGGCGGGCACGTTTAGCTCTCACCGCCTTCTCAGCTTAGGGATGAACAGAGTATCGAACAATACACACTGTTAACAAACAAGCCCGCGTTTTCCCAGATACGCGTGAGATAATGCGTCCGCGCATGCGCGTTGCTAACAGCAGCGCCACCGCATTTGCGTGACGTCATAGAGTTGAGTTGGTGTAGAGTCACTTGACAGCTTAAGAAACGCGGGTCGTGACGAGTCCCAAGCATCTCATTATCGTTCAGCAACCAATCGGATTGCGGCATCAGCTGATAAGACCACCCAAGAACCAATCGGGAAGCAAGAAGCGTGATTATAATAATAGGCCACGCCGCGTGTTTTTAAGCTCTCAGCGACTATAGACCTTTTTTTTTTGTTTTCGTTGCCGCCGCCATGTTGAATTTTGTTGTAGCTGAGTTGGGTCAAAATGGAAAATCACTTCTTTTGCCGATTGAAAGGCGCTAGAATTCAAGGGGGTTCGTGCTAATAGTTCTACGTAGTACTTATATTTTATTGTAGTTATGCTTAAAACTTTTTAATTAATTTTTTTTGTCGCTCAACCCAACTGCGTCGTATTTCAACGTGGCAACGGTCGCAAAAAAACGGTCTATAGACACTTTTCTTTGCAAACACCATCAGGCGGTGCTCAAGTCTTTGCGCGTGGTTTTCGTTTCGTTTTTATGAAGCAGTAGCCTCTTCCAATATACTGTACATGTAGTTGTTAAAGGGACCATAAAACGATTCTGAAATCGAATTTCATCCACCGATCGTCGTAAAAGGTGTGGAAAGAAACACAAAAACACAAAAATAGGGAGCAAAAAAAAAATTCTTCGCTATAGAACTTTTAAAAGAAAACTGGACTCTTTTGCGCCTTCTTTCCTTCGAAAGCTCTCTGCCTTTTCACTGCGATGCATCCGCGGAAACGCAGCACGTCAGCCGAATCGACGTCGCCTATTGGGTAAGAGCCTACCACACCAGCAACGGGATCGTAAACAATAGATAGCCGGCGAGTGTTTCCTAAATGTTTTGTTGAATAATATTCAGATCCACATTTTGTAGCATAATTAAGATGTGACAAAAATTGCCAAATTTGATAATGCTGAGAGCCAAGCGCCATCTATCGTGTGGTAAACGAAGCAACTACTGCACCTGCGCAGTAGTGCCGACCGGGCAGACAGCGTCGCTCAGTTACTATAGACCTTTCCAAAAACGAGCTTGTGGCCGATGCCATTTTGAGCGTTCGTGCGTATGGCGCGTGCTTTGCTTGCTTTCCGAAGCGACGAACACGCACGTGCTGGGATGTGAAGGTCGCACGCTGGACTGTGATTTTGTAAACATTGGAAAGGTCTATAGACCCTTTTCATGTTTACAAACATGAACTGCCTCCTGCGTCCCAAGCAACTTCCGGTCGCTCCGTCTTTGAAAGTATGTCGAGCTTGCCTATGTCGCCAGTGCTAGAAAGCATAAACGCTACACGCACATCAAAGTTGGAGATTTAACGAGGGCCCTCGGCTGGGCAATTTAACGTCTTGGAGGAGGCAAGTTGGTTTACAAGAGTATTCGAAAATATTTATCATATCTGGGGGTTCTGCGTTCTTTTGGCGTTCACCTGGAGAATTGGTGGTTAAACGTTTCATCAACATTTCAAACAGCGGTGTTAGGGTGGGCTTTGTTCCTACTTTTTATGAACCGGAAGTTCTCTGGGACGTCAAAGACTAGAACAACTCCTGGTGGCGTTTGCCATGAAAAGGGTCAATACTCTGTTTCACCTTATGATGTACCGCAGGAAAGGCTACAAGCGCGAGCTCCTTGCTCTAGGGCACATCTCGGCGGCACAAGCTCTCGTGCGTTAAGAGTACCTCCCAACGCTATGAGCTCGCGCTTCTAGCCTTGTCTGCGGTACAACATAAGGTGAAACGGAGTATACTTCGCGATGACCAAAGAACGTTTATTTTTTTACGTGTTCTTTTCGCGTGTCCCGACTTCAAGCAGCAAGAAAAAAGTACTTGAGACAGACCACGACGAACAAGAACGCTGGATCCACAAACACCCGAGAAAAGCTACAACGGCGACGAATCCACCGGCTCCCACCAAGCGAGCTTGGCGGATAGGCCTAGCGGCCTAGCAGGCAATCCGACTCGGAACAGCGTTGCTTCAACGGTGCTTGGCCAAGACCGTCTGCCCACGACCGGCTGGCGTGCTGAATGGAATATGCCCGGGCGACCCTTCCCGTATTATAGTTTGATCGCTGACCTCAATTTTAGATTAAGAGGTGAGGTCAATCTCTTCCCCTTGTTTTCCGAGGCAGTTTTGATGAACACTGTCGTCGAAAGGGGACTCTCGTCGATTCTATGTTCTTGTTTTGTGTGATATAGAGCTCAAATAAACGCCGTATGGATTACCTTCGTAACCCGGTATGTACACTTTGTTATTAGTATGCCATTTTTTATTCTGACACGACTGCACGTCACTGTCGAGCTATAACAGTTCGTGGGAGCTACGTGCAATGCCGGTCCAACCTTCCTTTGCCGAGTGTCACGTCAGTATCGAGTTGCGATCGTAAAAGATCGGTCCCGAAGCGCTTAGAACAACGCGAATACAGCACTTCCATCAAACGCGCGCGTCCGCTCCGAGTGTGAACAGGTATTTACGTGGCTCTTGCTGAGACTGTCGTAGTTCAAACGTATCTTTTTTTAACGTCGGCTCGCTCCTGCATCTTCGAGGCCGCGAAAAACGCCGCGGCAATTTGTTTCCATCCACGTCGCTTTGCAAATGACTGACATGGGCCGCCTTTTACCAACAATGACAGTTGGGCTGGAGTCTTCACCGGAGGACTCGCCGCCCTTCCCAACAGGCATACAGGCGTATGGGACTAGTCCCATGCTGTCGCTGTAACGCAACATATCTCATTGAATTTCGCTCAGCTGCAATGTGTCCATGCCTATCGAGGCGATGAGAGGCGCCGATTCCGAAAATACGTCGGTGACATCAGCGCCATCAGCGCAGTAAAACCTACCGGCACACCGCCAACTCGCCGCCACTAACGCTCCCATCTCCTACTGCCGAGAGAGCTTCCGGTTCCGGAAACAGGGTACGTCACGACCGTCAAAATTACGCCGCAGCTTGTTTTGCGGTCAGTTGGAGAAAAAGAAAAAGTCGATATTTCATTAATTTTTTGTGTAGAAGTTAATGAACAGAGACGAAAACGGATGACTGTTCGGCATTCAGTGAACATTGACGGTTTAATGTAAAAGTTATCTGGCAAAAGTAAAAAGGTCATTTCATGGTCCCTTTAATAATTCCTCGCTTTTTAACGCGTTTGTTCAGGAATAACTGTAAATACTGGTATACGTTGTGCACATCCTCGTATGGTCTGTTACAGCGGTTCTCAACCAGTGATGTTTCGCAGGACCCCTTATGGATCGGCGGAGATGATGGAGGACCCCGTTCGTGGTGAGGGGAAGGGAAAGGTGTAGGTTAATTATGATCAGGATTTAATAAATTGATATAACTAAGAACTAGTGTGAACGAGACTTCTCTCATTGACATACGCACGAGAAAACTCACCCGAAAATTGGAACTTTTCTTCTTAGTCTGTAAAAAGACATCTTTTCTTGCCGGGCTTGACTGATGAGGCAGGGCTTCGTGGACCCCTAGAATGCTTTCGCGGACCCCAAAAGGTCCGCGGACCCCCATTTGAGAACCACTGGTCTGTTATATCCTCCTACATACTGCCAAAGCCTGGCAGATTGCCACGAGAAGCGGCCGCCGAAATGGAAAAGGTAAAGCGGCAGACAACTTATGAGAAGAGAGCCACGTGACTGCGCCCCGCTGCGGCGAGACGCCGAAACACACTTCTTCCGAGCGAACAAGTGTGTTTCGGGTCTTCGCCGCTGCAAAAGCTGTACGCTGACGTCCAGGTTACCCGAGAAATGGCTCTTTGATGCTCTGTGCGATCAGATCCTCGCGCTCCAAATCTGCGACCGTGCACTCTTTGGCTCCGTCGTCGAACTGCCAGGCTTTGTGAGTATAAAGGAGGCTATGGGTCTGCCTAGCATTTTCTCGTCGTGAAAATTGCAGGCGCGAGCTGGGGTGAGAACCAGGTACAGTACGTGTTTTGACGTTCCCCTCCACAAGTAACCAAATACCGTTACTCGTTACTTTATCAAAAAGTAACAGAAATACGCTACTCGTTTCATTTCTTAAAAAGTAACTAAGTTATTACTTTATTACCGAGAAAAGTAACTAGGTACAAGTTACGCGTTAGTCGGAACGAGTTACGCACAACTCTGCCTTCACGGAGCGATGGGCTTCCCTCCATGAAAGAAGGTTCTTTGAGCCAACATTCGATCCACATCTGAACGACCGGTGCTTACTTTGAACCATATAATATATTTTCTTGATTCTTCTATTGTTCAATACCGTCCTAGCTACTCTCGCAGTCCAGCATTCGTTCCGACGTCCGTAGAAGTCTCTCTCCAAGCCAATGCGCAATCGGGTCCGTCCCCGACCTCGGCAAACAAGAGGACGCCTTCGTTGCGAAGAGCAAACAATGGACTCGGTGTAGACAGACGGAAGGCCGCTGGCTGGCAGACAATCAAGCTGCGCCCAGGATAGCAGACGGCGGGATTGACACTTCCTCCTCTGCGTTTACGAGTTGCGTCATAACATAAAGTTTATTCTTGTACTATGTATGTTTGCAACTGTCTTCCCTAGTGCAATTACCTTTTCTTGTTTACGATCTTTAAGGAAGATTATTTCTGTTTTTACGAGTTTTCTTGTACACACCACAAGGCCCCTAACTACATATTCATCAAATATTGAAAAGCAAAATGATACACCTATTTAAATACACCAATGGTTGGAATCGAACCCACGACCTTACGCTGAACAATGGAGTGATGGGATGTCGAACTCGACAGGTAACCGAGAAGTTAAAGGATCCGGTGGCCACCACTGGTGTATAACTTTCAGCTATGTTTTCTTTACCACGGTCTATTAAACTATATATTTTGGACATGCTGCTTGACGCTTCGTTTCTTAAAACGTGGACTGACATTCACCTAAGGAACCCCGTTACTTCCAGCGGAATAAGTTTGCTGAGGCATCATCGGTGCCTGCTAAGGACTCTATCTTGAAAGATTTATGTAGCGTGGAATCATTAAGTACTTAATAAATTTCAAATAATTAATCTTTAAACATTCAAAATAATGACATGTCTTTTTTAATATAAAACGTACCGGCGTGCTTTTATGGAATCAGTACTAATGCACGTTAAAATCACCAGGCTTTAGAAGCAGCGCTCCGCTGAAAATATTGCTCGTACGGCGTTGAAGCAGTATTGCCATATCTCGGGAGCTTTCCTTAAGCATAGCACTATAAACGAAACGCACATCAAAGACTTTGAAGCCGCAGTCACACTACAACTAATAAGTTATACAAAAGACAGTCTAAGAACTCTATTCGAGGCGTGTTTTTTTTTTTCTTTCTTGTATGATGGTTTTGTGACACTGGTCATACAAAAGCTATCTGCAGAAATGTTCAAAGGGACCTGAAGCAAACATGCTTGGAACATGTCCGATACGTGTCTGCCAGGAGTACTGTCATCATGTCTGCAGAAAACACCGTGCCTTTTGTTGATGTACGAGCAGTTCTGACTGGGGTTTCAGTTACGTCGTTGCCTCACCATTGCGTACGTACAGGAAAAAGAAGAAAAATCGGCAGAGACACTTGAGGCTGCTTCTATGTAGGAATGCGAAAGCATTCCTTCACGCAGCGCATTCCTACAAGGAGCGCGCCACATCTTCCTTTTCCCACATTGCTCCGGCGGTGGCATCACGCTCCCCTACTGCGCAGGCGCGGCGAATTCCGCCGGCTTCACGACGGGTTCCTTGACGAAGCATCCGCGTTGCTGCGCTTTTTTTTTTGTGTTTTATTTCTGAGGCGCGTCCGCCTTAACCTTGAGCGGCGCGTGCTTGACGACGTATTTTTATGGCAATCTTTCGGGCACAACGCCGACGCCTTTTCGCGTAATGGGACAAGTAAGACTTTCGCCTTAAAACACCACCAACAACAAAAAAAACAAACACACACACTCACACGAAGACCTGGCTTTTCTTAGGCGTAGCACTATAAGCGAAACCCACATCAAATGCCTAAACACAAGAGGAGCTCCCGACTTCCTGTTTTGCGACAGCGTGCTCCAACTTCTGGAGGGGACGTTGCGCGCAATTAGTGCCGACTGCCTAATTTCCCCGGCCTCCTCCTCAAGCTTTCTCCTCCGGTCCCGCGAGTACCAGAACCTCTCCGCGGTAACGACGACGTGCACGACGACAACGACGACGACGACGAGACCGGCAAGAAGATGCCGCCTCGCACGCTCCGAAGGCCGCCCTCTGCCGCCGCGGACAAAGTGCAAAGCCCTGTCGGCCACCAGCGGTTCCAGGCCATCTGACGGTCGCCCGGAGCCACAGAGTCCCATTTTCCTTTTCGTGTGCGTGTGTGCGCGTGTGCGTGCGAGCGTGCGAGAGTCCCTAGGCTAAACCCAGGACGCGTATACGCGCCATTTCTTATTTACTGGACGGCGGAAGAGCGGCGTCGCCGCGCGCTCTTTCCCGTGAAATGTGCAGCATCCGAGACTTTCGAGCCGAGACGAAAACCAAGAAACACACACACTCATAAAGAAAACAACGAGACAGGCAGTTTTTATTCTCCCATTTCACTTTACTCTGATGTTTCGGTGTGCGGACCGCATTTGTGGGTGACATTAGGTACGTACGTGATAGTGAACAGGAACACCGCACCCGCTCTCTCGGGCGCAACAAAAGCTTCTTGCCTCTACGCTGTCCGACTGCCACGTATATCACTCAGTTAATGGGGCTCATGTCCGGTAGTGGCTGGAAAGGAGTGAAAGCCTTTGTTCGAGTCTTTCGACGATACTAGTGCTGCCTGACGGCCGGAAGGCACACCATGATACCGGCTTTGGCATATGAGTTGCTTCGAAATTAGAATGGTAGTATCAGTTAAGTTCGGCAACCAGTTCAAATTAGGTGTACGTAGGTTCGTTCTACTGTACGCAGTGTTTGCGTGCATAACTTGCATATTCATTGGTATTGTGGTGTAATACTTTCCAAGCGCTGAGCGGACTAAGGTTTTCGCCCTTTGCGTTTAACATTGGGGATGACGCTCGGTGATGCGTTAGAAACGGAAGAAAGCGCTCTTCTTGTTTGACTTGTTTCTGTAGGTAGTTATTAACATTAGCGAAGTAGCGTGATATTCATTAAGAAATTATACATATGCCTAGTTGGGCTATTGACATTTTCCGAAGAATAGCTTCCTATGCAATGCTTTGTTTCAGATTAACTCTGAGCGAAGAAAAAGCTACGCGCGTGCTCAACGCTTTGAGCGGGCCTCCGATGCACGCGCACTCGTGAAGCGAAAATGTGTTCAAGGTAGGGGGCTCGTGCTTATAGCATCGGCTTCACTCGGATTTATGCTAAGGCGGAGTATAGTGCGTTTTTTGTAACGCCTCTTTGCATGTTGGAGCCATGTTTTTCTTTGCCTCAAGCAACATTGTAGCTTGCTGGAAAAAAACAATTACTTACACTAAAGAATAAATAGCCTCTGTGAAGAACATCTCACAACTTATAATCACCTCTGTAAATGCTTTGCACTCGACATCGTCAACGCTAGGAGGCATGCAGGTCTGGTTGAACACTGGTCATTCTGCATACTTACGCAAAAGGTAGTTTCATTTGCAAATATTTTTAATTGTGTGCGTGCGTGTGCGTGCGTGTTTGTGTGTGTGCGTGCGCGCGCGCGCGGGTGTGTGTGTGTGTTTTAATTTTATAGACCTAAAAAACTAAAACATTTTTTATAGAAGCCGCTGAGTAACCGCAGAACTAATATGTCTACTTATTTTTGCCAATTTTCGACTATTCTCACTAAGCTACGAAAAGAAATGGAGAACTGAAGCCTCAATAGCCACTAACCATTACTATAAGCCTGGTGTGTTTTTGATGATACGTTTCTGGACCAGCGTCGAAAACAAATGACAAGATGGACAATTCAAAAAATAATACACAAAGTACAACCTCGCTTATCGCTGAAGCAGTGGATTCAACTTTTCGGAAAGGTTTCCACTCAAAAGCCTTTAGAGGATGAAGCCACCGTAGAAGCCCGTAGCACAGTGTATGACGGCCGAACGACCTGCTCATTAAATCAATCATTTAACCAACCAAATATTTAATAAATCAATCAATCAAACAATCAACCAATTAATTAACCAAACATAAATCAATTAATTAATAAAATAACCCAATTATGAGCCGATAATCTAATCAACCAATAAGTTACGTAATTAATCACTTAATCGATTAATCAATGAACCAGTCACATTGTTTCCAAGGTAAATTAACTCTCCTTGACTGGTCCGCTGGTACAAGAGGCAAGTCGACCGTCAAAATACCAAAAGCAAAAGTTTATCCAAATTAGGCGACAAGGCTTTGCGTCACACCTACAAAACAAGGCATTCAGTTCACAAGGAGCAAAACAAAGCATTTTCTTGGCATGCCCAACCTTTTGTTTTGAACTGCACGACACAACTTTCTTCGCGTCTCTTAATAAATAGTCGTGTTCATCGAGGTGCCTTGAAGTATAAATTTAACCAATACAATATATTTCCCGTTTCATTACACAGTGCACATCCCCTTCTCCGTTTACACATAGTCTCTTTGGATTGTTTCACTTTAGAAGGCCCGTTTGTCTTCCTTTCAAGAACTGCTTTTCATTTAGGACTGATGCAAAGCTCCTATGTCTTCTCGCTTGTCATGATACGGCCTAAAAGTTCCCCTCGCCCTACCTCGAAATATACCAAAGCCATTGCCGTGCGCTTTGTTTTGGTTTGTGAACACTTCTGCTATCTGTTTTGTATTCGGTTTAGGTTTCACACCTCTTGTCTCGTATGGGACTTGTATGCGAACGGTACTTCCTCTTCGGATGCGTCTAATACCCTAGTTACGCGGGCAACCTCAACCGCAGTTAAGCGTGACTAAGGCCACACTTAACTGACGTTAAGGGCGCCCGACGGCCATCCTAAACCGCAGTTACGCTTAGATATGTTTAGCATTTGCTGCCAATTATACCTTAGTTACAAGGGCACGCTTACCCGCAGCCTCATTCACACTTTACTGTGGCTAAGGGTGTCAGTGTAACTAGGTTATAATGCACCGTTTGGAAAAGCTTGCTAGAGACACCTTATAAAATGCTATCGAGCAAGTTATTTTTTAAATGCTGCAACAAGGATTGCGTTGATGTTTTCCGTCAAGGCGTGACCGATTACTTCGTTTTCATTTAACATCAATTTAAACGTAAATTTTACGAAGTTAACATAAACCCATTTCGTGAATAAAATTACCACTGCTCTATCCACCATGCCTGCACTTCAGTACTTACGTGTGTTCTTAAAAAAAAAGAAGACAAAGATGACACGCAGGAGTAACAAACAAAGCCGTAATGCGACTACGAGAATAGTCACGAGGTCAAGCGAACGTCATTAGCAAAGTCAAACTGTAGTTTATTTTCAATTTTGTCAGTTACTTACTACCAATCAGAGCCATTTGTGCTTTAATTCCTATATTACTGCGCAAATAAATCGTTAAGTAAAGATGCGGGATCAGATATCAATCGGTGGAAGCTTAATACAAATATCTACACACGCATTATATGTCGAGTGAAAAGGAGCAGTTGACATTGAGTGCGACTGTTCTGTTCTGCTGATTGAAGGTTATCCAAGCTCTAGTGGGAATCGTGTAGGATTACCCATCTCGTCGTAGGAGGTATCATAAAGCGCCGTAGATTATTTTCTTGCGACAACATTCATCGGTAGATACGTTTGATTATTTTATTCTTTAAATCAAGATTTTGAGATTACCCGAAGAAATAGACTAAGCAATATATCGCGAGGCTTTTCGAAAGTGCCCAAATAATACATTTTCCTCGTCACAAAAAAAAAAAACAAAAAAAAACAGCAAGTTTTATTTATTTTTGCTTATTTTGTAGTAAAACCACTTGTTTATTTTGCGTGAGTTTGAAAAACTACGAGTAACGTCTGGAGTCGAACGAACACGGCTAATTATACCAGAAAACCAGCGATACTGACTTCCGTTTAGCTTCTCTAACGTTTACGTGCTTCGACACCTTTCACACGCTGTACGGAGGTAGTCCGACTAATCTAAAAAAAGAAAAAGAGAGCACCAAAGTAGGGCATGCTTGCGATCTAAATAAGATTTGGAGCAGTCTGAAAAAACCTAATTGATACTTTTTTGTTTTGTTTTTCTCTCGAAAGTACTCTTAGATTTTCAAGCTTCTTTCTCTATAATTGGAGCGGAAGCTCTTTGCAATGTCAACAAAAATAAGTAAAAGCGCGCAGGAACACGTTAGAATTAGGCATTTCTTTCGTAGATGTAAAGAGCGGGCACTCGAAGATCCCTCGATTTAGAGAAATTGCCGGCACGAACTTCCCAAAACGTGTTTAACGAAAGACGAGCAGCGCCTTGCGGCCCTAATCGAATTTAGCCTGGACAAGTAAGAAGGATCTCACTGCCTTTTTATTCGCCGCCTTTGTTGTCGAAATTCAAGACTTGTTTAATATTCCTTGTATTTTTTTCAGAAAAGAAGAAAAAAAAAAGACGAGGAGAGGAAAGGACTGTAAAAGAGCTCAATTTGTTTGACGTTCGATTTCTTCTCTGCGTGAACTGAAGTTCCAGACCGACTTCGAGCCTGGAACTGAGACCCGGGAAAGAACTCAATTACAGGTTTTGCGATCAAACATTCCAGACGTTCTCTCCGAAACTTCGAGATCCCTAAGCGTTGAAATTCTGGTGGTACTATATAATATTTGTGAAGCCTACGCGCGCCACACAAAAGAAATATAAAAACAATGAATACGTTAAGTAAGGAAACTAACAGTGAGGAGTTTAGGAATAGCCGCCCAGAGAACTTGCGTAGGGTATGCAATTGCGCTTTCGCTAATGCGCATGCGCGCTGCCACTACCCAGGAATCCTAAGCATTTAGCAGCTGTACAAAAGGTACCTTGAGCGAAACTTGAGAATGGTCTGACTGCCGTTATAGCGGTTGCGAACTCGAGGCACGCCGGTGGTCCCATGAGTGGCAAGGCTGGCAGTGGAACACACGTGCGAGAAACCATCCAATAATTGCATGAATTTCGGAAGGCACGAAAATTGTTCCAGGCTATTTTCCAGTGTCTATGGAATTTACTGCACGGAGATATAAAACACGGTTTTGTTGAAGGTTCACAATTTGTGTACAATAAACACTCAAAAGGGCACTGAAGTCGATTCTGAGATCGTCCTTTTGTGGTGACAACTCAATCTAGACGCTCTAAGCATCCCAACAAACCCGAAACCACAACCGTGCGCAGGTTATTTCCTCGTTAGAAGCGTGTTCAAAGATCGCGACACGCCCTTTTTGGGAATAATTTTCTCCCGAGTGAAGTGGTCGACGAAGGGCGCTTGTCGGCGGGTTGCAAGCGATGGCTTCGCCCCCGGAGAAAAAGTGGTATCTTATCCGAATGTCTATACCTATCAGACTCTCTTCAAGACGAGTTATAATAAAATCATCCGGAATCTGCACGTATTGTAGGGCTTTCATTGGGCCACACAGTGTAGTCCGCGAGAAAAGAGTCGACATGTTTTACTATTGCCCTGAGATGTATAGGCGGTTTTGTAAATAGGACATGGTATAGACCGACACGCGGAGCGGCTCTTTTTACCAACATGGCCGGAAGGCCGCGCATGCGCGGAAGCTATGTGGGCAAAAGCGGCCCGGCTCTCCGTGTTTTCGCCATGGCGTTGTGTGGCGTGCGCTCGTTTTTGACGTTGTAGGGACGCTTCTAGCTTTATTTGTGCGTCGTATTTCTTGAAAACGTATGTCCTATGCTATGCCCGACTATTGGAGCTCGCTACCCGAGCCTGAACGGCAGCGGTATCGAAACAAATTGTGCGTGGACGGCGTTGCCTTCGAGGATCCGTACGCCGCAAACAAGACCTGGTGCAGTTCCGACGTGAAGTTGCTGCCACCGAAGTCGACGGCTCACGTCGTCGTTTATTTAGTTTTTTCACCAAGCCAGTTCACGGCCAACACGGTGCAGGCGTACAAGTTTCTCGAGGCCTACGATTACTTCGAGTCGGTTTCCGCACTGCCGGCGGGATTAGCAGACTGTGGGTCTGCGGAAGTGTATTTATTAATTGATTAAATACACACAGCGTCTTCGAGTCAAGGTATGATATTTTTCTTACCCTTATGACCTGACAAGCAGTAACGCTTTGTCCGATCTGCAGTCGTGGCGGCAACACGTTACAAGTAACGGGGTTACCAGGAACGCGTTACTTTTTTCAGTAACGTAGTAACCTACTCCTTACTTTTTCAACACAATAACGAGTAACGCACTTACGTTACTATTTCAAGTAACGTAGTTACGTTACTCGTTACTACTTCCCAACTCTTAAAGAAATTACACTTAAATTGTTTCCGTGTTTTAAGAGTCAAGCCATGTGAATGTTTGAGTTTTTTGCGTTTTTTTTTGCGTTTTTTCTCGTGAGTATTTAAGTGAAACTGTAAAAAGAGATAAAGTAATTATGTTTAGTTGCTGCATGAACATAATGTTTCTTGATATATGAGCTTATGCATACCAGTATCGTCAAAACAGTCAAACGTGTTAAATCATAATTTAAAAATGTAACGCAGAAGTAACCTGCGTTACTTTTTATCGGTAGCGGTAACTCGTTCCATTTATTTTTAGGTAACGTAGCTCGGTAACGCGTACCTTTCATTTGCAAGTAACGAGTAACATATTTCGTTACTTTTTTTCGGTAGCGCCTACAGCACTGCCGTTCTGTCGCCGATCCCCTTCTGCTTGGTAGCACGGGCGTAGCGAGCCTCCGACGAGCGCTTTGCCGGTGCTTCGTGCGCGAACACCGTGGGAACAAAATCTGGGTGGTCTCGATCAGACGACGGCTTCTCTGCACATAAGCAAGTCTCGGGACAGAGATTGAAACGGAAGCCGCACTTGCCTCCAAGAAAGTGCTTGCCGCACAAACGGTCGTTCGCGCGAGGCGGCCATTCTTTTCGATCCACGGATATTATCCACCTTCTGTGCCTTTCAGAGTCTGCCGGGAACTTGTGAAAACACACTCCGCTACATTTTTTGTACTTTTCGGTGCAATTAACGGCAACACATGCTTCGCGGCATGCTGAAATGCTACGACGCCCGTGCAAAACGCGCGCCCTATTGCCCACACCGCCCGGCTCCGGCACGATCGCAGCGCCGCCGCAGCTCGGTGACATCAAGCCCGCGTGTCGGTCTATGTGTGGGAACTAGCACATTTTGAACAATATAAGATCAAAAACGACCTTTTTCAAAAATAACTTCAGTGCCCCTTTAACCGTGGTTCGCTTTTAAGAAAGTTGTATGAAACCGTTTTGAAACGCGGACATGAGCATGAGAACATGAGACGCGAACGCAGCGTCGCACATAGAACGAGACATGGACATGTCCGGACTTCCGTACCACAGTCCATACCCAGTAAATACCGCCTACAATACAAAGCCTGCACGTTTCTCATTAAAGCGTCATCACTGGATGGATGGATGGATGGATGGATGGATGAGGCTGAACCCTTCGATTCGGGCGGCGGCTTCTGCCGATAACTTGGCGAACTGTGGGGGCTGCCGCCCCCGCGACCCAATAAGGGCGCCGGAGTTACGCGCGTCATAACACTACATGGTCGAGGCCACCGGGTCCTCGTCACCAGCACAGCAACAGAGCCCTCCGCGACAAAAAGTAGTTCTAGGCTTCTTTTTCTTTTAACGGCAATTGAACTCGCGCGATTCCATCTAAAACGAGAAGAGATGAAACATAAAGAATGAATATTCAGAAATGTATAAGTTTCAATTATATTAAAAAAAAAAAAAAGACCTTTACAATCCTCTGTAATGCCGAATCAGAGCGCAGCTTTAAGGCCCGTTCACACTCTTGCGACCGAGTTCGACCGAGAGAGACCAGACCGGGTTTTAAGCCTCTTGCGATCTCTTAGGACCAGCTCCGCTGCTGCAGCGGAGCTGGTCCTAAGAGATCGCAAGAGGCTTAAAACCCGGTCTGGTCTCTCTCGGTCGAACTCGGTCGCAAGAGTGTGAACGGGCCTTTAGAGAAGGAGGAAGGGAAGGTACGGAGGGGAGCGTATGCCCCTCCTCTCCTTCCCCTCCCCTCCCACTTAGCGGAAAGTTTTCGCTAAATTTAGTGGGGAAAGTTTTCCGCTAAATATAGCGGGGAATTTTTTCAGCTAAAAAGTTTCCGCTACATTTAGCGGGGAAATTTTCCCACTAAATTTTGCGGGGAATCTTTTCCGCTAAATTTAGCGGGGGAATTGTTCCACTAAACTTAGCGGAGAAATATTGCCCGAGAATATAGCGGGAGAGTTTTTCAGCCAAATTTAGTGGGGAAATTGTTCCACTAAACTTGGCGGGGAATTTTTCCGCTAAATTAAGCGGGGAAATTTTTTCCGCTAAATTTAGCGTGGGGAAATGTTTCCGCTAAATTTGGCGGGGAATATTTTCTATCAAATTTAGTGGGGAGATATTCCCGCTAAATGTAGTCGCCGTGTGACGTCACGTGGGACGTCATTATGGGAACGTCCCATAATGCAACGCGCAGTTACGCCGACGGCGACGGCGACGCCGCTGACGACGCCGCTGCCGCTCGAGTTGGAAACGGGTGCCTAAGAGCTGCGCTCTAAAAGTGACTCCACATCCGAACCCGCTCGAGTTTTTTCGCCCTGTAGCACCGTGGCCGTTGGCGATCGCCGGCGATCGCAGACGTGTAATCGGCCCTTTCCGTTCAAAACATTGCACTGTGCTTTGGCATTAGGGAGTTTTCGTAGATCGTTTCCGCCGTCCCGTAACGCTCTCCGCAACCCGCTCGATACCCGGAACTCTACAGGCAAGGCCAGCGGCGCGCAGGCGCAGTAGCGGCTTCTTCGTCGCGGAGAGCTTAACGGAGGGGGAAACGTGGTGTACGAAAACCCGTCAAAGATTCGCGTCTAAATTCATGCGTATGGTTGTCTCATGAACTGTTCCCGAAGTGCTCGCTATTCTAGCGGGTTGAAATGTTGCTGCGGTTGATGTTCATCCGAAGTTGGTTGGTTTCGGAGCAGACGACTCTTGGCTAGCAGACGACAGCCGGTTTCTCCGGGTCTCGCGCCTCGCATTTGGCGTGCTGACACAAATGCTTCCGTGACGTCGGGTCACGTGCCTCGCTTCGACGCTTATTGGGTCGCGGGGGCCTAGCCTTCACAGTTATGGGAGTGGCGCCAATCTTTGAACATGCCGCCGCGCACACTATTGGCCAGCCAAGTCACGTGACATCCTGCTTTCGGTTTCGGACTTCCGGCCGCCATTACTTTCCCAAGCTGTTGCTACGCCGTAGCTAACGGGTTGCCGCTCCTGTGGAAACGTCGGCCGGAGAGCTTTTCAGTGTTCCCTCTGGAACGGAAAATGAATCATGGAGGAATATCTTGCTTCACCGAATTGGTCGAAAAGATTACAACCTGGCGGGAGTCGCAAAGTTATGCGGTGTAGGGGCTCTCTATAAAGCTCACAACGATGCAAGAAAGATAACTGTTTAGAGCAAGTTGCGCACTCTACTCCACCGTAAGCGCGAGCGGTGTAATAGCGAGCACAACACTACCGATTTGGCATGCTCGGACCCCGTGCCGTGGAAGTAAGTTTCGTTTAAAACGGCCTGCTTCTGCTCGTGTTTGGTGCATCGGCGTCGCTCCCACTTACGGGGGCGTGCGGAGGTGCGGAGTATGCTCGCTCAACAAGTGTGGCATACGTGCTCGCGTACCATGCTTTGTTTCGCGCAAAGTTGATACCTTGCAATGCTCTCGCGGCTGCGGACGCGAGCATGTCGATGTATCTATATCCCGTTTCAACATAAGTGCGAGCGAAGCCAGTGCGACAAGCACGAGTATGCTTTCTCTCCACACATTAAACATAAGCAGCGAGTAACCTGAAATTTTAGAGAATGCAATTGTAATTTGGCAGTTGGATATTATGATTAAAAACGATTTGCGATTCCTGTGAAGCCGAAGGGGTGGACAGGTACCGTCGAGACACTGACTGATATTGCAACTCGATAGGGACGATTATCCAAAGCAGTTTCGCGATTCACGGTTGGACGATCAGATCTAGAGCGGCTTCAGGGCGATCGGATGCGAATGCGGGCTCTAAATGAGGTCTGTGGCACATTTTAAGGGACCATGGAATGACCTTTTTACTTTTGCCAGATAACTTTTACATTAAACCTTCAACGTTCACTGAATGCCGAACAGGCATCCGTTTTCGTCTCGGTTCATTAACTTCTACACAAAAAATTAATAAAATATCGACTTTTTCTTTCTCTCCAACTGACCTCAAAACAAGTTGCGGCGTAATTTTGACGTTCGTGACGTACCCTGGCACAGGAACCGGAAGTTCTCTCGGCAGTAGGAGAATGGGAGCGTTAGCGGAGGCGAGTTGGGGGTCCGCCGGTAGGTTTTACTGCGCTGATGGAACCGACGTATTTTCTGAATCGGCGCCTCTCATCGCCGTGATAGCCATGGACACATCGCAGCTGAGCGAAATTCAATGAGATATGTTGCGCTACAGCGACAGCATGGGACTAGTCCCATACGCCGGTATGCCTGTTGGGAAATGCGGCGAGTCTTCCGGTGAAGACTCCAGAAGTCAATTCAACTGTCATTATTGGTAAAAGACGGCCCGTGTCAGTCGTTTGTAAAGCGACGTAGATGGAAACAAATTGCCGCGGCGTTTTTCGCGGCCTCGGAGATGCAGGAGCGAGCCGACGTTAAAAAAAAAAAAAAAAACCGTTTGAACCATGACAGTGTCAGCAAGAGCCACGTAATTACCTGTTCACACTCGGAGCGGACGCGTGCGTTTGATGGAAGTGCTGTATTCGCGCCGTTGGTAAGCGCTTGGGGACCGATCTTTTACGATTGCAACTCGATACTGACGTGACACTCGGCAAAGGAAGGTTGAACCGGCATTGCACGTAGCTCCCACGAACTGTCATAGCTCAACAGTGACGTGCAGTCAGTCGTGTCAGAATAAAAATGGCATACTAATAACAAAGTGTACATACCGTGTTACGAAGGTAATCAATACGGCGTTTATTCGAGCTCTATATCACACAAAACAAGAAGATAGAATCGACGAGAGTCCCTTTTCGACGACAGTGTTCGTCAACACTGCCTCGGAAAACAAGATGACAAGGGGAAGAGATTGACCTCACCTCTTAATCTATAATTGAGGTCAGCGATCAAACTGTAAAACGGGAACGGTGTCGCGCGGGCATATTCCGTTCAGCACGCCAGCCGGTCGTGGGCAGACGGTCTTGGCCAAGTACCGTCGAAGCAACGCTGCGCCGAGTCGGAGTGCCTGCTAGGCCTATATTCTGCCCAGCTCGCTTGGTCGGGGTCGGTGGATTCGTGGCCGTCGTGGCCGTTGTAGCTTTTCTCGGGTGTTTGTGGATTCAGCGTTCTTGTTCGTCGTGGTCTGTTTCAAGTACTTTTTTCTTGCTGTTTGAAGTCGGGACGCGCGAGAAGAACACGTAGAAAAATAAAAGTTCGTTGGTCGTCGCGACCGACGCTGCCGGCCCTCTGCGCAAGCGCAGTAGTTGCTTCGTTTACCACACGATAGATGGCGCTTGGCTCTCAGCATTATCGCAGATTTTGGACAAAGAGAATGGGAAAAGGCGGAACGAAGAGTCCCTAGTGGCACGCCGACAGGCACAGATGGTATCCCAATCAAGCTGGTGAAGAATTTGGGTCCTAAATCTAAGGCAAAACTAAGGGAGGTAGTGAGCACTATGGTAACAAAAGGAAATATTCCAGATGAATTGTGGCTTAGTAGGATGAGTATGATATATAAGGGAAAGGGAGATAAGTCTGACATTAGGAATTAGCGTCCCATAACCGTGACACCAGTTATTTACAGGTTGGTAATGCAGATTATAAAGAACAGACTGGAGGAATGGGTAGATTGCGAGGGCATACTGGGCGAGTTACAGAACGGGTTTCGGAAACAAAGAAGGTTGGAGGACAATATATTTTCTCTAACACAGTGTATAGAAATAGCGCGAAAAGAAAACAGACAGCTCTGGCTGGCATTTCTGGATATCAAGGGTGCCTATGACAATGTGAACCAAAAAACTCTGTGGGACATAGTGGAGAGCTTAAACCTAGATGAAGGACTAACAGCAATATTAAGGAACATTTACAAAGATAATAAGGTGATTATAACATGGGAAGGAAAGGCAACGGGGAAAAAGTGATAGGACGAGGCCTTAGGCAGGGGTGCCCGTTATCGCCTTTGCTGTTTATGTTGTATCTGAGAGGATTGGAGGATAAACTAGAGAAGAGTGGGCTTGGATTTGACCTTTCGTACAGTAAGCTAGGGCAAAAAATTCAGCAATCCTTACCGGGACTGATGTATGCGGATGATATCGTACTAATGACTAACAACAGGATAGATTTGCAGGAAGTAATGAGCATCTGTGGTAGGGAAGGAGAGGAATTAGGTTTAGAATTCAGTAGTGAAAAATCAGCAGTCATGAGTTTTAACAATGATGAGGTTGAGAGACTGAAGATACAGAATATTACAGTTGAGAGAGCTAGTAAATACAAGTATCTAGGAGTATGGATATGTGATGGTGCAGAATATCTCAGTGAGCATGAAAAGTATATAATAGGTAAGGGCAACAGAAATGCGGCTGTAATGAAAAATAGAGCACTTTGGAATTACAACAAGTATGAGGTGGTGAGAGAGATTTGGAAAGGGGTCATGGTGCCTGACTTGACTTTTGGAAACGCAGTGCTATGCATGAAATCCGAAGTGCATGCAAGACTAGAAATAAAACAGCGTGGAGTAGGTAGGCTGGCTTTGGGGGCACATTGCAAAACACCAAACCAGGGAGTACAAAGAGACATGCGATGGGCGTCATTTGAGGGCAGGCAAGCTGTGAGCAAGATAGAATTTGAGGATCGGTTGAGGCAAATGGGTGGGGAGCAATGAGCACGAAAGGTTTTCAGCTATTTATACATAAGGAGTATAGACACAAAATGGAGACAGCGCACTAGGAAATTAAGAGGGAAGTTTTTAGGCTATAGTGGGGTTACGGAAGAGCAGGTCTCAGTTAAGAAGAAAGTTAAGGCCACAGAAAGAGATCGGTGGCTAGAGGGAATGCAGACAAAGAAGGCTCTGGAAGGCTATAGATTAAACAAAACAGTTATTGCCAAAGAAAGCATTTATGACAATTGTAGGGGAAGCTTATTGTTGTTTGAGGCAAGGACAGGTGTTTTGCGAACCAGAACATACAGAGCGAAGTACCAGGAAATGGACACAGTGTGCGCTGCTTGTGGAGAGGAGGACGAGACGGCTGAGCAGTTGATACTCTACTGTAAAGGGCTTCACCCTATGCATACCGAAGACAACATAGATTTAATAAAGTCATTGGGTTTTAGAGACAGCGAAGGAAAAGTGGATTTCAAGACAGTAGAGATTACCAAGCAAAGATTAAGTGAATGGTGGCAGAAAGCGAGAGAAAACTAGGCATTTTCTTATTAACTGATGGCAAGGGGGATTTATAGCCTCACTTTCTTTTCAGTACGGAGTGAATATAGTTTTCACATTTAAATATTCTAAGCTTAAAGGGTAAGACAAAATGGCTAGGTGGCGTAAGCTACCACCCGATCCAAAGGGCTCAGCCGTATTCATCTATCCATCCATCCATCCATCCATCAAATTGGGCAATTTTCGTCACACCTCTAATTATGCTACAAAATGTGGATCTGAATATTATTTAACAAAACTTTTAGGAAACATTCGCCGGATATTTATTGTTTATGATCGCGGTGCTGGTGAGGTAGGTGCTTACCCAATAGGCCACGTGGATTCGGCTGACATGCTGCGATTCCGCGGATGCATCGCAGTGAAAAGGCAGAGAGCTTTTGAAGGAAAGAAGGCGCAAAAGAGTCCAGTTTTCTTTTAAAAGTTCTATAGCGAAGAATTTTTTTTGGCTTCCTATTTTTGTGTTTGTATTTCTTTTAACACCTTTAACGATGTGCGGTGGATGAAATTCGATTTTAGAATCGTTTCATGGTCCCTTTAAGGCTCGTTCACACACTTGTAACCGAGAACGACCGAGAGAGACAAGACCGGTTTTTAAGCCTCTTGCGACGTCTTAGGACCGTGTGCGCTGCTGCAGAGTTTTGACGTCGTAGGGGGCTTAAAAACCGGTCTTGTCTCTCTCTCGGTCCTACTCGGTTGCAAGTGTGTGAACGGCGCTTTACATGACGAGAAAAGTCCACAGGACCGGCATTACGCCGCTTGAGCTAACCGAGACATCGAGACGCTTAGGAACATCCAGAGGGCGCCTCCGTCGCATACCGGAAGTTAGAGGTGGGGTAAGGAGGGCTTTTTAGAGGAGGAGGGAAGAGAATGCGCCACTTTTACCAGATACAGGGGCTTTATATAGTGGGTCCACGCAGCGCCACCTGGCTTGCGTCAGCATCACCACCAGCGTCTCTCGCAGCGCCTCACAATGAGCGCGACGCTGGCACGTGGCGACGCCAAGGCGGACACATCTGCCGCTTTGCCGTGACTCTGGTCGCGCGTCGGTGTGTTTGCCGACTGGGACGGGTCGGGAGTCCACTTACGATGACGTCATGCGCAGGACTTATTTTCTATATGGTCCTGTTCAGAGACACCGACGCGCTGCTTCTCCGCAAAACCTTCGAATTGAGGCTCATTCATTATACCGGCAGATGAACGGCTTTGCCAAATATTTTTTTTTTTTTCTCGATACTTCTCTTTCGAGATGCGTCGATAAAGGTATACGTCAGGCAAGCTGTGCCGACGCGTACTCGCGCGCGTCAAAAATTCACGAAAGAATCGCGGAACCCGCTGAACGTAGCAAAATTATGGGCTCTCTGCAAAATTGCATTTCCCCTTCTTGCTTTCTTGCCCGAGAGAATGAAGACCGGTCGCAAACAAGAGAGCTATTAACGACCTTGATGGAAAGCGGAACTAACTTTAAGATACAATTTCTCGAACCTTTCAGAAAAGAAAGATTTACGATGGCCGCATTTTTTCCCCCGTTCGAGCGCACCTGCTGCGGGTACACACAGCGTTCGTGTGTTTGTGCCTCATGGTTGATACCTCACCTGAGGTTTTAAAGCGTCGAACAAACAACACGCTTGTCAGAATGAGGCGTTTCTTTTTCTAGATCGCTTCGTATAACTTCCTGTTTTAGCAATTTCCGATAAGTTCAGATAGCAGAAAGGGAGTCGTTAAAAAAGTGTGGGCATCATTTTTTTAATCTAAATTATTAGGGCATTTTAACGCAATATTTGGCGTGCGTTCTGAATAAGATTTTTTTTTTTTGCGTGTGAAATATTATTAACGATGTTAAGCCTGCCCTCGACTATTTTTGTTTTGTCTTTGTTTACTATATATTGCGAAATGAATCGATTTACGACCTAGAATTGCCGCAGGTTTATAAAGCAATCACAAAGGGGTTTTTTTTCGTTTTATAATTCCTCTTCGTGTCTCTTTCAACAAGAGAATGGGGTGTCTGGTGTGATACCGCTCCCTTGAACATGTATATACCAAGAAATAAGCGCCGAAATGTGTTGTAGTATCCCTCTCGAGGGACACCACCTCCCCCCTCTTTAAATATTTTTCCAAGCGATTTATAGGGTGACAGGAGATTAGCCAATCAATATTTTGCTGTATATTCACGTACATTTTTAATAACGTAAAAATAAAGAAAGAAAAAAAAGAACTCAATTGTTTGACATTGAAATCGAAACACGAGTAAGGAGGTTCATGGCCGGATGTCATGTGGCTATGCCCGACCGCGTTTTGTTTCTTCTTCCTTTTCCTTCGCTTCTCCGGCCTCTGAAGAAGACGACGAACTCGCGTGAACCAACTCAACTTGCTGACGTCATACGACCGCGGTGGCGCTGCTGTCGGTACTGCGCATGCGCTAATGCTTCATTCCTCCCAAATTTGGCTTCTGCGCATGCGCAGTGCCCACACCTGTTGTGGGCAAAGCGGGCTTGTTTGTAAACAGTGTGTTGGTTTATAGACTCCGTAAGTGTGACGTCATGGGTCCAAACAAACCGTTGCTAGGGTCGTTGTTATGGATGAATACATGTGGCTCGGTTTCGCTACGAAAACCCGACCGTTCAAAAATCAGGTGTAGGATTTAAACTTCTAAAAATCACAAATGTAGAAAGCTTGAATGTCGTATATGTTTCGACAGAAGTGTGCCGGTAATCGCTCGTTTCTGAAATATTTACGACTGCAACTTCCGGTGCTCAAGATGCCTGCAGCAGACGACGAATGCAAGAAGTATGCCGTCTGCCGCACGCCGGCCGGCCAAACCGGGGCCGTCGTTTGAATCGTGTGAATAAAGACGATATTCTGACATCACATTTGTTTGAAATATAATGAGTCTCAGACACATATAAGAATTCATGGTGGGGTGTGATGCAAAATATGATTTATCGAAAGTCCGGGCGTCGATCGAGATGATCGTCTGCTAAAAGATCGCATTGCACCCGTGAGAAAAGCACTTCAGGCGATCGGTAGAGATCCCAAATTTTTTTTGCGGACTCGCGCTATGCGAGGGTGCTTCGTATACCTGGTTGTAACCATCGCGTGGTGAAAGACCCTTGCAGTTTCTTCAGATTTCCGCAAGACCCCAAAGCGCGAAAGAACTGGATAAAAAACATAAGGTGAGTTCATTACAGATTGTACTCGCATCGCGGGTTCGATGGAGATCTTCACCAAAAGAGCACATCCACGGAATTTGATGTATACCAAGGGGGAAAAAAAAGCAAAATACTGCGAAATTGCGATAGACATGCAATTCTTTAATAACCTGACAACCACAATAATAATAACAAACGACTTACCTCGACGGCGTACGATTTGTTTCTCATGCTGGCCTGCACTACGCCGGTAATGCACTTCAGGTCGTCGTCGTAACTGATCTGCATGACGTGGTTTGATTTTACTGCATTTTCACCCCTGGTAACTAAGCTGGGTTCTTCCCAGAAAAAAAAAAAAAATACGCACATTGCGGAGGCCTCTAGGGCCATGGTGATGCACTTGTTTTTGTCGCTCGTTTACCGACGATATTCAATGAAGACGCTTGCTGCAACAGAGGCCAGCAAATCTATCGTGTCGTCTGCTACCAAAGCAAAGCGGAGTGTAAGTCTTCAGAAATGGCTTTCATCGTTGCGATACGACACTGAGACGACAAGAACATCTTCATAATTCGATATCAAGAAGTTAGGTTGCTTACAAAAAATTATTTACTTACTTGTAAGCAAAAATCTAGCCTCATGTGGAGTCTCCATGCATTAGTCCATAGCAACGTTCCTAGCAACGGTTTGTTTGGACCCAGACGCCTTGTTGTGACGTCATCACTTACGGGGTCAATTGTTTCTGGCTTACATCCCTTCCGCTCGATGTACAGGGTGTCACAAAAAAAAACATTACACGGTCTTTTTTACCGCAAAAATAAACTAGGCATCGCCGAATGCTCATTCTCCGCCCAAAGGTAGAGCTAGAGGTCACAACCAGATGCCAAAGTTTCAGGCCGATCTGATAAATTAATCAAACGTTATAAGTGATTTTCTGAAAATTTCAATGGGAACATGGAGCCCATTTTCGCCCTTTTTCGGTTTCTGGTGCCATAGAGCCCCATGTGTTCGAAAACTCTGTCGGCCGCCATTTTCCCATTGAAATTTTCAGAAAATCAGTTATAACTTTTGATTAAGTTATCGGATCAGGCTGAAACTTTGGCATCAGGTTGTGACCTCTAGCTCTACCTTTGAGCGGAAAACGAGCGTTCGGCGATGCCTAGTTTATTTTTGCGGTAAAAAAGACTGTGTAAATTTTTTTTTTTTTGTGACACCCTGTACTGTGCTTGAAGATCGGCTTATCGGTACCACGATTGAACGACAGTTCCGAAGTAGCGGCCCCAGGTCCGTTGCAACATTGGTCCGTCGTGTGCCGCCATCGGGTCATCCAGCCCGCGGTGCGTCGCCATATCGAGAATGACGTGTACATGCACTTTCCGTGATCTGTGCAATTATTTTTTTTATTAACGTATTTTCAGATTTTTGGAGGCCACTGAAAATGGGGTTCATATTGTGATGATGTAAATAAATGCAAAGGTGCAAGCGAGCTCGACAAGAATGACGAAAATAATCCCTGGAGAAGGGGAACAAGAGGGACAAAGGACAAACACAAATCTCCAAACACAGCTTGGCGACTGGTGCGCGACCGAAGCAATCCACCTGGTCCTGGAATCGAACCAGGAACCTCTCCATTTCCAGTAGAGTGCTCTACCAACTGAGCTAACCAGAATTTTGACGTCAGTAGAGCAAACGGGTTTTATCAGCTGCCACCAGTCTAACACCAACAAGGGTGAACGGCCTGCATTTTTAAGCTTATGATGATAATGCAATTAAGTGCAAAGGTGCAAACGAACTGAATAAGAATGCATTATCATCGTAACCCTGAAAATTCAGGCCGCTCACCCTTGTTGGTGTTAGACTGGTGGCAGCTGATAAACCCCGTTTGCTCTACTGACGTCTAACTCCTGGTTAGCTCAGTTGGTAGAGCACTCCACTGGAAACGGAGAGGTCCCTGGTTCGATATCAGGACCAGGAGGGTTTTTTTAGGTCGCGCACCAGTCACCTAGCTGGGTTCGGAGATTTGTGTTTGTCCTTTGTCCCCCTGTTCCCCTTCTCCAAGAATCATTTTCGTGGGTTCATATACTTTTTTATTCTTAATATTCAATGTGTGTCTTAGATAACCCACGGCTTTGAGTATATTTGGCACATATAGTTTGAACGCCACGTGACCATGGAAACCAGAGTGAGCGCGACTGAAACCGGCCAATTCTCGACCGGTTGTTTTTGGGCGAAAAGAAAACCTCGGCGAGAATAAATGCCTTGTCAGTGTCCCTTTAAAGTGAAATTGAAACAAAACTCTGACTACTATTTTATTGTCGAAATGTCTACTATGTTCCGGCAACACCGCAGAGACATTAATATCTTGTTCAAAAAAACGCAAAAGCTTATTTTTTTTTTTATGAATAAACCGATTATTCGCTTGCATCAAGTGGATGTTCTCAAGGCTTCTTCGAATGTCGCTACGTCCCTCTTCTCATAAAACCAGCGCCGCTCCCCGGAAGTATGGCGGCAAGCTGCGTGCGCCCGCTCTCTGTCGAACTTGGCCGAACCGGGTTTCCCTTCTCTCCTGCGCCTATTCAACTTCTGCGGGAAGAGGGGATGAGTCTGAGAAGTCAGTAAAGTTTGAAATGCGGGTGAGGCACTCCCAATCAAACTTCGGGCATCTCGAACGGCTAGTTTGGAATGCGTTTACGCCACCATGTGGCAAAGCTTATAACCATGCCATCCTTGGCCGTAGCCGTGCCCGTGCTGCAAAACGTGATGTCACAGCCTCCCGTGATGCACCGCACTCTCCGATGGCTGCACTTTGAGCACAAGCTAGAATCGGCCGTTTGGAACGAAAAATATAGCCGTCCATTCATAAAACAAACGTGCGATTGTCATTAGCAGATATGGTTGATCATATCTAACTTGCTTCTGAACATGAAAAGTATATTTCAATTTGCATCTCACTATCCCTCGAAGATGCTTCTAAGCTTTTCTTTAGAATCCTTAACTCATAAGTTATATATATATATATATATATATATATATATATATATATATATATATATATATATATATATATATATATATATATATATATATATATAAACGTACTCTTTCAAACGCGAAAAGTTTTTTTTTCTTCTCACATTCAATGTTTATGAGAGATACATGGGGCAGCATGAACTATACGCAAAAACATGAGTTGCAGTTGTTTCTCGGTGTCAGTGGCATTTAGCATCTCTTCGCCGTTATCACTGCTTATTTTAGCGTATCAAACCTCAACATTACCAAGGAGAGTTATTTTATATTATTAACCCACGTAGTATGCTGCTATAATAGATATCAGTCCAATATAAAATCCCCAGCAAGTAATTCCCCCTATGTCGGGTGAGAATAATGCTGTGCACGAAGAGTGCAACCGTAAAATTTAATCTCCATTCCAAATAAACTTATGAACAGCTCGGCCACTGTATACATATTTTCATCGGCTGCAATATTACACACCATCGTTTCAGGATGTTTCTTATGCGCATTTAATGAATAAAGACATTCGAAAACAAGATACAACCTAATCGAAGGAACCGCACTAAAATCTTGAAGGAACGAGTGTACAAAACTATGAAAGAAGTCACCGGCGCCACGTTCGGCCTAGCTCTTGTGGAGTGTCCCCTTGCAGGCCGACGTGGTATCTCTGGTGTTATGATAAAAGAGGGGGTCCCGTAATAAGATGCGACCGGTCGGAATTCGTCGTTTCGGGTCTACCCTCGGGCCAGCCGGGAGCCGAGACGGAGGCAGGGGGATCATAATGGAGTCCCGGGCGCCATTTGCGGAGCCGCAGCTTCTCACGTTCCTTCTTCGGGGTCGACTCCCTCGGCGCGGAGCTGCTTCAGTGGACACGCGAGCGACGACACTCTTCGTTGTCGGCCCGAGACGTTTTTTACGACGAGAAGCGGAGAAATGGGAGCTTCGTGACTGCCTATGAATGCAAATGCTGGAGCGGTAAAAGTGGGGAAGGGATGTACAGAGAATACGCTCTAAACCCAGACACTAATTTAGGAGCCTTAAAGGGCCCCTGAAAAGAAAAAAAAATAGTTTTTTTTTTGTTTTTTTTTGTTAAACAGTCTCGTTGGGGCACGCGTGTCGAAAAATGAATTTTACGCGAAAAAAAAAAAAGTTTTTAGAGCAATATTGACGGCGAGAGATTTATTTGAAATTTTGCGCGCAAATTCCATGGTCATTCAACTCGGCTTCTCATTGGTAACGATGGTCATTCAAATCAGCTTCTCATTGGCCAATAGAATGAGTGACAGCTTAGATGTTGGTTATAAAATCTTCGTGATCTCTTGAAATCGCCTTTTGAATTACATTTTTATAGGTTTAAGAAACAATCCATCGAATGAACGCCGTAATTGTTTACAAACGCTTTACAAAATCGTAACTTCCGTTCGGATAAAACAACAAACAAAAGCTTCGCCATTTTTTTTTTTTTTCTGTCATGGTCGCCGCCTTGTAACGCGTCTCGCGTACCTCGTTTACCTCGGGTGGTTTTATAGTTTTATCGCGTTTATATCTGAAGACCTCCTGAAGAGGGCTTGTTGCTTGTGTTAGTTAGTCATCGTAAGTTCTTAGGAAGTTGCGCGGGCTGACAGGTTTTTGTTTTTCTGCTCTTTGCGTGATTCGTGTGTCCCGTTTACCCCATCTTTTGTTTGTTTGCTAGCGCGCGCCAATGCCAACTTTTTTTTTGGGGATGTCGGTTCCCGTAAAGCGCCGCCGCACCCAACGTTTAATAAAAAAATCAGTTACCACTGCGTGTCCTCGCGGCGGCTTGAAGGGTCGTGCGGCTCGGACGAACTCGTCGAGGCATCAGCTTCGCCGCCTTCCGCGGCGAAGCGGGTGCCTCTTTGCGAGCGGTTGTCTCGCGGCGATCGGAGCGGACACCTTCCGTCTGGCGAGGTGTGTCTTCGTACGGGCGAAGGCCCAGCTGCTGGCAGCGTTGAAGCAACCGACGCTTCAGGTCGGGGTCCATCGCGACGACTATGTACTGTACTGTGTGTACGACCACGGCACCACGGTGACCACGGTACGTGCACGGTATACGGCCGATTCACACGACGTACTGATCCGCGTACGGATTGATCACACGAGGGTGACGACGAGCAGACGCCAGCGAGAACGGACCGAACCTGGTCGCCCCCCCCCATACACACACACACACAGGGCCGCTAAACTCCAACATCGCACCGTGGCACCGTTGTCCAAGAGAGAAATCGACGTTCGCTACCGCGATAATGGGGAATTGTAGTAGACCGTTTCCGCAGCCCGCTAAGCATCCGGATAGCGCTCCGTAATCCACCGCAAGACCTTGAACTATGCAGATAAGGCTGGCGGCGCGCATGCGCAGCTGCGGCGTTTTCTTCACGGATACCGTAGCGGAAGAGAAAAACGGTCTACTACAATTCCCTAATGAATCGTACGCCGCTGTTACGTACAGATTGAGACAAAACACCGTGATAGGCTTCGCGGGAAGCGCCACTAGCTTTACTAACCCAAAGCACGGAGAGTGACACAGGCAATGGTCCTGCTTCGAGAAGGGGTCCGCGTAGAAGCGACGAAGTTTTGGGCTCGGCGGAAGGTGGGCGTTTGGAGATGCCCTTCAGGCACTTCGCGCTCCTGCAACAACACCTCAAGTATTACACAAGGCGCACTAAAACAAGAGAGGTCTTGCCTCGGTGAAATCCTGTCAGTGGACGTGCAAGAAGTCTCCCAGCTGTAGATGAGCAATTTAGCCAGTGAAGTACAACCGCTAGCCTGGGGTCTTTAACGTGCATCACGCAGTAGTGATACACGACCGCACGCCGGTACGATGCTCATCCAGATCGAAATGGGCAGGGGTGGGGATTGAACCCCGGATCCCTGGGTTCTGCAGCGCGAGCTTTCGCTCCACTTGCTCCGAGCTGGTGTGCGCTAGCCCACTCGGCCACCGATCCCCCCTGGCCGCTTGTTCTGGCTGCGAGTTGAGGGGGTGGACTCTGCTCGTTTTTCTTTATTTTTTTTTCTGCGACTTCAATATCGTGTGGTGAAAAACGAACGGGTATTTCACAGGTCATTAACGTCAGGGATCCGTTCTAAGCGGTATTTGCGCAAAATACAAAAATCGTCGCATCGCCTCTTTAAAAAACCCCTAAAAAAAAAAAGAAAAAAAAAAATTTTTTTTTTTTTTAACAGTCTGGTTGGGACACGCGTGTCGAAAAATGAATTTTACGCGAAAAAAAAATTTAGAGCAATATTGACGGCGAGAGATTTATTTGAAATTTTGCGCATAAATTCCGTGGGCATTCAGCTCGGCTTCTCATTGGTAACGATGGTCATTCAAATCAGCTTCTCATTGGCCAATAGAATGAGTGACAGCTTAGATGTTGGTTATAAAATCTTTGTGATCTCTTGAAATCGCTTTTGGAATTACATTTTTTTTTAGGTTTAACAAACAATCCATCGAATGAACGCCGTAATTGTTTACAAACGCTTTACAAAATCGTAACTTCCGTTCGGATAAAGCAACAAAAAAAGCGTCACCATTTTTTTTTTCCTGTCATGGTCGCCGCCTTGTAACGCGTCTCGCGTACCTCGTGTACCTGGGGTTGTTTTATAGTTTTATCGCGTTTATATCTGAAGACCTCCTGAAGAGGGCTTGTTGCTTGTGTTGGTTAGTCATCCTAAGTTCTTAGGAAGTGGCGCGGGGTGACAGGTTTTTGTTTTTCTGCTCCTTGCGTGATTCGTGTGTCCCGTTTACCCCATCTTTTGTTTGTTTGCTGGCGCGCGCCAATGCCAACTTTTTTTTTTGGGATGTCGGTTCCCGTAAAGCGCCGCCGCACTCAACGTTTAATAAAAAAATCAGTTACCACTGCGTGTCCTCGTGGCGGCTAGAAGGGTCGTGCAGCTCGGACGAACTCGTCGAGGCATCCGCTTCGCCGCCTTCCGCGGCGAAGCGGGTGCCTCTTTGCGAGCGGTTGTCTCGCGGCGATCGGAGCGGACGCCTTCCGACTGGCGAGGTGTGTCCTCGCACGGGCGAAGGCCAGCTGCTGGCAGCGTTGAAGCAACCGACGCTTCAGGTCGGGGTCCATCGCGACGACTATGTACTGTACTGTGTGTACGACCACGGCACCACGGCGACCACAGTACGTGCACGGTATGGCCAATTCACACGACTGACTGATCCGCGGACGGATTGATCACGTGACGACATGTCCGCGGTTCGTGTGTCTCCCATCCACACGGGGGTGACGACGAGCAGACGCCAGCGAGGACGGACCAAACCTGGTCGCCACCCCACAGTGCCGTGAAACTCCAACATCGCACCGTGGTCCAAGAGAGAAATCGACGTTCGCTACCGCGATAATGGGGAATTGTAATAGACCGTTTCCGCAGCCCGCTAAGCACCCGGATAGCGCTCCGTAATCCACCGCAAGACCTTGAACTATGCAGATAAGGCTGGCGGCGCGCATGCGCAGCTGCGGCGTTTTCTTCACGGATACCGTAGCGGAAGAGAAAAACGGTCTACTACAATTCCCTAATGAATCGTACGCCGCTGTTACGTACAGATTGAGACAAAACACCGTGATAGGCTTCGCGGGAAGCGCCACTAGCTTTACTAACCCAAAGCATGAGAGTGACACAGGCATGGTCCTGCTCGAGAAGGGTTCCGCGTAGAAGCGACGAAGTTTTGGGCTCGCGAAGGGGCGTTTGGAGATGCCTTCAGGCACTTCGCGCTCCTGCACAACACTCAAGTTTACCACAGCCACAAGAGAGGTCTTGCTCGGTGAAATCCTGATTGGACGTGCAAGAATTATCGCGGCGTGCTAGACGAGTTTTGACGGAAGCTTCTTGACGCGGACCCGGAGGAGTACCGGAACCTGCGTCGCGTCAGCCAAAGTTTCTGCAGTTCCTTTCACACGTGGAACGAAGAAACGCCCGACAAAATGAACCAGCAAACGCACAAAACACAACGATGCGCCACGTTTTGTTTTCGTCGTCAGAAACAAAAAAAAACAAAAAAAAAAAACAAGAAAACAATGTACCGTCAATTGCCAGACTAAACGCTTTCAAGTCAATCTCCCGCCAAAAATCCGCGAGTGAAAAAGGCGCTTGACTTTATCAGTCCGCGCGTCCACGGACGAGGCGCGGATCGCAGGACTCGGTGACGTGCCGGTCACGTGGTACACGGTCTGCGGACGAAAATCAAGATTCGGTCCGTCGTGGTCTTTGTTCCGATGCTTGTTTTCTGTGTTATATGTTTACATTCAAGTGGGTTAGGGTTACAAGCGAGCTAGCGGATTCCCGCTCATTTCCTTTGACTTTAGTCTCTGCATTCTTTGTTTCACCTTGCGATGAACCGCTGCGGACGCTACGAGTCACCCCAGGCAATCCAGCACCGTGAGCTTAGTAAATTCAGTGCTTTTTTTTAGGCATTTAGCATTTTTTTGCAATTGTCTATGCGTTTGATAATGCCATCTTTATGCTGCTTCTGCCGGCAGCACAACAGGGTTGGGCAGTATCGCGATACATTCGTATGCGATAGTATTTCAGCAATACATTTCGTAACTGTAGTTCTGTATCGCAATACATTTTTTTCACCAGTATCTGTATTCCTGTATCGAAATACATTGGGAATGTTTCTTGTTATCGCGATACAATCAGGATGAAATGTATTTCGTTACATTTCTTGAGAAATGCACCCCCCCCCCCCCCATGAATAACAAAATACAAGTCCGAACGCCTTTTTTTTTTTTTTTTTTTTACTTCTGAGGGCACTAGGGTCAAGGGGATGCTGATGCATTGTGACTATGCTGACCAAGGTTCCTTCCGATTTTCCAAATTATTTTTCTCTTCTGAGAAATGTTGAGTCGGAACTCGAAACAGGTAGCGTGTCAGTTGAGTTGAGTTGGAGCATCTTCTACCGCAGGTCCCTAGGTAGGGATTTCATAAGTCATTGTTTACCGGCATCCAATGCCCGCTGCTAATTAGTTAGAGCCTTGAGGAACAGGAAATCAAAGAAAGTGTTGCTTGGCCTGTGGCCGAGTAGCTGAGTCACAGTCCGTTGCAACACGAGTCTGGCGGTGGTTGACTTGAAATAGTGGGATTACTCACGCAGTGAAGTTCAACACATATCCGAATGCGTTTGCGCCCGTAATATTGCACGGCTCAAAAATACGTCATCAGTCGACGTGAACGGGACCCGCTAGTCTGGCGATCCGATAACGAGGAAGGAGGCCAGACTTGGCCTCGCTGTGCCGACCTAGACTTTGTACACCTGGTGACTCGTCTCGAGCGCGCTATTTCTCGGAGAGGTCGCACCTGTGCCGGCATCTCAGGTCTCAATCCACGAGGTCTCTGTTTGGATGATGCTAGGTGAAACTTGAGGACTGCCATTCATGCGTTGGAGGTGGAAGGTCGGCAGGAAGGACCGTCACAACAGGGATTCCACCGTATCGATTTTTCGACCGTAAAAGAAGATAAGACATGTGCTCCAGGATGCTTCAGGTCGTCCACTATTCTCAAAAATTCCAAGTGCAACTGCCTGCACGATCTTCCACGAGGCCACTTACAACGAAAGTACGTATTGTCCTTTCATACAGCAGCGTGGGTAATGTTTCATGTTCAAGGCAACACCTACAGATACAAGAATACTAGTTCATTCTACCATGACGTTATGTGATCAATGTTGACAGGGGCGCCCTAATTGGACAGGGGAGTGGTGATGTTTTGTTTGAATTTATAGTGACATGGAATTTATTTAGAGGTCGAAGTCTTTTCACCTAACTCGTCAGACAGACAGGATGTCAGGGAAGGGACCGCGGTCAATGCTTGATGGAACGTTTTTTGAGCCCATTGAAGACTCCTCTTCGTCCGGAATCACTACCCTCAAGGCGAAGTGCTAAGCCTGCGGGAAAGTAATTTCGGGATAAAAAACTTCCACTTCAAAGTTCAAGCCTCATCTCAGTTGGCGTCTCAAAGAAATTTGAAAAATGTATTGCATTATCAGTATTTGTATTTCTGCCCTCCCTAAAATGTATTCCTGTATTTGTATTTCCAAAGACTTTTTGCCTCTTTTTAAAATGTATTTCCGATACCTATCGCAATATATTTTTACAGATATATTTGAGTATCAGTATTTTAGCTACTCCAAATATTTCCAAAAATTTCCAAATACATTTTTGAGTATTTCTACCCAACCCTGCAACTCAAAGTAGCTGTCAAGTGCCATTTTTTACGTTTAGGAATTATAGGAATGGAATGGAACGATTCAGCCATTCCAGGAGTGGGAATGGGCCCAGTGTTCCCATTCCTAGGAGTTGAAAGGAATTGAATTATCGAAAACTCAAATTCCCCGGAATGGAATTGGAATGGAATGGGGGTGCCCATTCCGCAACACTGGTGAGGACACGCTCCCTCGCCTCCACACTGCCGCCGCCCAGGTTCGGCTCTCGTGTGCTCTCCGCGCCTCTACAGAACAGCTCGCGAACATACTTTCGCTTCCACCGCAGGCGTGGTCGCAAGCGCCCCTGCTCTAAAAAAAGTTTCAGACAAAAAAAAAAATAAAAAGAACAAAGCACGCCTCTGTGTCCTTTTGGGAGAAACAAGCTACCGGCGAGATCAGACGCGTTTTTCTGAGCTCCCCGAACAAAATGACCAGCAGCGAGCTGCCGATTTCGGGATCATTATTCGGCCTTCCTGGAGGGGTTTTCTCACCGGGAGGACCAGAAGAAAGGCCCACTACTTCGAACAACGTGCCAGCCGCCGATGCAAGTGGTCAGCGCGAAGCCATGGACGCGAAGATAGCGAGCAACGCCGAAACCGCCATTATCGAGACGTGAACGTCAAGTCTTGACACTCCGATACTAAAAAGCCAACGCTGGAGTACCCCGCTGTCGTATGCTTCGGTGAGCCCTCCACAATTCCAAACACGGCTTTTTCATTTGAACAGGCTTTAAGGACGTCCCTTCTATCAAGTATCCTGGAGTATACCAAAAGAGAACCTTATAGACATATCCAAGACATTCTCGGAGAAACCCACGAAATCGTGCCAACCAAAACGAAGAAGAATAAATCGACTTCCAAAAAAGCTCCGACAAACCGTCTAGGAACAAAATAAACGCAAGAGGCGCCGGCCCCAGCCGGCGCCACACCCACAGCAGACACAAGGCCGCAAGCAATGGAGAACAAGCGCGCCGGTTCGACACCTGCTATGACACTCCCACCTCCAACGAACGCGGCCAGCGTGCGAACGCGGCCAGTGTTACAGGCACATAAAACTTCTGAGTTTATCGGATAAATACGAATTGACCAAAATTTTACCGGCGGGTGTTTTTCGGAGTTTTTCAAATTTATCCGAATACACTGAACACTACGTATGGCCAATAAACACTTTCTGAACTGAACTGTCTCCTTTTCCAACACATGCAACATCTTGAACAGTCGTTTCACCAAAGCACACATCTCCTCACACACGTGTGCTGCACCAATGCCACGGAAAGCAAAGAACCCATTGAATACATTGTACAGCGCACTGGCTGAAAGCCAATTCTCCGTGAACATGCCTCTCCAGAATGCAGCAGCTACCATTGTCAATTGCAGCACACTTTGTTTACGGTCGTTCGGAATTTATTGTTTTGTGCTCATGAACAGATAATGCTTTGTAGTCAGTCGATGGCATACCTGGATTTCGGATGGTTGACGCACTAAAAAAAAAAAATTGAGGATATGCAGCCGATTCCTAGCGCATAAATTAAGCAATCCGCAAAGCCAAGTTTTTTTGTTTTTGTTTTTCTTTAAATAAGTTTTAAAGGTAGTTAAAGCTTTTAGCAAGAACCTGAAAGGCTAACAAATTCCATCTGGAAGCCCCAAACTGCCGGCCAACGCTCTTTAAAAAAATGTTCTGTTACTGAAAGGGGTAGTGCAACGATTTTAATGTTGAAAGAATTGGCAGTTTGTATTTTTTATATTGTTTATCTAAGCACAAGTGACGAAAAACGCGTCACCTTGCCCCGATAAACTGCTATTCCGCTGCGTAATCGCTAAGAAAAAACGAATTATTTGCCGATCTGCAGCCGCGTGTGGCGGTTACGGGAACTGCGGTGACAGCGTCACTGGGGGATACGCGGAAGTCAATGAAAACCTGCCCCCCTCCGCCGCTACATTCGCCGTCAGCCCCGTGGCGAACCGTATTTTGTGTCATGGCTCGCCACGACCTTCGACGAAGCTAATTCTTTAAAGGGGTCATGAAACGATTTTCCTACTTCTTCCTCCTTAGCTTTAATCCTCAACTCAAATGCGAATTGTGAAATCACGTGGTCGTGACATTCCTTCGGCACCGGTGCGATGACTCCTAGCTTCCACCGTGCTTTTTATGCACACCATAGAACTTGTCATTCCCCAGTGACAATAAGTTCCGTCAGGGCACTCATTGGCCACGAACGCGAATCCAAATATTCGTCGACGGATTGATTGTTGGCGAGCGCATACGTTCGAGTGACGCAGTTCTCGTGTCCAATGCGTGAGCTGGGCTCTACTGACGTCAGTTTGGCGCCGGTGACGCGCTTTTGGAACCGCGGATGTATCATAGTGAAAAGGCGGAGAGCTTTCGAAGGCAAGAGCTAGGTACAAAAAAGTCCGCCATATTTTCAAATGTTCGTACCGAAAAGCTGGCTTTTGACTTTCTAGCCTCTTTCTTTTGGCCAACTAAACGATATGCGATTAGTAAAGTCCCAATTTAAAATCATTCATCCCAACCCAAAATTCGTTTCATGGGCCCTTTAAAAGTCCAAAACTGCGGTGGAAGCAGCTGGGGTCTCTGAAGAGAAAACCCAAGGGGAAACCTCGTGATCCCCCAGACTACGTCACTCGAAAGGTGACGTGGAGATTTGAGAGGCTCTTTGACCTTCGATTTGTTTCATTTTTTTTTTAAATAAAAGCTAGCGCTCGCAATAAGAAACGGTTTTCTGTTCGTCGTTCCACAGGTGACACAGATTAATTTCCGCAGTTAATTGGCCAAAGTCCGCAAATCGTTGCAACGTCCCTTTAAGGCAAAGCACGCGGGCACGCCCTGTTCTGCTGTCAGGGCAACCACACCCAAACAACGCTATTGCACCAACACACGGCTCTAACGTCACGCCATTGTGGTGGCGCTGCTGTCGGCACGGCGAATATGCGCAGACGCCTCACTCGAGTCTGGCTCTGCGCACGCGCAGTGCCCACAGATTGCGTGGGAAACCCGGACTTGTTCGTAAACAGCGTGTTGCTCTATTCGCAACTCCAACGCCCTGTAGACCGTTTTATTCTGGGCAGCGCCATTTTGAATTTCGTGGCGCCATCTAGCGAGCGTCTGCTTCCGCGGCCTTGGCGAGAAGTTAGAAACGTTGGCGAAAGTTCTCTTCGTGGCGCCGCTCCAACGTTGGGTGTGCTAGTTGAGTGCTCCAGAGTGCTGAGGTTCCGACTTAGGGCGCGTCTTCTGTTTTTGTGTGCCGCGGATGGTGTTTTTCAACTCAATGCGAACGTTTTTTGCCCCGCATTATGGTATCCGCCAGTGCGGCGATGCCGAGAAGATCGGCACTGAACGCGGCACTGAACGCGGCACGTTCGTTGCCGCGTTCAGTGGAGAGTACTCAAAATATTAATTCAACTAAAAAGCCCCTGAAAAAAAAAAATCTTTTTTTTAACAGTCTGGTTGGGACACGCGTGTTAAAAAATTAATTTTACGCGAATTTCTTTTTTAGAGAAATATTGACGGTGCGAAATTTATTTTAAATTCTGCGCGCAAAGTTTATGACGTTATGGAATGGTCATACACACTTTCCATCTCAACAAGATGGTCATACACTCTCTTAACCTCAACGTGATGGCCAAGCCGATCAACCTCTCCTCCACGCGCCCGAGATCCCGAGAGAGAAAACAAATGGAAAGGAAGTGACTACCAACTAAATCGCGTCTCGCGCCGTCAATATTGCTCTAAAAAATTTTTTTTCGCGCAAAATTAATTTCTTGGCACGCGTGTCCCAATTAGACTAAAAAAAAAAAGACGCGTTTTTTTTTTTTTTTTTAGGGCGATTGAATGTTTTTTTACGCTTTTTGTCCTTTTAAATGCAGTACACCGAGAATATATTTGGCGTTTCGTGTCGTCCACAACAATGAAATAATGTGAACAATATACTTTATTTGAGCACGTTGGTGATAAAGTTAAATACAAGAAAAAATACAACATGAAGGACGCATAAGTGGGCTGTTTTGTCCGCCCTTCATGTTTTATTATTTCTTGTATTTAATGTGAACAAGGACGCGCGAAATAAGAGCATTGCAAGGAATGATCGAAGGCAGCTTCCTCCGGCTTGCAAATGTTTACAAAGTTTTTTAATTGGGGATTCCGTGTCGACGAGCTTGTATCTTTTCTAGAACAGAAAACAGCAAAGGGCCCATTGCTGGAGCGAGTCGATCAATGATTCAACGATCTGAAACCGATGCATGAGCATGTTTCGGCAATACAAATTGAAGTGTTCTTTCCAGCGACGTCATGTACTTATTTGCGAAATAAGAAGAAACCAGTCGCGTTGTGACGGTCAACGTAAGATTTCGGCTCTCTGCTATCGCAAATTTTCAACAGTTTCCAGCCCCACCCTACGGCAGAAATGAGCCTTCAACTAAGCGTTGTAAATGATAAAATCGAGTCAATGTTACCACTGTAAGATATAAGCATTAAGATAAATTAAGTTACGTAAAGTTACAAGCTTAAACAGCGATTCTCACGAGAAAACTTGCGCCCATCTTGCGAGCGTAGCCCATCTTCATCGAGGCTACAGCGGTAAGTTCGGTGCGCGCTCTATTCACGAAATATTCCGAGCACACTCGAGAAAAAACCGTCTGCTGGCGTGGTCTAAAGACGTAACGCTCGAAGGTTTCGTTGCACTTTGGAAGGCAATATTCCTCGAATCTTCGCGCGACCAGTTCATAGTCATCCTTTTCAGATTCTTTCATATTGAACGTGTCATAAACGTCAATGGCCTCCTGGCCAGCCACATGAAGAAATATGGCTGTCTCCTGCTGCTTCGACCTCACCTACTTTGTTTCTGTTGCCCGGAAGTAGAGTTCGACGCACTACTTGAAGCGCTTCCGATTCTCCGCTGTGTCCTCCGATACCCGAAACCCTTCAGGTGGCGGTAGCTCGACCATATAGCGGCAGTTCTTTTCATTGAAGAGGAGCACTTCTGACACCATGTATCGTTCCAAGTATTCACAAATCAAGAGGACACTTCGCTTCAGAACGCTTATGTGCCGGCGGCGCGCTTCCGTCACCTTTATTTCCTCGTCTTCGCCTAGCTCGTGCGCGCTCAGATAACTCTATTAGCCCCGAGAGCGAACACAAGCGTCGCTGTGGTCGGCCTTCCACGATTGGCCGAACGCTGACTATGACGTAAGAAAGGGGATTATCATCGACGGAAATAAGAGGAATGAAAGAACTTTAATTTTGACGGTGTTGGCAGTGTTCCTTTAAGAGCGCAATGATTTCAAGCTTCCACCATGCTATTTACAAACACCATCGAACTTGTTGTTTGCAAGGTAATGACGTCACAAGGGGGAACCATAAGAGGGCGCCACCACAACTTCTCGCCGCTAATAGCCGATACACGTTTTTGACGTGCGCGATCGAAAGCGTCGCTGTGGTCGGCCTTCCACGATTGGCCAAATGCTGACTATGACCTCAGCAAAGGATCGCTGATGGACGGAAATAAGAGTAATGTAAGAATTTCAATTTTGACGGTGTTTGCATTGTTGGTTTCAGAGCACAATGATTTCAAGCTTTCACCATGCTAATTAGAAACACCATCAAACATGTTGTTCGCAACGTAATGACGTCACGAGAGGGAAACATAGGAGGGCGCCACCTAAACATCTCGCCGCCAATAGGCTCCCTACGGGAGACAGAGTTGCGCGTTCATCCCTGTAGCGTCGTCTTTCCTGCACGGCATGTTGATCCCGCTCCTCACGTGACTGAATTCGGCGAATAGCGGCGCCGCGCGTTCGAAGCGCGCGCGGCGCGCTCAAAAGCAGGGGTACGTACGGCGGGGCGCGTGCAACGTCTACTTTCCTGCACGGCACTAGATCCTGCTCCTCACGTGATCGGATCTCGGCGAATAGCGGCGCGGCGGCACGTGGAAAACAGACGCGCAACTCTGGCTCCCGTAGGGAGCCTATTAGCCCCGTGCGCGACCGAAAGCGTCGCTGTGGTCGGCCTTCCACGATTGGCCGAACGCTGACTATGACGTCGGAAAGGGGATTTATCATCGACGGAAATAAGAGGAATGAAAGAACTTTAATTTTGACGGTGTTGGCAGTGTTCCTTTGAAAGCGCAATGATTTCAAGCTTCCACCATGCTGATTACAAACACCATCGAACTTGTTGTTTGCAAGGTAATGACGTCACAAGGGGGAACCACAGGAGGGCGCCACCAAAACATCTCGCCGCTAATACAGAAACTCTACTTTGGCCTGGCGCACAGAGACCTCTTTTTATCAATCTGCAAATGTTTACAAAGTTTTTTAATTGAGGATTCCGTGTCGACGAGCTTGTATCTTTTCTAGAACAGAAAACAGCAAAGGGCCCATTGCTGGAGCGAGTCGATCAATGATTCAACGATCCGAAACCAATGCATGAGCATGTTTCGGCAATACAAATTGAAGTGTTCTTTCCAGCTACGTCATGTACTTATTTGCGAAATAAGAAGAAACCAGTCGCGTTGTGACGGTCAACGTAAGATTTCGGCTCTCTGCTATCGAAAATTTTCAACAGTTACCAGCCACACCCTACGGCGGAAATGAGCCTTCAACCAAGCGTTGTAGAAGATAAAATCGAGTCAATGTTACCACTGCAAGATATAAGCATTAAGATAAATTAAGTCACGTAAAGTTACAAGCTGAAACAGCGATTCTCACGAGAAAACGTGCGCCCGAATCTTGCGAGCGTAGCCCATCTTCATCGAGGCTACAGCGGTAAGTTCGGTGCGCGCTCTATTCACGAAATGTTCCGAGCACACTCGAGAAAATGGCGTCGAGGTAAAGTATTTCTGCTTACTGACGCAACCCGCTGCCGCCTGAAGTTTTGGTCATTTGGAAAGCGAAAGGCGTTTGAAGACATTGCAGCCGCAGTTGCCTTGTCGGATGTCGTGCACGATATAGATATCCTCCGATAATATTCTACGCTTTCGGTTGTTATTCGAGCAGCCTATTACCGAACAATTATGTCTCGATGAACAGAGGATTGTCGTCATTCATTTTTATAGCCCTAATTACATCTGGGAGCAAAATAAAATACAGGAAAGCGCGAAGAAAATAACCGAACTTGAAGGAACACAGGCGTCTAAGGCGTTCATCCGGGTCTTTATCTCGTCCCTTACCAGTCAGGAAAGGAGGACAGCGAAGCTGCCATTTCTTTTTGTCTCTCTTGCCCTCTTTCGGGCGGTAGTTCCAAGATGGCGGAAGAGGCGGGGATAGATTCTCCAGGTGAACAAAACAGCGCACAAAAAGACAAGGACAGAGAAAAGGAACATGCACGACACACAAGCGCTGACCCGCAACTGCAGTGTGTCGTGCATGTTCCTTTTCTCTGTCCTTGTCTTTTTTTGCGCTCTTCTGTTCACCATGTCATCATACCAACTCGTCCAACTTACAACACTTCTGCTAGATTCTCCAGGATTTCCCGTGCGCCTGCTCACTGACGCTGGTCAGTGCGCTAAAGAGAATTTATTTATCTACAAATGCGAAGCGGTCAGGGCAAGAGCATATTACAAGTGACTGAGATGTTGATGTGCGTTAGGAAAACGAGCATGTTGATATTTAGAAAGTTGCGAAAACTCAATTTGCGAAGCTTTGTGGAGGGCGAGCGTGTTTAGGCACCGGCCACGTCTCTGTTTGTGGCAAAACATTTTTGAGTGGGATGAAGGTATCTTGGTGTTTGCGGTTTACCTGGCCGTTAGCGCTCTAAAACGTTAGCCTCGCACGGTGACCGTCAAGCTCCGGAAGAGCAGCGTTCATAATATTGATGTCTGTCACAGGCTCACGACTCGCTGCTCACCATTACGGTTTTAGTGTACTGCAACACGTGATCAAACTACGCTATGGTTATTGATATAAAGTTTTATGATAGAGTGACCACAGGCTACAGTACGGTGAAGCATTTCAGCCGGAAGTTCGCGCTGCTCCCTTGAAGCATAATTTTCATGACGCGCCAGGAGCGTTACCGTGTGGTAGCCTGCAGTAACGCTATACTAAAGCTGTCTATTAGCGTCATCGGCGTATTGGAGAATTTTATTTATTTCTCTATCAAAAAGAGATAGTTTAGAACACCGTACATTGGTGTACCACGTTATTTGCAACGTTGTGACCCGCCTCGCCTGAACTGCCCGTTCAAAGCTCTCGTCAGGCATGGCTGGCTAACGGAGACGCGCTTAAAATGCTTCGAGCATTTCTCTATTTGTCTTTGTAATTACCTGAAAGCAAGTGCGCATATTCTGTCTTCCGAAAGTGCTTGAAGGAAATGGTCATGTTTCTTGTAATGGCCTCAGAACGCGAAGTCATTCCCGATGCCTATTTATCAACATACCGTTGCGCGACCAGTTTTCTCCTATTTATAGGAGAAAATAATAGAATTTTTGTAGACCACGAGAGCTTTACACTACTAGAGGGAGCGTTTGCCTTCACGTTCAGGAGAAATTGAGCTGGCAACCACAGGGGCAGAAATCCGCAGCCGGATACCCACTGAAATTGGATATCCCGGCCTCTTCGAGTAATGCTGTTGCGAGGCGGAACACAAGAATTCTTATTTTAACGCGCTCACTTTTTTTTCGTTAAAACTGCTTCACGCACGAACACGCCGACAAGAACCATGCGGTAATAACAGACCCAAGGCACCAAGGCCGGCAGTTCCTGCCACCATCTCTGCGCCGTCGCCGCCGCCGTCCCCGCTCCTCTGATTCTTCGTTCGTCCGCAAGAGGGCGAGCGGCGGACTGGAGTTGCGAATAGGCCATTCCAGAAAGGGGCTTCTGGACGGTTTCGTTTCCATCGTTCGTGCGTACGTGAATGTAGCACGTGTATCACGTGCTACATTCACGTATGATGATGATGCGCGGTGATGCTCTCCGCGCATCACCGCGCTCCCGCTCCGAAGTCACGTGACACTCACACGGCATTGGATTGGCTGCGATGGCTCGTAGCATCCGCCGCTGCGGCTGGTCGTAGGTTGAATCGAAGCATAGACAATTTTTAATGCGAAAGCATTAACTGTCTCATGGAGCGAGCTGACGTCATCAGTCTGAAGCGCGAGAACGGCAGATAGTTTCCTTCGGTTCATTGGCTGGCGCGCGTCGACGGGGCTCCCATTGGCCGCTGCGCTCGTCAGTTTCCACGACCGCTCACTCCATGGCGCTGCTTGTCCAAGGTCACCAGGGGAGCTCACGCCTACCGGTGACGAAAAATACGCAGCAGACGAAAAAAGGAGCGGACGAGCGGCTTGCATGCATTCGCATGCACAACATCGAGGTACACCTAAGCGTTCCTTATGAGAGAGAGAGAGATCGCGTTGTTATGTTGGAAGAGAATAAAAGGGGGGGGGGGGGAGGAGAGGGCCAATAGTGCGCATCCACTATTGGCCCTCTCCTCCCCCCCCCCCCCCTTTTTATTATCTTCCAACATAACAACGCGATCTCTCTCTCTCTCATAAGGAACGCTTAGGTGTACCTCGATCTTTTTCATGACAGCCGCCATGTTGGATTTCGACATTGCTGGGTTGGGGCCAAATACCAAATTCACTTTATTTGCCGATTGGAGTGCGCTAAAATTCAAGGGGTGTGCGACTAGTGCTATCCTTTTTTTTTTCTTTTTTCGGCTATTCTGTTTTTTTCATGTGGTTATGTTTAAACTATTTACTTAATTCTTTGTCGCCCAACTCAACTAGAATAATCTTAAACATCCCAACCGCCCCACGAGAACGGTCTATAGCTGGTATGTCGATTTATCGATTGTTGTAAATTCAAATGTCTGTATGGTTTCCTTTATGAATGTATGATTACATAACCTTTGGCCTGGCGCCCAGAGCCGTCTCCAACTGTTTATCAATCTGCAACACAGCGCGTGGATTCCGCGGCCATTTGCGTGTGGGCGCCATTTTCCGAGGAGCAGGCCTATAAACCGGAGCATCACGGGACTTCGCGGATCATCAGGACGATCTTGGGGCCAAAATGTAAGTCCGCACGAGAGGTTTTCATGGACGTCACTCGGAACAACGACGCCCTTTTTTTGCAGGGACCGAAATTATGCAGGCCCGAGCTGGTTAGGTATCATCATAATCCAAACCCTGAGACAAGAATAAATAAAATAACGGACGAGCCGTCTTGTCCGTAATCTTATTTCTTCTTTTCTCTGTGTTTGGATTGGGAACTTTTTGTAGAAGAGTGAATCGGCTCCAACTTATGGTCATTTGGGACGGTTTTTCAACAAGAAAAAAGAACAAATGATAATCATCTGATTTTATATAGATTACACGTATTTGAATACTAAGTTTGCCTCACTACAAAAAAATATATAATTTATTTTTGTGTGAATGTACTTTTGACCAAGTTGTCCTCGAAGGATGTGGTGGTTTTGCTGGCTGATGTTGCAGCCCCGTGACGTGGTCGTTAGAGCGATATACTAGAATCTCCCCTACACGGCGGAGGGGGTCTTGCATGTCGCCCCCCCCCCCCACCCCCCCCCCCCGCCCCACTCTTCCCTTACCGCGCCTCCCCCCCCCCCCCCCTTCCCCCAGCGAAGTTGTGTTCAAGGGCACTCTAAAAACAACTTTCTGAAGCGCAGCTTCGCGAAAAACGTACGTAGCCGCACCATTCACTGAACGTCAAGCAGGTATACATACGGGGCTTCTGAGACCCACTAGCACATTGTAACCTGTTGCGCATGTTCCCTTCCGAACCGACACAACGTACAGCGACTTCAAAGCTGTCACAAATAAATTCTCAGATTTTTCTGGGTTTTTTTTCTGTTCTTAACGAGCTTGCTGCTCGAGGTGGTCTTGGAGGTAAACCTCTCAGACCCGAAAATCCTTTTTTGCCGAAGCTGCCGAGAAAGCATCGAGAGGATATTCGGAGCTTTTAAAAGCGGTACGAGGCAGGCATGCAAACGACGGCAACCTCACTATTAGGCACACGGCGAAGGAATTTACTCCAGAAGTGAACGAACTGGTTTCTTTGTTATTCTGAAAAAAGATGGAAGCAAAATATATTAAAAAAAAAAAAGCTTTAGAAGAAAACGGTAAGTATCGAAAATCGGTTGAAAAGAAAAAAAAAGGAGCCTCCATGACTTAGAAGGGGGGAGAGGGGGTTACCGGTTGAATACCGTAAACTCGGATGGTACGCACTTTCGTTTTTCGTTCGACAAACTACAAACCGTAAAAAACGAAAAACAAAAGAACGTACTTTTGAGAAACGTTTACGTGTGCCCGGCGTTTCTGGAGCCGATCCTGTCGTTAAGGTTTCTAAAAAAAAAAGTGAAAAAAAATTAGGGCGACGGTGTATTGACAAACCTAACAAATATATTCAAGTTTCTTTTTTTTTTGTCTTTTTCGGTGAGGAGATTTTAGGGAGGCAGCAACAGAATCATCCGAACCAGGCGCCTTTCGATTTTTTCGCGGTCCCCCGGGCACTATGTATACAGATTACGTTTCATACTATTTCTTTCCTTTAGACCAGTTTTACATGACACCAAAGTATACAGTTCACAAGCTTGTAGCGGCAGCTACAGCTAGTGTGTTTTAACGGACACTACCGTTTATTTTTTGGTAAATATGAAGAATATAACTTACATTTTTCATATGCAGTTATGAGGTCGATAGCATTGTCAGCGGTAAGAGGTTTCACCTCCGTAGAGCACTACAAAGCTCCCGGAAGCGCCAAACCAAAAGTGGCCAATCGCAAAAAAAAACAAAAAAACTTTAAGCAGCAGTTGTGTTGTTACGAATGACAATAGACCTTTTGCTAAATTTCCTAAGCATCAAGGAGAATGCAAGGATTGGTGTTCCACGCGCCACACGCGCAGGCCTTCCCCGTATAAAAGATTCGAAGTATATAACCAAAATAAAGCATTGACGAACGCGCGTGCTAGATGCGATTTGTTTTAGAAAAGTTACTACTGCTGAGGCCAGCACGTGCGGAGCGTGGAACACCAATACCTGCATTCTCCTCGATGCTTGGGTAATTTAGCAATAGGTCTAATTATGAGGCGACGGAAACTGAAGCAAACTAAACGTTTAATGGGGCGAACTTGGGCCCAAACAAAATAAATAAAGGCTAGCGTCGCAGGCTTCCATGTCGGCGAAAAGGCAGGATCAAACGCTCGGGCGAGACTGACTCCGCTCGCCATGCGGAGACCCTTATGTACCCGAGGGGGTTTCTGGAACAGTCGGCGTAGAACATTCGGAACTCGATCAGACGACAATGTTCTCAAACTTACGAGAACGCCAAGTTGAAGTAATAAACAAAAGAACATTCCCCTGATTGGAATCGAACCGAGACCTCCGGACGAACGTCAAGCGCGGTAATCATTCGGCCACGTACGCTTTTGTTTATTTTTTTTTATTTCTCGGCCACGCACGCGCTTTGTTTTTGTCTTGTCTAATTCTTTTTTGCCTGCTTTTACATTTGTACAATAGGAGATATTGGCGACATGCGCGATCAAAAGCGTCTCTGTGGTCGGCCTTCTACGATTGGCCGAATGCTGCACTATGACGTCACAGAGGCTTTCTCATTGATGGAAATAAGAGGAATGTAAGAACTTCAATTTTGACGGTGTTTGCGGTGTTGGTTTTTGAGCGCAACAATTTCAAGCTTCCACCATGCTCATTACAAACACCATCGAACATGTTATTCGCAAGGTAATGACGTCACGAGAGGGAAACATAGGGGGGCGCCACCAAAACATCTCGCCGCTAATAGGCCTCCTGCGCTGAAGCTTTGAACAAACTGTAGCGCACTCATTTTGGGTAGTGCAAGCTCACCTGATTGAGCCTCGCACTACTTATGGCACGTCGGTTGATCTTTTTTAATCCTGCGTGGTGCTGAAGAACGAAAAAACACCTTTGGACGCCAGAAATCGGTCAGACTCAACGTTGCAAGACAATCGAAAGTGCCTAATTCATGACACCACCGCTAGGGCACGCGTATCTTATCTCTGGGTGGTGACGTCAGAACACCTGTGTCGCGACGCTTTCATTTTTTTTCTTTCTGATGTCTACTTGGGAACGCGTGAAACGGCATCTCTTGGCTCACGCTCTTAGCTTTGACGGCGTTCGAATTTTTGTTGTTTCTTTGTATTTTCATCGTGGTCTCGCGCCCCGCACCAGTGCAGGCACGCTTCTGCATGCGTGACCGTTTGAGACGATAAAATTTGTACTACCCAAAACAAGTCCTAAACCCTTTTCGCAGCACCCCCTGGGCAACGCAGGAGGCCCATAGTATAAAGGGGGGTTAAAAATACGTCAGCCGTAACTTGGCTGTTTTCGGCCACGCCCGCGCTCGCTCGGCAACGCGCGTGGCAGTACACTGCTCATACCTCGTACAAAAGACGCGGTGTTTGTTGCAGACACGATGACAGCAGCATGTTCGAAGCAAGTTTGCTTCATACATGCTTCGAACACATGTCTGCAGGGAGGCTTTGTAAGACCAATGGGGCAGGACTGTCATACAAGAAGGGAACGTGGCTCACACAGTGTCCGCAGGCTACTTTTTATATCAAGTGTGACAGCGACTCTTGACTCATTCAAAAGCTACCGCCACATTTGGTTTCGTGTTTCGTTTTTGTTTTGTTTTTTTCATTTAGCGTTTTTGAATTTTAGCAAACACGTAATAACGGGCAATCATCCTGAACGATACGAAAGTGGTGGGAGAAACTGGGGGGGGGGGGGGGGGGGGGGGGGAGTAATTTTTTTGCGTTGGCAAGTCCCAAATCCTCTTACAGCTTCATCTGCGAATCGAGGGTGATTTATCGCGAGAACTCGACGGCTCCAAGGGAAACACACACACACACTTTTAGGCAGCGGGGCATGGGCACCGCCATAACCGACATTCAGTTTTTGTTTTCTCTTATTCCGTTCGTTTCACTTCATCATTAACGCAGCAGGACAGGTAATTGCCACCTTAGGAGCGGCTGTGTCCTTCGCCCCAGCATGGGTCTTTCTGGAGGCTCGTCAAAGCCAGCTTCAGTGACTCGGCACCTCGGGAAGACAAGAGAAGGTCGGCAACTCACCTTCAAAGTTAATATTTTTTGTTTTGTTTTCAGCAGTATTACAAACGCACAAATAAAACCAAAGATGCTATACTAACGCGAAGGCTATACTTCACGGCGGAAGCAGGAACACGCGCCATATTTTAGCTTTTGATACTGAAGTCATGAGCATGTCCACTCTTTCTTGTAGAATATTAATTACAATTTGGTTTGTTTCTATTTTGAACTGTACGACGCTATTCTGAAGTCATATGACTTGTATTTGCCAAATTGTTATTTCTATTCTTCAACTATATAGAACTGCTGACAAAGTGAGTGGTGGTCCTTCCAGTAATTCATTTTAAACAAGAAACTAATTTTGGATAGCACCTTTATTTTATCTTGAATGCGGTTATAATAACTGCGTAGCTGAAATAAAGTCTCTCGAATAACTCCTTGCTATTAAGTAGCGAAAGAGATTGATGTGCCGACGCGCTTTCCCAATGGCCCGCGCCCATATTCCGTTTCCAGTTAGGAAGAACATGGCGGATTTGAACCGACCTCACTCTCGAGTAACAGTTCGGTACCCGTTCGAAAACCTACTCGTGTCCAGCGTTGCTCTATCTGAAGTGTCACGTGACGTGACCCGCCGGAGTAACTCGGAAGATTTCGAACACAGCCAGGGGTGGCAAGTTAGGAAGAACATGGCCGACCGCGCGTTAGCAGACGACAAGGTCGAGGGGAGGAGGGCGGCGGAGGGGGACTTTTCGTTACCTCGCATAGCCGCTCATCTCTGTTACGTCACGGCGCGGTGGTGGCGCGTCGGGCGCACTTCCGGCCTGGGGCTGTGGGCGAAAGCCGCCATTTGGCACGTGCATTCTTGTGTTACTTTGGAAGAAACCGGACAAAAACCGGCCTTCTCGTCAAAACGATGCGACTGGGGCTTTACCAAAAGAGTCGGGAAAGGTTTGAAGGTCAGTTTTAATGCGTTTTCTGCCTGCTCGGTTCGTCCGAGAACGTAAACAGGGACCGTGAAAAAGGAAAAACAGACGCCGTCGGACCATGAGTGCTTGGGCGGAAAGCACTTTGGATTGAATTCACGGACTCTTGTGGACGTCAGATTTATTTGTTTTGTTCCAACATGAACGCGGGAAAACCGTCAAGTTGCACGGACCACCTGCAGACTACGTTCAGTGCGTCATCACGTTCAAACGGCCGCCTCATCGGTCGAGCTGTCGTCTGCTCTCTCAAACGTTTCTGCTTGTCGTCTGCTCGTTCACACGACAGCGGCCCGTAAACCAAACGTTGACCCGGTAATTGCGATAATAAGTGCAGACCTCAAAAGACGTTTAAGTTTGAAGGTTGCTTCGGGTAACTAGGCTCGGTGTAAACAGTAGTTATAAGGAGATGTTGATAATTGTTACCAGTGGCCATCACCGACTTGTTATGCCTGGTCCAATTCTGCTTGCGATTTTCAGTATTGACGTCAACATCTCAGCTGCCGTTCAGGCTTTTTGTAGCCCGAGCGACTTCTTGAGTGAAAATAGCGAGCAGAACCTCACCATGTAAATCAGGCTTTAGCGTCTATTCTACGGCGTCCACGCGGAATGAATCGCCGCATGTTACATTATTCACGCCGAGTTTTGCGGTTTAACGAGCCTCGTTAATTTCGCTAACGCAGCTCAAGTAGTCAGACATTGCTAGGAAGACGTAGAATCAACCATTCCAACGCGAAAAATAGCGCGGGGACTCACACCGACGCCGACAACATCCCATTCCAATGGTTTGTTTATGGGCGACGGCGAGCTTCTTGCCCACACCCCCATCGCGCATGCGCGGCGTCGGTGGCGTCCGCTGGGGGCGCTCCGGTTTGTTTGTAAACATGAGTTGGTGTATAGGATGTAAGGCTGAAAAACGTTAGCCGGGAAAAAGAAATTAGGGGGATTATTAAAAAAAAAGAAGACAACAAAGGTGCAAACCGTGCTGGTTTCTACTTCGTAAGATACACCGAAAAGATTGAGGAGTTCGCGAGCTGAATAAAGAATAGGCAGAAAACTCAAAGCAAGGAATATTTACCCTTCTTCTTTAAAAACTGTGTAGTTTATTGACAATTGCAATGTTGTGAGACGATGTTAAACCTTCCTCGTACACCTGGTGAATTAATTCTTTCTCGAACCTTTACGAACATTATCGACTACGATAGTAAAGGCGCACGCAGGTTAGCTGAGTCTACGTTTTAAATTGAAACTTATTTTGTTATAGAACAAATATTAAAAGATCAACTTAGGTTCCTCCATTACGTTTGCCTGAATCCAAGACTGGAATATTCCCCTACCTCGGAGACCCCTTCAATAATCTTACTCGAGTTACCCGGCTCATTTCACACGCCTCGGCGTATTTGTTTGTAACTGCTGGTTCTCCTTTTGATGGGATCAGCGTTAAAGAGACGCGTTTGAAAGTCACTTGAGATGGGCTGCGCTCGCTCAGTTATTTTCGAGTGACATTAGAGCGAAAGAAACCATATGTACGTCGCCTGTTCTAAATATTCAAAGTGAGACCTTTTTTTCTTTATATACTCTGTCCTTTATTTGTTGAAGACATAGCGGCGAGAGAAAGAAAGCATATGCGAAGAAAAGATGCTGACAACTGTACCCGTTGAAAACACAAATAGCCTGAAGGACAGTGACAAGTGAAGAACGAAGAAGTTAACAGAACGAGAGCTTCAGGGTGCTCGCTTGGGTGCTTCAGTAAATGACCCGTGTCATTTATTTTTGCTGGTAATAAAAGGGGTAATAGTGTTTCGGTGCGAAGATCTGTGAAGAATCACACTTTAATTGGCTCTTACAGCATAAATGTCGGCATTTGTTTCGAGCCTGTTTGCATACATACATGCATACATATTTATTTCGGATCAATATAATAGAGAAAAGTTTCGTTGACCCACGACAGCGACCTTCTGCATTTCGTATATTTATGTTATTTTTTTTAAATTTCCGTTTTAGTTATTCGAGAAAATAACTAAAACGGAAAGAATAACTAAAACTGCCCCTGAGTGGCGCTGGAAGTGTATACTGTTTGCTAAACGAACCGTTTGGAGCGACTGCGGCGTAGCCCTCAGAAGTCTCGTGTTTTATGTGAGGGGTTTGTGTACAACATTTCGAGAGAAAAATAAAAGGTACGAAACTGAATTTTATTGCAGTGCGTCCAAAACATATGACCCATGTTTTATTTTGCACCTCTGTAAATTCCCTACATCTCGTCTGTACACGGTTCGACGAGTCAACACGTCCACCCGCACCGATCCATTTTCCCCTATCTGGGGCCCACCTTAGCATACAAAACCAATTACCACAGACGGCAACAAAGTGCCTCCCTCCGTATCCACGCCAACAAGAAGCCGAACGACACACGAACAGACCAACGACAAACAACAGCGACAAGTGAGCCCGTAAAAAACAGCGGGAGTAAACCCGCCTGACACAAAGCAGCGCGCACGCGCAGAGAGCGTATAGCCTAAAGGTGAAACGGGCGCAAGGCTAGAGACGGTGCCGTGCAGACGTCTTCATATTTCACGCGAGCTTCCGAATACAGCGGGTGCTCCGAGAGATTGCCGTCCTCGAGCAAGACGGATCGCCGTACACGCGAGCACGCCCCGGGGCCGATGATGAAGCTTCCTGGCAAAAATGCTGCATTTTACGCCCGCCGAGCAGCTGTACACCCGCCAGTTCTACGCAGCACTGTTCGAATGGCTGTAATGCATGACTGAGCGACGTCGGCTCTTGTTCCGTTGTGCGCGTTCGGGATTTGTAGCGCTTTTCGCGATCCCCGTTGGCCATTCGTATTTCCTTCTGCCGTCCCGTGTTATACAAAATGGTCCGCTGCAGTCAGTCGCCGACAGGGTGGAAATGACAGGACACATCTTTTCGGGGCTTTGAGCCGTAAATTTTCAGAGAGTTCTTGGGTTTGGGGACCGCTTGTTGAGTTTGTGCACGAGCTTATGAATATCTCCTCGTGATATGAAGCATCGGATGTATATATACATCACGAATGACGTAGCTATAAGCAAGATATAAAAATATTTTGGTAATGTGTTTCTACTGCTGGCCACATAACACAACGACTGCTGCGGGAACTTGGCGGTTCTAGTTCGCGCAATAGAACTATAATGTGTTCTGTTGTGATGTGCAGCCTTTCAGTGTTTACAAATACACAACCAAGAGTGCATTCGCCACTGCCAAGCGTGCACGTTTTTATCCCTTCGGAAAGTGAACAGAACGGGCGTCATGAGCACCGGCGTTGTATCTTGCTCTGAATACGAGCCCATGCAGGTCTTGAAATTCGGTTTCACTTCATCAGCGCGCGTGTAGTATAGCAGGACCACTAAAAGCGTTGCGCTTGCTCTTGTGACTTTACATTCCCTCGCACGTATGTTCAAAAGTCCGCAGTGATGACTTTATTCGAAGATATATAACAGGAACATTTAAAGTAGAATATAACACAAAAAACCACAACAACAAGATATTGAGCGAAGAAAAGAATACAGTTGGTGTAGGTAACCAATACTGATGATAGAACACGGGAACTTGAAATTTAAAGCCGCCATACCTTTAAATAACCAATTTCTTTTTTTTTTTTGGTTTCTTCTTATGTGTCTGGCGTCGTTATCCAAAACGGTCCCGACAATTCCAGTTTTACACCGGGAGTATTATTTAGCATATTGATCGACAGTCTAGTAAATTTGTCGATCGTCTTTTAAAAACGCCAACGCGTGTCCCCGTTAGCAGTCATGCTTAAACGGTTTCTGAAGAAAGCATGCCTCGCGAAAATAAATTCAGTGGACGGCAGGTGATGTACGCTCATGAGCATTGTGCCAGCGTAGTTAAAGTGGCGTAGCGAATTCCGGAGGTGATCCTTTCATTTGTTCTCTTTTCCGGGGTCGCATATAAAGATAGAAGTATGTGTCGCGTCCCTCAGGACACCGCAACGCCGAGTTTTATCAATGGTGGCAGGAGACCATTAGTTTTCATCTGTGGGAACCTGGATGCCGCGCCTGTCTCGGTCGTCGAAACTCTCGCCCGGGGTCTAAGCTCAGACTTGGAATTTCGGAGGAATACTTGGTTTCAGTTGATCGAGTTTCCACAACCCTGCTCATAAAACTTTGTGCAAACCTGCAACCGCACTTGCAACCGGTAACTATAGTTCATCTCAGCAGCAGTTATGTGTAAGAGGGGCAAAGGCGAAAGGACGGCTTATGAAGGTAACGTTCTTGATAATTATTCGTGCAAACAAAGTGTCTATACAAGTACAAACCGATGAATAAGTTTTCTGAAGGGAGTCACTCGCTGCGTCCACTTGACCTTGTCACCTATGTTGAAGAAAAAAAAAAACCTTAGATCATACACATGTTCTTTTCTGGCGCTTGAAATATAGCATAATGCTTGCTTTCAAGCGCTTAGGGTTGTTTACGTGGAAGTCCGCCCTGGATGAGAATTAACTTTCTATAATAATAATTATTATTATCATTATTACCTCTTAAAGGAAAACAACGTTCGTAATACACAAGATTTAAAAGAAAACAGAAAATTTAATTATCTATTTGGATATCAAGGAGGTATTCTAAGCAGTGTTGCAAAGGTTCCTTTAAAAAACAAAAAGGAACGAAAGCTCGTTCCTAGTTTTTGTTTTTGATTTTTGGAACGGGTTCCCATTTCAAGTTCTATCTGTGAAAAAGGACCTCGTTCCCGCTACATAAAAAAATGGAACGTATCGTTACATATGCGTTGCATTGGCATCTTGCTGATTACCATATTTCGCTAGATCAAGCAAATTTTCGTTTTATCTATACCATTAAATCAGAACATACAAATTTGAATGTCGTGATGGAAGGGTACCAGAAGAAGAAAACAAGCGGAAGAAGGGTTTCATCTGTTGATATATATATAAAGTTTAAAAATATCAGCGTTTAACCATATTCACGTTTCTGGTGGACGATTCAGACGAGCCAAATGTTCTGTCACCCCACAATGCACGAGCGTTTTACAACAACCTCACACGTTTCAATCTAACAAAGTCCCTTGTTCGAACTTAACAGCAGTTGCTTCTTAATGTTGCTGTCCGCAAGACGAGGAAGTGAAGGAAAGGGTAGGGCTTTTGGAAGCTAGGTCAGTCTTGAAAACTTCAAGTCCTTCTTCGCGAAGGTTGGATTCGTTGTTCAGTTTGAAGGTGGGGGACAAGGAGAGGACTAAAGGTTAATTTTTGTGTATCTTTTAAGTGACCAATGTTCGGGATACAAGGGTGCGTTCGATGTCTGGTAACCTGTTATTTTGTTGTAACTGTAGGTCTCTTTGTAGAAGTTTAGTGATGACTGAAGTCAGCCTCAAATTTCTGGGTGTATGAAGATTCGTGGAAGCCAAAAGTGCCTGAGTTTGAAACGTCCCTCTTTCTGTGTCTTTTCTTTTGACTAAAAGTTTTGCTGTTTGTACCGCAGTCTCGGGCACTCAAAACAAAATCAATGTCCACTAGTTCTCCTGCACCCGACTGTTACCAAGTGAGGACCACACAAAGTAAACCCTAAGATAAGTAACCCAAAAATTAACGAGATCCTGTCCTTCGTAAAGATATTGTTTTTATACTTTTAGAATTTTCCTCTTAGAAATAAAATCAAAATTACCCCACTGGACGAGAAAAAGGAACGCCGTTCCTTTTGTCCTGTTCCAGTAAAAATGTAATAAGCTTCTTTTCCAGTCCACCGGTGCAAAATGGAACGGTGGCGTTCCTTTGTTCCTCCTAAAAGAAACGCGTTCTGGGAACGCCGTTCCTTGGAACGCCGTTCCGTACAACACTGATTCTGAGGCATACTATGTTCAACATTATGCTTTCTTTGGGAGTACGTGTCTCCTATATTTATTTCGCTTGTAAATTGGTAAACTTTAGAGCATAAAGAATGCAGAAAACTATTCCAGTAAAACGTGCTAATCACGAGCTTAAATAAAGCAAGAAAGGTGGTAAAAAAACTGTCTTTTTACAGTTTCTCCGGGACCTAATCGTTATTGGTATATATTCCTCGTTAAACATAAATTTCTCTATTTAACAGGGAAATAAATAAAATAGACAGGATTTTGCTTTGTGCGCATGTGTGTGTGTGTGTGGGGGGGGGGGGGGGGCGGAGGACATGCATACATCCATGCGTATACACCTATCTAAATCAACACTCCGATGTTAGTACACGTACATGCACATATGTCACTTTGCATACGCACGCTTGCACAAATGAGTCATTTAATGCAAATCTAGACACCGCTCAGAAAGATACAAAATCACAAATATAGTTTCCTTGAGCTCTTAATTTACGCGTAAACAGAAAACGTTTACCGTTTTTATTTTTTGCTGTTTGCAGTACCTTCCGTCTTCATTGCTGTGTTCAGTCGGTCACAACTGAAAGACGTTGCGCCTCGCTCCTAGGCGGACCGTATTTCCAGCCAACTGGAACCAACTATAGATTTTACCTAGCAAAACGAAACAAAGAAGTAAAACAGAAAAAAGAACAATAAAATTACAAAAATGACAACAAAATTTAGAATGACTTTTACAGGAACACGCATACACGCATCCTACTCTCAAGAGCTTGTGCGCACACACAAAAACAAACACGCGTGCTTCTCGAAGCGCGCTGTTCCATTCGGAGGTCGATGGTGAGAGTGATGCCGGCAAGCCATTCATCAGAAGGGCCCCTCTTATCCCCTCTCTCCCTCCTTTCCACCTCTACCCGGCCTCTGGATTCCACCAGAATAATCGATAGAGCGTTGGCGACGACAAGTTTTTCGTGACCCTCACTTCTCTGAATGCTGCTTCTGCCGTCTACCGTTCTCGTAATACTATCGTTGGGAGGAGGCACCAGCGGTTATGGTGCCGTAAAGGCTAGTCCAGCAGGCTGCTAGGTGGCGCAAGCTACCGCCCTTTATAAAGGGTCCACCATCCACACAGAACTGCTCCGGGATCTCAATCGGCTTTTCCGCGAGCACTCGGTGTTGGCAGGGAAAGGTAATCCTCGATTTTGGGGTAGCTTTTGTTTCGAGCACGGGAATCGGATATTGGTGTCCTGTTTAACTCTATGGTATGGGCCTCGGGATGGAACGGTGAAGCAGGTCGGAGATGGGAGTAGATCTTTGAAACACGCGTTGTGCGAATTGTTCCTTTGCAACCCCAAGCATTTGGTGCAAGGCGGGGAACGCACTTCTTTCAAGTACACATCGCGACACTGTTAGCGCGAACACGACATCGTCGCATTTTCGCATTGTACTTTTAATGAGCATTAGCGAGCACGAAATTTTATCGCTTAGATTATAGAACGAAATGAGCTCTTTCCGTAGCAATAATAACTTGGATGACAAACCTTGGTTTCCAAGAGAAAAACTGGAAAAACCGGCGATCGCTTGTTCGCGCTAACAGTGTCGCGCTCTGTACCTTGGTTGCTTCTTTCAAGCTCATTGAGTAGAAATAGACCATCGCTACGAAGTACCTTGACAGGCTCCCTACTTGAATTTTCGTTCTGCCCCCATTTCATGCAGTAAATCATAATCGTAGTACATAAACACTAGTAAACAAGATTGGTAAAAATGAAGGTAATTTAAGCGTTTGCATATATTTACCAAATTAATCTGGGGGCAGTCCCCTCTTTAAGAACTATACACTATTAAATGTGCGGCAATGTATTTTTTTTTAATCAGCAGCGTGAACAGCATTGCCCTACCAAATGCAGGCCGACCTTTCCCTGTTCATATTTTTGTAAAGCTTAATTTCTTTTCACTATTTTTTTTTTCTTTTGCTAATTGAAGTCGAAAACAAAGCACTCGCCCTACGCGTCGTTGTGCTTGCCGTTGCCGCAATCTAGGATTCTAAATGCTTCGAATAAGGCTGCCCGTGTCTGTGAGCTAAAGCCAAAACTCCCGACCGCACTTGATTTTGTTGAGAAAAAAGAAAATATCTGGATACAGAATAAACTTCTGCACCAACGCGGACAAATATTTCAATGCCAGAATTTGTAGAACGCACATGTGGCCACTCGCAAGTATCGAGCAGTATATATACACTGCATCAATATATGTCACTTTCGTTGCACCCCCGACACGACTACTCCGCAATCCGTGATGCGTGTTCCGACCACATCAAACTGCAGCCATCGCCACTAGAACCGAAATTTCGTGTCATTCACCCATAAAGCCCTGGATAATTAATCATATCCAGCGCTTTAGCTAGCGTATCCCACAAACCGCGCGACCTCCAGGCAGGGACCGATCATCGGAGCATCAGGGGCAGCAGCGGCGAACGCACAGTCGTACCGGGGAGTCCAGGGGAAAGACACCTCTCTTCTCTATTAGGTCCGGTGAGGAGGGTGAGGGCAGGGGGGGGGGGGAGGGGGAGGAGGGGGGGGTGGAAGGGGGCACGTCAGCCAAACACAACCTCAATTACCGTCGGAAGCTCATTAAGAGGCCATGGGTTCCACATCCTCCCATGTAAACCTCGTTCATCTCTTCTGAATAATTGGCGTTGTTATTCCACGCGTCAGTGTGAGCGCGAACGAGGGTTCACTGATGCTCATTTCGTCCTTGTAATGTCTCTGCTTAATTTTTTTACCGCTATTAGGGACTTTTGGGAGTCCGGTTGTCGAACGATCGATAGGATTAGGAGCGGTAAGGCGCCGTCCGTTTGTTCCGGTGGACATCGGAGGGATCCCTTTCGGGACGATAAAATGTTTGTCGATTTGCACTTCGCAGATATCCTTTTTGGGACAGTAAATTCGTTCTTGAGACGTTTGCGTATCCTCGGGTGTGCACGAAGAGCTGCGGTGCAATTAATACTAGGCTTAACCAAAGCTTGAGCAGCTGGCTCGTCAGAGGCCGAAATTGCACCCGCAGGGACAAAAATGGCGGAGAAAAACACGGAGTAATCAGCACTTTGCGTGAACCTAATCTTACCTCCTGAGCTCTGTCGTTGGTGGGGTCGTGTACCATGCTTGTTTTTTTAGATTGGCCAACCCAAAGCCGACGATATCAAGGAATCACTTACACTAAATGTATAAAAAATGACGGAAGCTGTTTAACAACGTGGCCGTAAAGGGCTTGCCAGAAGTGAAATGGTGTTTGGCGAACGAAGTCATCCTATAGATGTATCAAAGCATCTGAATCGGTCTGAGATTCATTATAATGTTTGCTCCACCAGTGACAACTTTCAGATGATAACAAACAAAAAAAAAATGACCGCATCTCGACATGGTGAATGATGCTGATTGGGGCGAAGCTCTGGTGGTGCTGATGATACTGATTTTATTGTTCATAGGTAGTGCTGATGGTGCTGATTTTTTTTTATTGCTCATAGGTAGTGCTGAGTTCCGGGTTGCGTTTCGACTTCATTATTACTGCTTTATGGTCGGTGAAATGCAGAGCCATGCATGCAAAGTTTAGCGCGATTATATACGCATTTGACCGCAGTGCCCTCTCCTCTATATACGTTGAGCGGCTACATGCAACGTTTCATCCATGACATCCCCAGCTCTTGAGTTACTACCACATCTCAGAGCCCCCTACTCGTCCCGCAGTCGTGGCCGAGTGGTTAAGGCGATGGACTAGAAATCCATTGGGGTCTCCCCGCACAGGTTCGAATCCTGTCGACTGCGCAAACATTTTTTTCTTTTTTTTGTGAGCACGGACGCCGGACGGACGGACGAACGGACAAGGCTAGACCCTAAGAGCTTCGCCCCTAAAAAAACGTTTTCCGGCAGGGTGATCCGAGAGGATCGTTTTACCGAAGCGCTTTTGCCAAACTCAAAAAGCAAATGCAAGTGAGATAAGAAAAAAAAAAAAGAAAACGCGGAACTAACTTTGTACGTTTCGAAAAGCTACGTAAAATCCAGAAGAGTTCGTTCATCGGACGGTACCGTCACCACTCCTGGCCTCTACCATGCGTTTATGGTTCTGCTCGCTGTCCCACAAGGTCAAAGAAGGAGTTCTTTCCGAGTGTCGCTCTTAGACTTACTTGGTGGTACACGTAGCGCAGACGACAAGGCCTCTGTGCAGGATTAAAGTAACTGGATCCTGGAGAAGTATCGCCAAGCTCCACGTATATGGTCGCCATTTCGGTTCATGGAATGAACAGTTTCTGTTTGACCTCTTCATTCTTGGTGAGCCGATCTAAATTCGCTGGGGATGGGTATCTTTATAAAGACGTTTCTTATACACCGAGAGTTTGCTATCCACACAGCGCCGAAACAAACCTACATATTCGTACCGCCAACACAAGTGACGTCAGTGCTTGGAGGCAATGAAAAATAACTTTTCTGCCCTGAAATACGCTGGAAAAACAAGAGATCTGTGAAGGTATGCACGGGTGATAAGTGGATTGTATGCAGAGTGCCAAAGACGCTTATAGTGGCAGGAACAGTTTCAGTACGATGATGCTCAATGATCTTGACGCGACAGGTTCAGAACGACCCCTTCGAAGCTTCGAAGATTTGGATAGACCGAAATGACGATCGCCACGTCAACTGAAACATATTAGCCAGTCTCCTTGTGAGGTTTGGCCCTCTGTATGTCCGTATCTGTCGGTGTCCGGTTCGCAGGCCGAAAAGGCAATGGCGCTACTTTCCCATGTTCCAGTGACTTTATGCAGGATATCCGTCATTATTACTATCTTGACCGGCTTCCGAGAGATCGCTTTCTTGTGTACCTCGCGCTTGTCCCAAAGTACCTACATTTTTAGCAATTGGCGAAGGACGCGGATAGAGTCTATTGATCTAACACCTCAAAATGACGAGGCGTTGGTTTATTGCTTACGTCATTGATCGTGGGCCAGAGTGGAAAATAGATTGAGCACGAGCGTTGCGCCAGCGTTTGGCCAGAGCTCGGGTTTATTCAGCACCTCCTCTCTTCCCTACGGTAGGTGACGTAGGCAGTAAAGCAACGCAGCCTCGTTTGATTGGTCACCGAGAAAGGCATTGCTTGGTCGGTCTCTTTCTCGGATGCTGTGATTTGCCAACGAGCAAAATCGAACGCTAAAGTATGCAGTGATCAAAGTCGGAGAATATTTTAACGTCTGGCTTTTGACAATACAAATTGGTAACTTAATTTACTCGAAACGTTTTTTAAAATAATTTTGAAAAACTATTTATATTAAAGCGACGTTGCCATGTGGTCTAGGCAAAATAAATTAATTTGGCCAACAATCAAATATTGTATTAAAATAATTTATTATTTTAATGCAACTCTCAAAAAATTGCTAGTTATTGATACTATCAAAATAATTGTATTTACAATAAAACCGCATATAACGGGAAATTGTAATTAAGCAGATTCACTAACGTCAGAGTAATTTCTTGAAGTAGACGAACTACGTGACTAGAGACGAGTATAGCTCGTCCTAGTTCGAAAACTACGTAAATAGTTAATCACGTACTTCTCGAGAAGAGAAGTAAGAAAATATACCTTTTTTTAACGTTTTCCGAGCATGTATTGGACACGAGAGCTGTGTCAGCGTTCGGCGTGAGCTCGGCTCAGCTCGTATTGGACACGGGAAATGTGTCATCATTTCTCCGAGGACTCGGATCCAATCACAGATGTCGTGTCCAAGCAAAGAAAACCGCCAGAGTTGCTTAATGTTTTTTGTGTGTTTTTTTAACAATCTATTGTTGGCTTGAATTCGAGCTCGCTTTGGACGAAAGACCTCTTATGATGTATAGATATGTTATAATTACGACAAGCCCTATAGCTCCGCTATTCTAATTCATGTTACACGGCAAAAAAAAAAAATAAAAAATAAAAAAGACGGAACAAAAAAAAAATAAAAAAGAGAGCTAGTTCGTTTAATTTGGAGCTCGGAGGAAATCGGACGTGGATAGCGTATTTAACGACCTAATCGGACGTCAATTTCTCCTAGACTTAATCTGATAAGCCGCCACTGTTACTGTTTGTTGAAGTCAGTTAGATCGACCAAAAACGGTACTCCGTTGACCCAGATATACTCGTGCGAAAGCATTAAGAAAACAAAACGAAAAATTGATAAAAGATTGAGGTATATTAGCGCGTATGCGAAAGTCCGCGAACGGAACATACACTACTCGAGGACTGTCCCCGGTTTAATTGAATAAAGTCGAATGTACATGCTTCAAAAAGAACTGGCAGGGGAAAATTTCATTCCAATCCGCTTACGCCCTTACACCAGAGAAAAAAATGGGACAGGAAAAATAACAAATAAAACTAAGGTTCGTAAATGTCCAGGCTAAAAAATAAAAAAGAGGTAAACTTTTTTTTGTGTGTGTGTGGAGGTTTAAATTTAGGGTTCATTTCTACTTCGTAGTAATCTTTATTTTCACCTTTCTTTTCTTTTTTTTTTATTGCCATGGAATATTGAACGGATGTATGTGTGTGATGAATAAAATGTCCTAGGATTTCGCGAAATGTTTTTTTTTTTATTTTATTTTTTTAAGAAGGTTGGGCAAATATATTTTGACCGACTTGAACAAACATATCCTGGTTCTTTCTCGGCGTCTCGAAGTACCGTATAAAGTAAATAATGTGTGCTGTATGAGTCTGGGAGTTTATTAAATATAAGTCTGATTAATTGCCGCCTTTTAATTTAATACCTAGAATACATTTTCTTTGAAGAGAAAATGAGCGAGTACTGACAGTCGTATAATAAAATCATATTTTACGTTTCAATACTGATCACCCTCTAATTGCAACGCAAGGAAGCAACGCGAAGTTACGTAAGCCTTCCACAAAATTCAGAGGTGTGCGTGCGAGTGTTACTTTCGGAAAGCGAGGGGTTTACAGGCATTTCGCTTATACTTCGTTTCACTTTAAGTTCAGACGCATCCGACTCTACGAGCTGATCGGACTAATCAGACACAGTCAAAAGCGCACCATCATGCTGCTCGTCGTGTTTCTGTATGTGTTATATCATCCCCGAACCTATCATAAACGTTGCGCTTTAAACGCAGCTCAATTGCTCCCATTTCCTGGTAGCCTCGGCTGCGTCCGGATTTAAATTAAAACGAAGTATAGCAAACTGCGTGCTCATCTTATTTTTATTCTTTGTTCTCCCTTTTTTTAGAGGCGGGGAAAAAAGAAGGGGGGGGGGGGGGAGGGAGAGGCGGGAGTCGGAATATGTGTGCGAAAGTATATCTTTAGTAATGTTTTATTTATTAAATAGTAAATGCTGGTTCATACACTCGCGTTTTCTTAGGACCTTGTTCTTTAAAACCTCTGAAAATGTCTCAGGCCGAAAGAACACCAGAGAATACATTTGCGCGCTGGCGCCATCTACGTGGTGGCTGGTACTTCATTTCGCTAGAACGAAGGTTTTGCGGCACAGTGCGGAGATCAGATGTACGTACTATCTATGAGAAATGGTGCTTTATAACATTGACGAAAGTTTTTTTCAAGCCAATAAGAAAAGTATGATGCTCGAAAAAATAGGAAATATTCAGACACTGAAAGTGTTCCACAGCTCCCCGACAGATGGCGCCTTTCGGCGTAAGGTAGCGGCACACGGTCCTAAGGAATCGCAAGTGCGTGAACGGTCCTTTAATAGTTCAGGATATGTACGTAAGTGTAAATTTCAAAGTATAATTTTACAAAATTGGGGTTTAAGTTTCAGACATATGAGGACAATCTTGAAAGGCTAAGTAAAAAAACCGAAGCCTCTCTTGGACGGTGCTTTCTTTGCGATGATGCAGTGTTATTAAAAAATGGTTTGTGACATGATGCGTATCTTAAAACATGTCAGCCTACAATTCTGAAGCTGGAGCGGCATTATAAAAACGACTGATATTCGTCCTACTTTACTTCTATTTATCAAAAACTAATTCTTCGCACGTATCGTTAGAAAACTTAGAATTAAGACGTTTAACGAGTCGATATGTCTGACCGCTAAAATTCCTGAAAAGCAGGTTGCCCAAACAGTCAAACGTTAAAAATACAATATTAACGATTATGGTAGTTAGACATTTTCGCGAGTATCTCTAAACTCAATTTGACGTGCTATTCTCCGCTAGTTCATTGACAACCTGAACAGGACAAGGGCACGTTTCGGTTAGCGCAATGGGTTATAACTTGCAATGACTAATTTACAAAATATATTTAAAGATCCAATCTCACAAGCGATAATACCGCAGAATCAGAGGCGTGTTTTTTTGGAGTCATTCTCCAGGAACTTTTTGTGCCATAGACTGCAAAAGGGCATGAAATCAGAACAAAAAGCATTGTTCAATAAATTCTTTACAAGTCTAACCTTGTGAACAAATCATCTTTAACATCGATTATTGCTACACAATAAAAGGAGTGCGGCGCAAGTGTGGTAATGGAAGAGAAGATAATAGAATAGAATAGCTTTATTTGTAACATATAAGTTTTAGAGCCTACAATAACAAGCCGGCTTAAGCCTTAGGGGCTTTTGTACCTAGCTCGGCAGGTGGCGAAACTAAAAATAATGCTAAGAAATGATCTCTACTGGAAGTTTCTAATAAAAAATACACATGAAAAAAAAAAAGCCGCTTGAAAAAAAAAGTATGACTGTCTTCAGTTTAGTTTTGACCTTCTAATATTTACATATATTGAGAAAAAATATACCGTAGGGGTATCCGACAAGCCAAAACGACATACTTTGAAGCTCGTCTGGACCCCTACGGTAGTGTAATCGGGAAGGCATTGAGAATGACGTCCAACAACACGCTAAAGTCGCTCAAACGGCTGCGGCACGAACAATGCCGGGGAACGGGTCATTTCCAGGGTAGGGAGTATATAGTGCCGTAAATCAGCCCAGTCGGGAATTTGGCGGCTTTATGGGCCGACAGGTCGGGCTTCTAACGTACCGCTGCGACGTCCCTTGGTACGGGAACAGTATCTGCGCCGTTCGGTCGACGGAGGTCGTTATCTCGGCCACTCGGGCGGCGTTGGGACTCGGAGGAAACGAGCCCGGGGAATGCCACTTGTGGGGGCGTCGCTTTTTGTACTCAATTGACCCCCGAGCTGACAGTGCGGTATCTCTAGCCACGCGATCCGATCCCACTCTCGCCCGTACTCACACGCGGAGAGCGGGATCTGGCGGTGAAAGGAAGGCGGTTGATTGGTCCGGCAAGCGCCTATAACTACCACCGCACTGTCAGCTTAGGGTTGAACGAAGTATACAGTCAGGATTTGTAACATAAACGCCGTGGCGCGCCTCGCCTTACGCTATGCTTTCTGTTTTTTTGGTGTTTTTTTTTCCAGAACGTAGCTTTGACATTTATATGCGCTCATTCTACCCGGACGCTACTCCAGCGCGTAAAATCGGTTAGAAATGATCTAACTATATTTCGTTTTAGCTCAAGTCCCGACGCAGCCGACGCTGCGTCAAAAGTGCGCCGTCATGATTTGTGTCACGTTTCCTTGCGGTGCGCATTATATCGATTACGCAGAATCAGTCATAAACAGAAAAGGCACCAGTGACTCGCACTTTTGACGCTGCTCCATTCGTCCCATTAGCTGGTAGCATCGGCTGCGTCTGGACTCAAGCTGAAACGATGTATATTAGCGGCGAGATGTTTTGGTGGCGCCCTCCCGTGGTTCCCCTTTGTGACGTCATTACCTTGCAAACAACAAGTTCGACGGTGTTTGTTATTAGCATGGTGGAAGCTTGAAATCATAGCGCTCTCAAAGGAACACTGCCAACACCGTCAAAATTAAAGTTCTTTCATTCCTCTTATTTCCGTCGATGATAAATCCCCTTTCCGACGTCATTGTCAGCGTTCGGCCAATCGTGGAAGGCCGACCACAGCGACGCTTTCGGTCGCTCACGGGGCTAATAGACCCCTTTCGAAAATCACGTGCCGATTATCAGAAGGTCAGAACCACTGCACAGTGGCGGAACAATTGCATGGAGGAACGTGCAAGTCATTTCATAAAATAGCAAACGTCGGACCTCGGACAACATTACGAGCCGACGAGCCAATCAAAAAGCGTCGAAAGTGCAACGTCACTGCGCTCATCACCTTTTTCTGTGGGTGATTTTTTTTTACTATGCAGTGACGTTGACGTTTTAGTCCGCCATTGTGCAGGGATTCCACAGCTGCCAACAGAGGGCAGTATTTTGAAAGGGGTCTATACGCGAGCAGTGACCTGCAAAAACGAGCGAAATATGGCGAAAATAAGAAATCTATCTCTTGGTGGCTATTGTCACTAACGACTTTAGAAGCGTGGCGCTTGGCGACTTCTCAACATCTTATTATCGCTCCACAGCTAATCAGATTGGGGCGGTCGCCGATATGAACGCCGAAGGACCAATCACGAAGCAAGGCGCGGTAATTAACATATAATAAGCAATGCCCGGCGTTTTCTTTTTTTTTTTTTTTTTGCTGTCAAGGATAAGGAGCCTTCATGATCGCCAGTCCTCGACGAAGAAAGCGTTATCATCCCCGGTTATTTCAACGCGCGTAAATAAAATTGATAATAAGCTCTCACAATAAATCGGGGTTGTTGGTATTTACAATTTTTTCATCGACATTTCAGAGAACCTTCGGTGTTCGTCCATCTGTTTTTGTTTTGTTTCGTAGACACCAAAAACCAGGAACCTTAATTATACCACGGGGTGAGAAAAAGAAAGCTTAATTATTTTGGTGTATACCTCAATCTGCTATGTCGACTTTGGAAGAAAAAAAAAAATGAAGTAGAGTGGTCTTTGTCTCTGAACGCGTTTACTCCAGCTGAAAATGTGGAGAAAGGATTACAAAGAAGGTTCAAATGTAATTATTTTTCGTAGGAACGTATTTTTGTTAGAAAGCGTAAGTCGCTCATAAGAAGAATTAAAAAAAAGAACTTAATATAATAAAAAAAGAATTGAACTCAAATAATCGGAATTTCTCTGAGAAGCTAATGTTTGGTTGGGAGACTTTCCTTAGTCGTCTCTATCTATTTAAACCTTTCGTACCCTTCTGCTGGCGGCAGTCAATATTTATTTCGAGCCTCTGCGGAGTGAGTGGCAAAGAAGGTCGAGGCTTGACGAAAGAGCCAAGACTGCTCGGGAAATCCTCGATGTTAACAAAGAAAAATATAAAGAAAGGTCATTCCATGTCAAACGTCCCAGGCGTCGCGCTCGACCACCTTCGATTTCTAAAAAAAAAAAAAAAAAAAAAAAAAGAAAAAATTTATGGCCTTTTGCCGCATTGTCCGTAGCCATGGCCTAAAATATTTTTGACGAAAAAACAATTTTTGATGGTGTGAGCGTGGTTTTAACTTTTAAAAATAGCGTGAAACTAGGTTTCTCTCTAAAATGTATGAAAAATCAGCTTTTTTATGAAATACCCAACAACATTTTTTTCTTAAATCTGCACGTCTTTCGACTTGCAATGTGATTGGGCTTGTGCAGTTTTGTTTAATTTAAATATTTTTTTAAAACACAACTTTGTTTGAAAATTTTAACATTTTTGTTATTTTATTAAAAAATATCTTATTGCTCCGGGGACTTAATAGAACTTTTTACCGGCTGCCCTGCCGGTTTATAATCTATAAAAATGTTTAAACCGCTCAATTAAATATCTTGCTGTAAAAATAAATCCTGAAGCAATACGCCTCGCAAGTGGGCTCATTTTCGTCTTCTGCGCATGAGAAAGTAGGTAGCGGTGACGTCAGAACGCCGAGCCCTGATTGGCTGATCGCGACCCCCCCACCTGAGCGTCGTCTGCTCCTTTGCAACGTCGTCTGCTCGCAACGTCGTCTGCGTCTGTCTTACCTTTCCTGCGACTTTCGGAAGTGCAGGTCTTTAAGGCTCTGTTATACTCCGATGTCGAGCGTAGCAAACGCGGCGTAGCGCAGTGCACACAGACACTGATTGGTCGCAGATATCGAGTTCCTGCTCGTCGGCCAATGAAAGGCGCGCGTTCTGCGCTACGCTGCGCTACGCTGCGCTCAACGTCGAAGTATAAAGGGCTGTTTATACTCCGACGTTGAGCGCAGTGAACGCAGCGTAGCGCAGAACGCGCTCCTTTCATTGGCCGGCAACCAGAAACCCGATATCTGCGACCAATCAGTATCTGTGCGCGCTGCGCTACGCCGCGCCCGTCAACGTTACGTTGGAGTATAAACGTGCCTTAACAGAGCTTTTACGAGCGAGCTCGACTTCGCCTTTCAGAGAGGGGAGACGAAATAACTCGAGCGGTACGTTGTTTTTGTCGAACAACTAGCAGACGCGCATCAAGGAGGGAAGTCAAGAGACTCGCTGGCGAGGTGTCCCGAGGCGCCGAGGTTTGTCTGCTAAGAAGCGAGAGTGTCCGCAAGTTCCCTCCCAAATACTTTTTCCCTCCTTGCGTGTGCGGCGAGACTCCTCACTCTTAAACGGCGTCGGCGGGTTAGTGCAGTTAACGTCGTCTGCTTTACGTCTGCTAGTCAAAGCGATGGCTGCTTTACCTTTCCTGCGTCTGTCGGAGATTCACCGCTTTTTCACCGGCGAGAGTCGCCGCTGCCTCGGAAAACGAGGCGATGACAAGAGGAAGAGATTGAAGGGTTCACATGGGACGCGCGGGCATATTCCATTCAGCACGCCAGCCGGTCGTGGGCAGACGGTCTTGGCCAAGGATCGTCGGAGCACCGCTGCGCCGCTGCTAGGCCTATCTGCCGAGCTCGCTTGGACGGGGTCAGTGGAATCGTGGCCGTTGGAGCATTTCCCAGGTGTTTGTGGATCCAGCGTTCTTGTTCGTCGTGGTTTATTTCAAGTACTTTTTACTTTTTTCTTGCTGCTTGTAGTCGTGACGCGTGAGAAGAGCACGTACAAAAATAAACGTCCGTTGGTCGTCACGACCAAGTAACTGAGCGACGCTGTCGGCCATGCTGAGTTGATCGTCGTAGGATTCCGTCGTAACCTGAGCAAAACTTACAATAATTTCGTTTCGTGAATGCGAATTTGTTCTCACGTTTTGTCTTACGCACTCTTTCGGCGTAACATGGTTTTGTGAATCTGGCCTCTGCACTTCCGAAAGTCGCAGGAAAGGTAAGACAGACGCAGACGACGTTGCAAAGGAGCAGACGACGCTCAGATAGGGGGGCCGCGATCAGCCAATCAGGGCACGGCGTTCTGACGTCACCGGTACCCCCTGCGCGAGAAGCAGACGAACTTGCCCTCCGCATTGCCAAAAAGTGCGTTTGACGCATAAACAGCCGTTTATTTCACCCTGAGGTGGTTCAAGTAAAAATACAAAATATGGTGGGTTTGGATGAACAATCGATTGTCTTTTGATTCTGAAAGTCACAAACAAAGTTATTTTTGTTTAAAGCGAGAAAACAATTTTTGAAGTTGAATTCTCGCACCACAACCCGGCGTCGCTTCTTAACGCCTCTTCGCCGCACAGCACGCCACCGGCGACGATAGCTGACACGATTAGGTCCAAAGGAAGAACGGAGTTTACTGCCGCTCCCCCTTGTCCGTCTTTTCAGCTGCAAGGGAAGGAACGCCGGGAATCGTGTTGATAATCGAAGGTGACGCCAGTGCGTAGCCATAGCAGGCCCGTTGTGCCCTTTGTATCCAATGGCGGCTCCTAACACTCCGAAACGCGATGCCTAATCGACGGGCGGCATCAGCTGACGTGGACTTCTCCTAAAAGGAAAACGCGACAATATCGCCGCGAAATCTAGCCCTCACGCATACTGCGGTTAAAAGCGGAACTATTCAGCGACGCAAGAATTTGCCGTTTCAAAGCCAATTTAAAAACAAACGAGGCATGAGCCTCTAACCGCGCGCATTCGTTAAGACCACATTGCCTCGTCGTTTGAGATTGCCCGTACACTGAGCTTTTGTGTCGCTGTTTAAATAGTGTCCTGACGTTGACAATAGAGAGTGATTGCGATGTGTACGTAAGAAACAGCAAGCTTATGGATGCTCTGACCCGGCAGCGCTAAGCATCTGCTGATATCAAGACAGTGGAAGACCACATGCAGGAGGACACCGCCGCGCAAAACAGTCGAAATAGGAAAATCCATAAAGCAACAAGGGTGAAAAAAAGCTTCTTCCAAGTTCCCACCAAGATGTACCCGACAACTCGAAGTCCTGCTGTCTACCTGCGTGGGCAAACCGTGACACTGTAGCAGGCTTTGCCAGGCTCGACGGTGGCGTGCTGTGCAGAGAAGAGGCGCAAGAAACTACGCCAGGTTGCGGCGCGAAAGCTCAACTTCAAAATGTTTTTTTTTTTCTCTTTAGAAGAAAATTATTTTATTTAAACTTCCAAGAACAAAAGGCAATAAACTCTTCTGTAAAAGTCACCATGTTTCGTATTTTTCTTTGTGCCACCTCAAGGTAGAATTGACGGCTCTTGAAACGGCAAAACGCAATTTTGCACAAATTTAGTTGTTTTTCTGCATGATATTTAATTGTACGGCCTGAAACCCCTTTTTGTGTGCAGTACGTATGTTTAAAGGGCATTCACTAAGAAGTTTTTCAGTCACCTGCAGCAACGAGATAGTTTGTAACAAAACTATCAAAAATTATAAAATTCTTAAATATTCTTTGTTTTTTTTATTTGCATTAAACCAATATTCATGTTGCTTATTACATAGCAATCCAAATACCGTGTGGTTTTTAGGCAAAAGTATTCCGCCTTTCCATAAATATATCTTCTTATGGAGAAGTAAGATATATTTATGGAGAAGTCCATGTCGCCTGACGCATTGAGAAGTCCACGTCAGCTGATGCCGCCCGTCGATTAGGCATCGCGTTTCGGAGTGTGAGGAGCCGCCCTCGGGTACAAAGGGCACAACGGGCCTGCTATGGCTGCGCACTGGCGGCACCTTCGATTATCAACACGATGCCTGGCGTTCCTTCCCTTGCAGCTGAAAAGACGGACAAGGAGGAGCGGCAGTAAACTCCGTTCTTCCTTTGGACCTAATCGTGTCAACTATCGTCGCCGGTGGCGTGCTGTGCGGCGAAGAGGCGTTAAGAAGCGACGCCGAGTTGTGGTGCGAGAGTTCAACTTCAAAAAATTGTTTTCTCGCTTTAAACAAAAATTACTTTGATTAAACTTTCAGGATCTAAAGACAATTGATTGTTCTTCCAAACCCATCATATTTTGTATTTTTACTTAAACCACCTCAAGGTGAAATAAACGGCTGTTTATGCGTCAAAACGCACTTTTTGGCAACTAGCTCAAATTACCACTTTACTGCAACTTCAGGATTTGTTTTTTGTGCAAGATATTTAATTGAGTGGTTTAAACTTTTTTTATAGATTATATACCTGCGGGGCAGCCGGTAAAAAGTTTTATTAAGTCCCCGGAGCAATTAGATATTTTTTAATAAAATAACAAAAATGCAAACATTTTCAAAAAAGGTTGTGTTTTTAAAAAAAATATTTAAATTAAACAAAACTGCACAAGCCCAACCACATTGCAAGTCGAAAGCCGTGCAGATCTAAGAAAAAAATATTGCTGGGTGTTTCATAAAAAAAAAGCTGATTTTTCATAAATTATGGAGTGATACCTAGTTTCACGCTATTTTTAACAGTTGAAACCACCCTCAAGCCATCAAAAAAAAATTTCGTCAAAAATATTTTACGGCATGGCTACGGACAATGCGGCAAAAGGCCATGAATTGTTTTTTTTAGAAATCGAAGGTGGTCGAGCGCAACGTCTGGGACGTTTGGCATGGAATGACCCAGAAAGAATATTTTCGGCCAGGTTCAACGGCAATGGTCTCTTCAAAGTTCTCGTTTATTTTTTTTTTATTCATATACCTTCGGCTTTAGCTTGTTTATATATCACATTCTAAAGACGCATCATCAGAGACACGGTGAAAGCCTATCCTATCTCGCACCTTCTGCTGCCGGAGAACACCCTAACAATTCCTCGACTTTATCGTCACACCAGGGCCTCTAAACTCGTCAAACGCAAAGTTGGGGCCGAAGTTGACAGAGCGCACCGATTGGCCTATCACGACGATGGCTTCGAGCTTTTTTCGCCGACGTCCAATTCGCGCCTTCCGCGAACTTTCGGCTCCAACTTTGTGTTTGACGAGTTTAGAGCGTCAGCTCGTTCTTTCCGATGCTACGATAAAGAGAACAGTGGCAATAAATTTCTTCCTATGTTTCCTGGAAACAGTGTTTCGGATTGGGCTAGTTGGTTATTAATGCTTTCATTTAAGTGCGATGCGAATGGTTACAAATAACGACACTGTGACGAGAAAGACAACGCGACATAGAAACATAGCTGCAAACTAACTGTGTTTTTTTTTTCGTATAAAAGTAGAAAAAAAAACACGAAAGAAGGAAAAGAACGAAAGAGAAAAGTGAAAGCATGAATAAAAAATCATGAGCCATTCCACTCTGTGAAGGTAGATGACCAGCGAAGCTGTTTAGCACACGGCACAGACCTGACACAGAATTTTGACCAAAGGCATGAACACATTTATTGTCTTGATCGGGGGTCATCGTGACGAAAGGTACGCACACACATGTCGAGGGCTATCGCCACCCCGAGGATCCGGAGGAAACTAGACACGCGCGACGGAACCGCCACCCGGCGGAAGGAAAGGAAACTAGACACGCAAGCGCTTGGAACGACGACAAAGAGAGGGCGGTGCAAGCCCTCTCTGAGTTTTCCTTTCTTTTTTTTTTTTTTTTACACACGCAAAAAATCTACGGAACCCTAGATATAAACAGCTTCGCTGTAAAAATGAACAACCATTTTGCCATTTCCGCCATCAAAAACGCTCAAACGTACGCCGTTGTCACCGAGGCAAGTGCGTGCGGCATGTGATGCGGTGTCCTGAGAGTGTACAAGCACTATTTTCCGCAAAAATAAACCTTCTCGTAAAGTCTACAAAAAAAAAACGACAACAACAAAAAAAAAACCTACCTTTTCGACTTTTTATGCAGGAGTAAAATACAATACTTGCAAAAAGGAAGTGCCATCGGCGTCCCCTGCATAAAACGACATTATCTAAATGCACGATCAACGAAGTTTATCATTAAAAAGGAAATTTAGGTAAGGCTGATCTTTTCCAGCTGGGTTTTATTCAGTTCACAATGTTTGACTCGTTTCACTTAACTTCCTTTTTTCTCGTTCCACGTCAAGTCAGGCGTGCTTCGTATCACAGGAACACCAACAAACGCGCTCTCTCAAACATGCATGCAAGAAACACATCGTTCTTCGCGTTTTTTGTTCGGAGTTCATCATCGCCGCTTGGTTGTGCACACTTCGTAAAATGCTACCGCGTCGCCTACGCACGTTATATTTTTGCTTCCTCAAACACACCGGGCACGTTCACGCGTCACTCCCAACCGCGCAGCGATGCCGAGCATGCAGCACACCTCGGCAGCCCTGTGCAGAGCGCAAGAAGCGAGGCGTGAGCCGAGCTAGCCGACGCGAATGCGTTTGGCCTAGGGCCCTTGTTTGGGGCGGAAAGCAGCGGGCGTGCTGACTCCAATTGTTTTCGGTCGGAGTGCGTGCGGCATGGAGATTCCTCTTCCGGAAGTGCCGCCGGCGAAAGGACGATTGTCCCCACGCTCGACACAAAGGCTCCATTGTTGGGCGAGAAAACAAAAAGGAAGGACCAGGGCGGTTTGTTACGCAGTCAACCGCTGATGTTTCGCGAGTCTCGCGGGCCGACTTCGGCCGGGAGATGGGCGCGACACGACGATTGCCGCATTTCTTCCCGCTCACAAACTCGGTGGTGCCGAGCATACGATGCACCAACATAAAAGGACGATTATGATACACTTAATTACTTACTCCTCATCTGAGTCGTGGCACTGTGTGGCTATATATACGGCCGTCGACAAAAGAAAAAAGAATGCACCAACGCATTTTTGTGAATACTTGATCCTATCGCGACAAGTTTGCGCCAACGAGCGAGATGAATACCGTGGCACGTTCTTAATATTTGTTGTGTCCGTGACTGTGGGACGGACGCCGACCTTTGCACTGAATATAGCTGAAGCTGGACAATGGTAGCGTAAAACGTAATAGGGTCCTTTCTTTTAGATACCGTAGTGATGCTTTTGAATTGTGTTTGCGTCAAACTGAGGCTCCGCAAGTTATCCCGCACAGACCAGAACAAATCGCCATAAACTATAAATGCTTTCCTTGCGGCTTTGTTTTTTTTAAATTTTACGTGGAATCGGCGGGAGGTGTACCCATGGTTACTTGATTTCTTATGAAACAAACTAATTTGTAAAAAAATTTTAATTTTTTTTAAATATATATACGGTATAATGCGATTTGACGCGAAAGGCAGAGCAGTAGACGCGCACTCAAATTTTCCATTCTTCTCGTGAAACATTCGCTACCGATTTCTTTTCCCCCGGGTCCGCTAAGTATCTTTTTATTCAAATTGTCCGCAATAAGAGCTAGTGGAACTAGACGAGCTGGTTCGGTAAATAATAAAAAGAGGACAAACAGAACTGGGTTCAATTAGAAAGACGGGTCCGAAAGCGAGCGGTTTAAATGGAAAGTAAACGTCGCCTTCGTTTAGGAAGACGAATCAATCTCCGGGGTTTCGAACTCATCTTACACGAGCGTGTGTACCAGCGCGTAAAATTAATCCATCGTTGGCACGCTTACCGGAGCGTGACAATGAACATGCACGAACACAAAGCTTTGTTCTTGTCTTTTCCATCGGGTTAGTATTGTGTGCCGCACCAGTCGCCTTGGAAATGGAAATGCAGCTTCGTTTCTAGTGGCTAGGGATTTTGAGCGAGTATCGCGATATTCTCCTTTTATTTTACCTTCCATTTGCGGTCTTCTGTTTCTTTCACACGCGATTTGAATTTACATAAACGTAAAGTATGTGCGTGGTGCGATCAGACAAGTTCAAAATTTAGTCTGGCTGTTTTGTCTTGTTTTTACTTTACGATAAGCGGACGAAGCGAGAAATTCGAAGCGTTTTATATTTTTTTTCTAAAAGCAATATTAACTTTTTTTTTTTACGTAGTTTGGCAGCTTATTTGAATCTGAGAGCAGTCACAAGATAAATTATTGTGAACTATTCCCGTTTGTGTCTGTCTTTCAGTCGTGAAAAAAATCTTACTTGTGTCGTTACTGCTGTATTTCCCAACAAGAGCCGCGAGGGACCAAGCATCAAGCCTCGAAAGCCTTCATCATTATTCGTACCCTCTGCCTCCTAATGATTTGTAAGGGACACTGGAAGGCCCGCCGTCGCCCAAAAGCAAGCCTACGAACACCTTCTAAAAAAATCCCGGACGTCTACTTTCCCGCAGAACACTCGGAAAACCAGTCACGGCAACTTACGGAGGCAACTCAACAAATGACGATGCCGAAACATAATAAGCAACGCAAACAAAAACAAAAATTAAACGTTCTCGTTTCGCACCGATGACAACAGACCGAAGACTAATGTTTACAACGCAATAAACTTAATTCATAAACAAGTTATGAAGTCACGGCCTAAAATGTTATTAAGAACTATTTCTCGATGGACGGTGGCACACAAAATCGAGAAAGTTTCCTTCTGTTAGGAGGACAAATATGCAACGAAAAGTTCGCAAGCAGATGGCCTATTTTTATTTACTTATATTTTTTGCCACCAGTTTGAAAGTTGTAGCCTCTCTAAAGGCCCTGTCACACTGAGGTAACAGTTGGACAACTCTATCCGGCAACACGGGAAAGTCGTGTTGCCGGCGACCCTGTCACATCGCGGCTGCAACAACAGTCGGGCAACATGTTGCTGCCGCCCGGCAACCGTGTTGCCCGATTTGTTGTCCGACAACCCTGTCACACCGGGCTGACGGCGAGGACAACACGGGGAACACTGCGCCATCTTGATTGATTACCTTCGTTCGTGTGCGGTGCGGAATCGCTGATATGTGACTCTACAAAGTGCTAGTGCGTTCGAAGGGCCAGGAATTACCACGGTACGACATCAACCAGTGACTGTGATTAGAAAACTTGACACGGGAAGTATTTTCCACTCTTTATTTTATCAAAATGTTCTTCATTCCCTGACAAAGCAGATAGCCCTAACCGAGGAAAGTGACATCGCCGATACATTTTCGGGATTTACGCCACCGTATGAAGTGTTTCTGCCCGGTTCTTTCATGCAATTTCTAGGTCCACTGTAAAATTGAGTTAGCACCGGCAGTACCCCAAAGCGTCTTTTGTGTTGAGCTGAACTGACAGTGCTTCGAAACTGCGACACCGACACGATCGGCCTTCATAACAATCGGTGGAATAAATACTTTTCAACGCTGTCTACTTGCCTACCGCCTGCTATGTGATCGCTTCATTCCCCCAAAACGTCCTGGGTATTTTGAAAACAAATCAGGTGTCTGGTAGCGCCTGTTTTCAAGTTCCAAGCATCAATAATCATGATCAGAATGGTCGCTTTAATGCTTCGATTTTTTAATCTTTGGTTTTTTGGGTGATTTTTATTATACGTCATCAGCGGGTGAGTAGGCACGCCATTTTATTTTACTATCAGTAATGTGAGCTGGTCTCTCGGCAGTTCTAATTTCAAAACCTGTCTGAACGTTCACGACCGTAGCTGTGACCATTTCGAAAATCGCTTTCCGTAACTACGCAGCAAAAACATAATCGAAAATATTTTAGCTGCACGCCAGCCCTGATTATTGTTAAATAACGTTTTCCAAGCCTTTATTTGAATAAGACGTTATTGATAGGGGACTAGCTCTACCATCGAAGCTATCTATGTCGTCGTGTTGCCGGCCCGAAATTCGCTCAGCCAGCGATCAGGGCAACACACGTTGTCCAACACAAGTTGCTGCTGTTTTTGTTGCCGAAAGCTGTCATACCGAGGCAACATTTTAGTTGTCGTCCATGTTGTTGTGCTGTTGCCCCGATGTGACAGGTTTGTCGGACAACATGGGGAGCGAGGAACAAGTTGCCCGACTGTTGGACAACGTGTTGTGTTGATGTTGCCGTCGTGTTGCCTCAGTGTGACAGGGCCTTAACTCCTAACGCAGACCCTGTCGAAAATCCTCCCGGCAAACGGCTTTCTGCTGTTTACTTGGAATCAGGGCGTCCTTGCGCTCGTTAGGAATCGAGTACCCCGTAGCGGTACCCGTGGTTTGCTTTTTTCCACCGTTCCCATCACCCGCGCCTCCAAACAAGCCGGAGTGTCACATTAGCCAAGATCTCAGGACGTTGAAGTGGCGCGGCCCAGGCACGTTCCCCTCCGTTGCTGTTCCGCGCGGCCGACTGAGCGAAGCCCGCCGCCCGAAATTCAATAAGTGCTCCCGTAGAGGAGGGCGTAAGCACGAATAGAAACACAACGGAACATTCCTTTATCTACGACGTCAGTAGCCGTGTCTCTGGCGATGATCGCTTTTATTTTGTTTGGGATACTCGTTGCCAGTCCACGCCCCTTCCTCCTTCTCTTTCTCTCTATCTCTATTGTTTTCTTCCTTTGTTCATTTGTCGATTAAAGGCTGGTTCACACATTTGCGTATGCCCACGACCGATTTCTGGCAATCCCTTACTACAAGAGAACACACTGGCACGCTGGCGCCATCTATATAAAGTGCACCCTGCAACTGTATTTCGCTAAAGCGAAGGTTTTGAGGTCTTTTCGAGATCAAACGCCCGTACAATCAATCAAAAATGGTCCTTGTCAAAATAATTTCAACCCCCCCCCCCCCCAAAAAAAAAAAAAAAAAAATGCGTAAAAACACTAGAAATATACAGAAATGTCAAGTGTTCCACGGCTACTCGATAGAGGTCGCCAGTGTGTTCTCTCGTCGTAAGAGGATTTTAAGGCAGGCGGTCGTAAGCAGTCGCAGGTGTATGCAATCACGTGACGTTGGTGTGCACCGGGTTCCATCATTTCTTTGAAACGCCGATAATGGCGTCCCGCTGGTCGTGCTCGGTGCCGTGAGATTCGTGCGGGAGTTTTATAAAACTCGAAACGGACGCCATCGTGGCAGGTTCGTGACTCTCGACTTCCCGAAAATAAAGCCCGATTGACTCACGTCCGAATCGCGTCTTCCTGTCAGATTACACATAGAACAAAAGGTTTCAGCAACTACAATCAAAATCACTTTATTTTCCCCCAGAGGGGTATCACATCGGGGGAGGGTAAAACGAGTAAAAAACCATCGATGCCAAAGATCACCGCAAAAAGTGACTGGGTTGCGCGTTCCATGAAGGTTGATGGGCAGGGAATGGCAGCAATTTGGTGGGAAGGGCCGTTTCGATCCGAAGCTGTACGGGGAAGGAATGAGGTGAGGCAGGTAGTGGTGCGGGTGCGTTGACGAGAAACTTGAGGTGTATGGCCGTTGGGACGTGATATGCTTGCACTGGGCACAACGTGCGGTGAATATGGGCGAGCGACGAATAACAAAACTTATGGAATAAATAGAAGATGGCGATTTGGCGACGTCACGAAAGATTTAGTAGGCCTGATTCACGTTTCGATGACGATATGCTGATATCGAATGAATATGAACAATGAATTAATCTATACCTGTTTTCACCTCAAGAACCGAAGTAAAACAAGTCCGGCTCCTCGCGGAACATTACTAATTTCCTCCTTTATGTGGATAATGAAGACATATGTAGGTGAATTTTAGATTAGAAGTATGTTATCTTATGAAGACGTACACGTTCCGAGCGTCAAAAGCATCGCTTTTTCCTCCGACAACCGAATCTCGTAAGAACTATTTCGCGCCGCGTAGGAACAATGCTCAAAACGTACTTTTTTCTTGAGGTGAAAACAGGTGTAGTGGCGCGATTCTGTACGGTTTCGATTGCGTTGATAGACCTGTTGTGGGCTTCAGATAGAAGATGAATATTCTAGATTTGTTCTTGCGAGTGATTTGTAGGCCAGTATATTTACGTGTAGGTGACGCTTGAAGGATCCGAGTGCTCTGTATGGAAATGGGGTTATGTAGCTGATATGCGTGCGTCATGATAAATCACTACAAAGGATGGCACCAAGGTATGTGATTTCACTAGTTCGATAGGGTTGCGAGTGAAAATTCTGGGCGCAAATATCATAAGCGTTAGAATAGCAATCTTTCCTAAATAAATGTTTTATGGTTGAGGGTCGAAGGTTGCGACGTTGTTGGGTATAAACTGTGATTCGGTTCGAAGAGGCAGGGGTTGCCGAGAGTCAATGTGGAGTCGTTAGTGATCACTAAGTGATTAGAGCTTAGCAAACGATGAGTTAGAATGCATTTACTTGGGGCATCTGCATCGTTTCAAGCGCTTGTACAGAATACTTATGTTTCAAGCTTTTGCTTTGAACTGAAGCACTTCAGTTCAAAGAAGCACTGAACTGAAACACTTCAGTTCAGTTCGTCACAGAAGCCCTCAAGGGCTTCTGTGACGAACTAAACATCGGAGCGTGTCGTTCATTTGTTGGACGTGTCATTTATTTAGCAATTGAAGTAAGCGACGTCGGCACAGTCGGTGGTGCTCCGGCACATTTGATCATTTTAATCGGCGTTCAGACGCTTGACAAATAGCGATATGATCTCCAAACACCCGATATAATGATCGCAGCCCATTATAAAATACCCGCCTTCTAGCAATGCCTAGAAGCTTCAATATTCCTACTTTTGTGGGTTTGTCCTATATAGACTTGCGCGTATTGCCTGGTGCCAAGTAATAGCAGCCGGTGGTGCCACGGACGGGTTCCCGATTCGCGATCCAGCCTACTACAATACAGTGGTTGCGTCAGAGCAACGTTACGAAAACACTCAGTTGGAAAACTCATCCTTGAAACCTGGACCGCACTCGCGTTCACCGACACCAAACTAAATACGATAACAGCGCCACCGTTTTGTGACGAGTTAAAACATGAAAGTTACTTTATATAGCTACTGCTGGAGTCACTGAATGTTCCCTGAGTACCGAAACTAGAGTGTACTACCGAAACTCCCAGGCTTTAAGCGCCAAGATGGCGGCTCAATCTTTTTTTTTTTTTTTTCATTATTGTGGTCACTATGAGCTTTCAGGAAGCACATCTTTGCGTAAAAACAAACGGAAAAAGCTTTTTAGTAGGAATTCTTTTTTTTTTTTGAGATGAGTACAAAGCGTGATGTTTTCATTAGAAAAGTTTGTTTACAAGGTTTTTAGGTACAATCAATATTGTTTTTATACAGCCATGTCTCACCGCTGATTTCAGGTAGCGCGTCTTGACCTGGGCGCGTCCTAACTTCGGGGTCAAATCGCGGTGAGTTCGCCTTGAAACCCCTTCCGCTGTATACGTTTCGGCACCAAAATGACCGATCAAAGCCGAAATTGAAGAGTAACAGCGGATGCTATCGAATGCGATACTCTGGTGCAGTGGTGCAGTTCCCGGAGCGGCCGCTCCGGGAGAAATGACGGCGTTGCGATTGCGCTTAGTTCGGTTCTCGAATACTGATCGGTGTCACTTTTTGATATAATCTCCTATGGTAGTTTCTCAGCTGAGTTTTTTAGTAACGTTGCATCAGAGCTACCGCTGTTGTTAACTAAAATGCTGTGTTTTGCGTGTGCAGTCTGAGCAGTTGGGCTCTTTAAATTACTTGTGCGGCGAAGGATTAAAAATTCAGATATTGTGCGGATGATATTTCTAAAAGCAATAATAGACCTACCTCACCCAAAGTCCCACGATGTGTTTGCGTTTGATCTCACCAAGTGTTCGGCGAATGCGTGACGCCGCCATAACTTTAGTTCACATAAAGCAAACGGCAGTGCACTTGAGGGCTTGAGCTGTCTCGTTCTACACACGCGCGGAGCTCCAGCGAGGTTGCCGTACGTGCAGAAAGGCTAAAGTTCCCTCGATGTATTGCGGCAGCGATGGCATAGTCAAACTGGCTGGTGAGATCGGTCTATTGCTTTCTGGAGTACAAAACATTGCCAGGAAGACGTAGAATCAACAATTCGAGCGCGTAAAAAGAGCACAGTGGCTCACACCGACGCCGACAACGTCGCATTCCAATGGTTTGTTTCTGGGCGACGTCGAGCTTCTTGCCCACAATCCATCGCGCATGCGCGGTGCTGATTGCGTCCGCTGCGGACGCTCTGGTTTGTTTGTAAACATCGATTGGTGCATATGGTAATTCAGCGTAATCAGAGTAAAACCCACACTTTTAAACATATAAAAAGCTCGTTCAAATTTTGTAGAGTGGGGCACTTGGGCTGACCTTTAGCCGCGTCTTCCCTGACAGGTTTTCGCGGCGTGGTTTAGTGGTTTTTAGCGCAGGTTTGTTGCGCCCGAGACGTCGCCGAACGTCGCTTTATCCTAGGCCTTCTGTTTCACGCGTGAAAGCGCGCGCGTGAGAGCGACAGAGCGGGCGGCTGTGGCGAGCTGATACGCGGCGTACCGCGAATCAAGTCTCTGCGGAGCGTACGCACCAGAAGATCCTCCCGCTGGCAGACGCAACGCCTGAGGCCAGCGGAGCTTGAGGAGTGTGGCTTGCTGCGCGTGGAGGAAGACACACAAAAGGAGTCCTTATGTTTAATGCATGAGCCACCGCGCGTTCCCTCGTTTTGTAGACGAGGCCGCAGGTTTGTTCGCCCGTTTGTGCCACGGCCTCGAGGGAGTGCTTCGAGCGTTGGGCACGTGTTTGTGCAGACCTCCCCTCGTTTGTGTATCGGCACTGTGCGTTATGTTTGGAAGCGTCGTTCTGAAACGGAAGAAGCTGTCGGATGCGGTTGCCAGGAAGACACGGAGGGATATGTGACTAGAGCTTTCAGCGATTATTTGGGTTGTCGAACGTATCGCGCTATTCTGAAACTACTATAAATGTTTCCCTAGTTCCGCTAGGAACGCCTCTTTCACGGTCCTTTTTTTCTCCTTTCACGACTTCCCGATCACGTGTAAAACATTAAGATGTGTATAACTTATTGCCGCGATAAAGTTGGCGATGTAGAGCGTTATTATAGTAAAGGGCTCAACCACCCTGGCTCTATACAACGCCGTTTTCTATGCGCGAGGAGTAGTGCACACATATAATTTTATATGAGAGACGTGATCAGGCTTGCGGCTCTTACTCTCTTAGAAATAGGGGGCGTACAGGAGTACACCCCTTGTCCCATATGTAACTTTCCCAAAACTACATTCGGACGTTCTCTTCACTGACGTCGAGCTGGCGATACTAATTTTTACAAGCGCTTGATAGCTGTTGGATATATTTAACGTACCAAATAGCTGATGTGCTTATCAAAGACTAAAAAAAAATATCACTGAGGTTTTGCTGCAGGGCCAAAAGCAACAACATTTATAGTCTTACTGTAGCCTTTAATGCGTACAGCATTAGCTATTTTAATAAGTCGTATCGCTCGACTATCAACCCGCTCGTAAAGGTTGGTATCGCTAGCTCGATGTCGGCGGTCAGAACCTCGAAATGTAGTTTTGGGGTGTTACATATGGGACAATGGGTGTACCCCAGTACACCCCCTATTTCTGAGAGTGTATAGCTCTGAAGAATGCTTGTAAGAATTGAAAATATTGATATATTAACCTAATTTTTTTTCCAGCTATGCTGATGATTTCAATGTCGATACTTTGCGTTCAGTTTTGGCTCAGCCTCTTACAGCTTTGTGCTTTTGTTTTGGACGTCGCCTCACTAAACGCAAAAGGGAAATGGCTATTGATTTCGATCGTGCATCGGTAGTCATGTCCAACAGGGATAAACGACGCGGCGATTTGATTTCGCCCGTTTTTGCGGTCACAAGTTACGACACTAGGTGGGTGGTTCCTGTCCGCAACGATAATGCTCTTAACTACGGTGAAGAGTCAAGCCAAATTAAATGACTGATATCGATTTATGGTGACTAAAACGAGCACTGGCAGAATCTTACGCTAGTGAGAAACCACGACCCACTCTAAAACCGGTATTCAAATATACCACCAGCTTCTCAGCGGTCATTCGGCGGGTTGACTGTTTGTCAAGCAACCGTGTGCCCTGATGTCATCTTCGTTTTCAAGGAGGTTTCTTGATCGTACCTACACTTCTCTTGCCGTGGTTTTCTGCTGCGTTCCCAGCAGTTCCAGCGGATGATATTTCTGAATTTATTTAACCTACCTCAAGTTTTCTGGTTATGGCATTATATGAGGGGGATACATAATTGGATGACCCAAAACACAATATGCAATACCGAACTTATAACACAAAAAAATCTATCTAGAAAAAAAGAGAAACAATAGCAATGTCAAATGAATACAGTACAAAGAAATTCACACGCAGACATGCATCATTAGTACGACAGAGTAATAATTCACATGATGTTCTGCATTTTGTTCTATCAGTAATTTTCACAATATTATGCGGCAGAGAGTTCCACTCGGAAACGGCAAGCTACAACGGGAGTTAAGAAATTACTTCGTACGATATTTTTGTAAGCGAGTTTTATGGGGATGAGGGTCCAGAAAAATGCGACAAGAGGGTAGTGATAACTGATCCTTGACGGGAACATTATGATAATAAATGTTGAGAATGAACGCAAGAAGCTTATGTCTGGTGCGGGGCTGCCAGAACAGAAAGTCGGAATTTCCCTTGCGGACGCCTGAAATTTCCCTATTTCCGCCGAAATTTACCTCGCTTGCCCAAATAATTATATAATACTAAATATTCATGGTTTTCTGCATCACTTCTATTTTTACAGTGAAAGATATATTACGTAGCCTTTACGCCTCGCGTTCGTTTTGCAACAATGAGTTTATTGGGACAAAAAAGTTGTCAAAGCAAATCTGGCGAGGGGAAGTGTTAATGGGAGATTCAAACTGACAAATGAAACCCGAGCTTCGCCTTAGAGTTTATGCACGTCATCATAACATGTTACTGTTTTCATAACTTCTTCAGCGCTTCCTATAATAGTCAGTCCAAAACAAAAATTGCAACACAAGCTAGAGTTCTCAAACTTGAACAAATGGAACACGACACATAGTAAGCACCATTTTATTCACGGCACTTCACGAAATAATATTAGTAATGGTAAGTTTGTATCTTGGACATGGTGTCTGTATCTCCAGACATCGCAGTATATTTTATTGTACTCAAGCTTTCTTTTCAAAGAAGACACAGTGGCATTCTCAGAAGCTGCGAGTTGACTGGTCCCTTCCTCCATAGTTTTCACGGCGGCGATGAGAACTGACCTTCCCGAAAAACGCTGTTCGAGTGCTCCTCAGTGGTTCCAGATGGTTGCGCAACAAACCGCCAAACAAATGGAGGGAAGAACCGAAATGTAGCCAAAGTCACTCAAATTCGATATTATCTAAAAAAAAGAAAGTCAAAATTGACCTATAAATTTTCAGATATATACGGTGCACAAAATTTCCCTCAAACTAGCAAGACTTCCGTTATTCCCACAGAGACCTGAATATCACCTTAATCTGGGAAATCTCCCTCCGATTGGCATCCCTGGGCCGTAACTCTGGTGCCTAATAAAGGCAAATTCACTCTGTGTTTTTGGCCGACACGCACGTAGATGGTGAATATAGTCTTTAAACACAAAACGTGCTCCCTTGTTTTGAATTATTTTTATATTATTATGCAGATAATCTTGATAAGGAGCCTAATTATGGTACGAGCATACTCAAGCTGGGACCTGACAAATGATTTGAAAGCTAGAAAACGAGTTTCGGTACATACTAAAAACAATTTTTGTCTAATGAACTCCAATGACCGACTTGTCTAATTTACAACGTAATCAATGCGCTCATGCCGGCTTATGCCTGGTTCAGACAGTTGCGTTTGACTGCGTTCGACTACGTTGCAGCAGCGAGAAATCAGGACATCCCTGCTGCGTATATCGCGTGCCAAGAGTATTCCTTGAATTGGAGTCCACGCTTCATACGAAGCACAGATGTGCCGGTGACTCGCTTTCGGTACTCGACGCAACACAGTCAAACGCACTCAAACGCAAGTGTCTGAACCGGCCTTTAGGCTATAAAAATATTCTGCTTGTTTTGCTCTGTTTTAAAGGCCGTAGTTTGTAAGTGCTCTTCGGCGATCGCGCACGAATATTATGGCCCCTACGCACAGTTGCGTTTGAAAGCGTTTGAGTGCGTTTGACTCCGTTGCGGCTGCGAGAAACCAGGACATCCCCGCTTCTTATATCGCGTGCCAAGATGATTCCTTGAATAGGATTCCACGCTTCATACGAAGCACAGATGTGCCGGTGACTCGCTTTCGTTTCTCGACGCAACGCAGTCAAACGCACTCAAACGCTCTCAAATGCAAATGTGCGTAGGGGCCTTTATTGCCTGCCTGCTCGCTCAGGCGCGTCGTGGTGCCAAAGGTGGCATTCACTGGCGGCCGTAGTTTACGCCGTTCCTGCTCAGCGCGTGCTTACGATTAGCTTCCACAGCGCTTCTGCAACGCGTACTGTGCACCGCCAAGATTGTAGTTCTTCTCAGAAGATAAGTGGGGGCTCGTTCTGAGCCTCCGTTCATCGTGGCAAACTCGCTTTTTTGACAGGGAACTTTATGAATATGTATAAATATTTGCTACAGATATCTGACGTCTGCAAAGCGAAGGAGTAAAACAGCCGTAGCATCTCACCTGACTGATCGGAACTGCTCTTTCGACAGGTCCAGTCGTACGATTTGCGGTACCGCAACGCGAACTTTGCGTCACACGATGATCATGCAGCTGATCACAAGGGTTGCCATTGTGCTCGAGCCGGTAGTTCCGGTTTCGCCACAGACCTCTGAAACAAAACCTCGAGATACAATATCTAAAATATTACACAAGGCTCCGAAAAAAAAAAAAAAAAAAATCCTGACATCTCGTACTTTGGGGGCAATTCCTCACTAAAAACAGTCGTAACCGTAACATCAAGTTTTTCTTTAAGAAAAACAAAACTTCGACGGTCTAGGCTACAAGCTTATATCAGGGGTATAATCCCCCGCAGGTGCCAGACGCGCTCTTTCAGCAAACGCGGATGAATACAGCAGTACCAACAAAGCGGTAAACAAAAATAAAAAAAAATTATGATCCTTTTAATAGTATGAGTTCAATGACCGCCTAATATGCCAGCTTTAATTACAAAGTAGTAATCTAGAAAACATTATACTATTTTATACGTATTGTCGCTGACAGCTTAAGAAACTAATTACGTTCACGCTTCTTGCATCATGTTTGTTTCTTTCGACATTCCTGCGAAACAAGAGTAAGATGTTCGGGACACGCCCCACCCTGCGTTTCTTAAGCAGGCAATGGTTATAATAATATTATCTGAAATTGCATTGCTTTATAACTTGTTTGGCTAAGACAAACAAAACAAAGAAACGAAAAAAAAAAAACACAATCGAAACGTGGGTTCAATGATGTTTTATTCATAGCTCGGGTTAACTAAAATTTCCATTCGAAAAGAAACAACATGGTAAAAAAATAGGAAGAACTACTATGAGATAGAGAGAGAGAGAGAGAGAGAGAGAGAGAGAGAGAGAAAGACGGAAATCCTGCTAGTGCTATTGATATTTTGAGAGTTATTGGTTATCGATATATTTAACGGAAGAGTGAAAAAACTTATTATTTTAGGCCTGTTTTTATTTTGGCATTGTTCGTATAGTAAACGAAGATATTCAAAGCATTTTAAAATGAAGGTTCCGAGAAATTTTGCAGTCGCAGACGAGGTTTCCCTAACCAGGGCGAAAACAATACTAGCGCCGGAAATGTTTCTTCGGCGCTAATTTCAGCGAAATGTCGGTTGCTGCTTCGAAGATTCCAGAAGGATTATTTTTACCTCAATGTAATTCGTGTACACCTTACGTTCATGGGTAAAATGTGCTCATATTTTCGTCTTTCAATCTTTCTGCTTTCAATATGTGCAATGAAATGCGCCGTCGGTACTATTTTAACAGCGTCAGCATTTAGTAATCAGCTTTTAATAATGAGTTGTCGTCGGCATCAGTATTTATTGTGTACCGATAAAGGTGTCTACTATACAACAACGGACTGTTTACAAACAAGCCCGCGTCACCGGATGTGGGCACTGCGCAGAAACCAGATTCGCCTGAGGCATCCGCGCATGCGCAGTGCCGACACCAGCGACGCCACAGTGGCGTGACGCAAGACAGATGAGTTGGTCTGTTATACACTTTAAGAAATCTGTAGCGTCTGCTTTCCCACAAAGCATTTGGGAGGTACAATCACTGTGGTCTACGGATGGAGCAAATGATGAGACTGAAAGTATGCCTAGACCTAAAAGAAAGAAAAAAAAAAACAGTTTACGCTATTGTACCGAGCATGACGTTTCACCATGCTCAGCGCCACAGCCCACTGTATCAGCTCCGTCAATCACCGAGCTTCCTCCGCAAACTACAGCAACTGGCTCTCTCTCTCTCTCTCTCTGCCAAGTGCTTTGCAAAAAAACAAACGCTCCAACTTTTTTTTTTGTTTTTCTCATTGTATACAAAAGTTAATATAGGTTATTGTCCCCCCGATCCTTGGCAATCCATTCTGCGCCGATACTTCGTCGAACGAGCGGGCAACTAAACTATCCGCAACCTTCAGCTTATCAGGGAGTTTTCGTAGATCGTTTTCTCCGTCCCGCAGCGCTCTCCGCAACCCGCTACGATATCCGGAACTCTACAGTCAAAGCCATGGGCGCGCAGGCGCAGTAGTGGCTACGAAAACTCCCTATTAATCTAGAACCACGGTAACCGTTCCAGCGTTATTCGAGTGAGACACTATAGTGTAGAGCAGGAAATTGCCCGCAGAGGTGAGGCGGAAAATAACCACAATACAAAGTAAAAAGCCATTTCATATTTATTTTCGTTATACTCTTCTATCGTCATGTAATTGTTTAAAGTCACGTTGACAGGAACGAGAAACGAGAAGAGCGAGATGTTAACGCTGAAAAACCCCAACTCCGCCGCAGCGTTAAAAAAAATTGATCAAAACGTCTTTGAGGAAAAAAAAAAAAAAAAAAAAAAAAAACCTGGTCATCGACGCGCCAAGGGCTCGGCTTCTGGGTTGACTACGAGCGATTTAATTTATATTTAATTTAATTTAATTTATTCATTTTATTTATTGAATTACTTTATTTTAATAATACGATTCAATATTTATTTTTCTCGCGTTTACCGTCAGCTCGAGGACCAGAACAGCGAGGAAAACAAAAAATGTGAACATAGTTTTCGGCTTCTGGCGTGGCCAAGATCGATTGAATTGATTTGAATTCAGTTCAGTTCAATCCAATTCAATATTTCGTTTTCCTCTGTTTACCGTTGGGTCCCAAGGACCGGAACAGCGGGAAAAACAAAAAAAAAGTGAACATAGTTTTCGGATTTTAGGGTGGCCAAAATCGATCGTAAAGTTGCCCGTGGTTGGAAGAATGAAATATAATTGCTTTTGTTGATTTTTAGGCTGTCGTTCACAATAAGGTACAAAAATCTTATTTGAATTCAGTTCAATTCAACCCAATTCAATATTTTTTGTGCTTACCAAAAGCACGAAAACCAAAGCACAGGGCGAAAAAAAAGAAAGCGAACAAAACAGCTGAAGTGCGTCAACCAAAAGGGGACCGGTCAGAGAGAGAGAGAAAAAAGAAAGTTTAAACTTTCTATGTAGACCTTTGAACGTTCTCTTCGTTTCACTCTCTTTCTCTCATTTTTATTTACCTATCTTTTCCTTGCGCTGTGATGAGGTGAGGAGGGAAAAAGGCAAATGATCACGCTCTACGTGGAGAGAGCAGAGTGAAGGAAAAAGGCACAGCGCATTTCGGAAATCAATGCGGCTTCACCGCGCTGCATGCTGTCCTCTCTTGCTACCTACAAAAAAAAAAAAAAAAAAAGTCAACCTGCGTCAGAGGAAATCGGGGTCGACTTCCATTTCACCTTCTTTCCTGTTTCTTCTTTTTTGTTTCCTTTTTATTTCACTTAGTTATAGCTAGTTTTTGTGTGTGTGTGTTTTTTTTACGCACGTTCTTATTTTCATTTGCACCGCTCCGGCAAATGTCTCGGTCTATTGGCTTTTTTGTATGTTTTCTTGTTTTTTTTTTTGGCGTTTCTTCCGGACAACATGGAGGATGCGGAACTTCGTCGGAGTAACATATTCGTGGTACAACAACTGTATCCTAGGGAGCCTTCATGCACCCTACTGTATCCCGAAGGCAACACTCGGGCGTGGCGGGTAATCGACCGAAGGAAAGTGGTGGGTTAGCGGTTTTTCTCTTTTTGTTTTTCAAACGTGGCTTTATTCATCCTGAGAAAATGGAGTGGCGCCACCTGATGGCTCCTCTTCGTGACGTAGGAATAAGGATCACATGACAGCTTCTACACTTTGTTGGTAGAGGTTGAGGTGTATGGTTCATGATTCATGCTTAATTGGCCATTGTGAACGAGAGTTTAGGGTTGCATTTTGACCTAATGTTTTTGTTGTACTTGTCATCGAAAATAAACTTCAGCTGCGCGATAACAGTGGCGTCGCGGCCTACGGAAAAAGACCGATAGTGACCAAGCTTCGTGTTGTCGTACTGACCACGACCAAGTCTGTCGTGGTCGTGACTTCGGAGGCGTGTCATACGACCAAACAGGTAGATTCTGAGACGGCAAGGTTCCCGGGGGGAGGTTACCTTATTTCCAGCCTGTCTGAAATAAACTCTGCAAACAGAGACGAATCACGAGGACGACCGAGCACGCGTAGAACTTCGCATTCCGATCGCCATTTTTTTTTTTCGCAGTTTGCTCGCGCAAGTTTAAGGCCGCCACGGCCCGTAAAAAAAAAAAAAAAAAGAAAAGAAATAGAGTGTTTAAATATTACGCACGCACGCACTGCCATGAAATTACTTGTTTTGGGGCTAGATACTGACGTGACATTTTTCCACGAAGGAAATGTTGGTCCGGTATCGCGTATCAAGCGAAACTACCGAGATACTTTCTAGCTCAATCTGTATTGACATTTCTACCACCGGCACCTTAAAATAAAAGGGACACACTCGAAAAATTAAATATACGTACCGCACGATGCGTGGGGGCTACGGGACGCTCGTGGGAAGACAATTCCTAGCAGGTCAATTGGTAGCAGGGCAGTTCGTCACATAGGGCATTTTGTCATCGAACAATTTGTCGCGGCGACAGGTCGTCAAACTATTGAAATGACTTTGCTTTTTCATGCCATTTTGCTAGTGTCGAATATATTTCTCACAGATGAAAAACCTCGGATAAGGTTCTGTTGACCTTACCCGAGGTTTTTACCCGAGGACCTTACCCGAGGAAAAACCTAGGGTAAGGTCCTGTTGACCAATGTTTAAAGTCTGTATAATGGCCTGTTGAATCGGTGTTACTTTTGCAACAGACGCTGTCTGATTTTCCGGGACTCCGGCAGAACACAATCCGGGTACGAGTCGTCTCGGTAACTAACAGGAAGACAGCGGCAAATATGCAAGTTTGTCAAAAAGAGGCTGTTTAGAAATGGTCACTCTGCCCTATAGACACATATACTCATGGTGAAATATTTCGGTCGCACGCTTCGGGATGTCTGTGCTTTCGGGTGGGCGCTTGTCCTGCGCTTCTTGCTTTCTCGACACCCTTGCCGAGACGACTCCCACTTGCGGCTTGACTTAGCTTCATTCCTGCCAGTGCCTGCTTTTTCTTGAGCGACTCCAGGAACATCCAGGGACATCCATGAACACCTCCCCCCCCCCCCCGCCCCCAGCTCCCCCTTCCCGTCCTCCCTGCCGCCCCCAAGGCACATATGCAAATTCCAATTAATTCCTGAAATATATTTTAGTTATCTGCTAAAATAGATCAAAACCGAGCTTACATTTTGCTTCCTTTCTTTCTATTTACCTGACTGAGCCCTTTCCATGGCGTCTGTATTTAGTCTGTACGTCAACATTCAGCTTTTATTTTGGTTCTCCTCCCCTCTCCTTTCTACATGTCTTGCACGTGACGTCATTGAAAGAGCGCTCCGATGACCACCAGAGAAGAGGGGAAGAAGGGGCTCCTCTCTTACCAGGATCCTCTTTTATGCCTCCCGGATTTGCACAGACGTCGCTATTCTCCTCTCAGAAGATTATACAAGATTAACCAGTTACTCAAAATTCTTACAAAAGTAGCTTCCCTCTCCTCCTTTCACATAGTGGTCAAAAGTATGCGATGTGACGTCAGTGCAAGCCTTGTGTTCTCGAATAAAGGAGAAAACGCACGAGGAGCACGATAGCAAAGCACACGACATGACCGTGCGACAAAGGACCACGACGTCAGAACGGCAGAGCAACGAGAAAGCACATTATCTCATAAGCCTTTAAACATTGGCTAACCCCTGCGGCGGCAGCCCAAAACATAAACTCCCCTCTTTTTGCCCACCTTTCAATCCAACTCTCTAAAAAATAAAAGCGCCGACGCGCCTTTCAAATAAAATTTGGTCGAGAAGTGTTCTCGACCAAATTTTATTCGAACGACGCGCCAATCTCTTCGCTGAAACATCTTCCAACACACGCAAACATACCAGCTTTTTCCTCCATTCATCGACTCCTCAATTCGACTCCTCTCGCGAAGGAAAACATAACGCGTGCAAAGCAAAGCCAAAAGATTCCTAACACGAGCACGCATCTGCTCTCTCTAGGTATGCGAGAGGATGCATTCTCAAAGCGCCGTATTTCTCCCAGTGAAGCCTATAAAAGCAATACGGGCGCAAAAAACGACGTCAGCGCACATCCAGAGAGAAGCGTTTCTACAACGCACGAACGCTATATCCGCATCGACTGTGGGGACTCCTTCTCGTAGGCCTATTTCCATCGGGGGGGACGCGTCGGGAGTGCGGGCCGAGCCGTGATGTATGGGAAGAGCCCGTCGGATATGCGCATGCCTTATGAGCTCGGACCTGCGTGAAAGCGGGATTCTCCTTCCCGAGTGAAGGAACACATACATGGCGTTCTTCCGCCGAGCGACCCGGTGCTGATACAATCTAAGCGGACACGGAGGGTTAGGAACGTCCGTATACCTGGTGGAGTGTCATCGTTTTTCCTCTGTTCCGTGGTTTATGAGTAATCGTAGGCGGTGTAGTCGAAGTTCTGTCTTTTCCCCCCAAATCGTATTCACATGTGAAAGAGCTCGAGCTTACGGCTCTTTTTCTCTTTTTTTTTCTGCCTTCTTCCCTTTCTTTTCATTTATATCTAACTGTTTCCGCCGCACTCTCTCAAACCATTCATGTTTTTCTAAGATTTTACCTATCTCACTGCCTCTTCGTGTAAAATGCAGAAAATCACACGCGGCTGGGAAGGAACTGCTTCTCCCTGCCTTTTCCCGAGATCCGAGCGTCTCAGTCGTTCCGTCGCTTTTACTTTGCCTAAAGTGTTCAACTGTCGCACGTGTGAGATATGAAGAGAAACAGCAAGGTTAGCATATATAACCTATGCCGTTTTTTTTTAAAAAAACCCTTCGTATCGTCGAGTCGCATTGTCTTTTATAACGTGTGAACGTAAGTACATTCGGCGCGTGGATTTTCAGTACAATATTATTTTTCGGATTATATTTTGCCTAAGAAAGAAAAGTAAATTTAAAGTAAGCGACTTTCTTCTGTTTTTCGTTTCACTCAAAATGGTCACCGCCGTGAAAACACAAAAACAAAAAACAAGCACTCTGGACCATTACGAACTTTGAAGAAGACAACTGAGATTATAATAAAACAAAATGACGAAGGAAAGAGCGACATCTTCTGAGAGCCTGACAACCATTCATTTATCGGCGGCGACTCGCTCGTCAAATGCCTCGCCCGTTTCGAGAAACCTTTTACGAAATTCCCTTCCTGGCTTTCTTTTCAATTTTTTTTTTCAAGTGTTTGTTTGTGCGAGCATTATTGAATATAGCGTCGTTTTTCGCTTCACTTCGCGTTGCTCGGAGATCGAACCTACAGCTCTCGCTGTTCGTTTCTTTTCGGTAGAGTTGACGCGACGTCTCCCAGTCAACCGAACAGGGGAACGCATATTGTCCCCTAGTTCCCCGAGTCGTTTTTTAAAAAGCGCTGCGTGAAACGTTGGAAGAGGCACTGGCCCTGAAATGAGATACGATATCAAGTTAAGACAATCATAGTTTGTCTGAAAAAAAGCATATTCAGTTTTGTTAAAACGCAACCAGGTGCAATTGAGCGAAACAAGCCGAAGTAATTATAGTATACCGCTATTCTTTATCTTATTCAAAAACACGTATATTTGTATATAGGTACAGATGAATGATTATCTTATATGTCAATATAAATTATATCAGATCCCCCGCTGATAGGACCTTTCGTATATATTTGCTGTATTTTTATCTGTTTCCGCTTACGGAGACGCCATGGTATAATATTATAGAATGAGGTGGGACATAAATCACTTCCGTTGGAAACATTAGATTCTTAATGGCTCTAACGTAACGTCGACGATCGCACGCGCCCGATCGCGATGGCCGACGCTGGCTGCGAGCGGGGGTCTCTACACCGTCGTAATGCGCGAGCGCCCCATTCGCGTATTCGGATGTCGGAGTACGTCGGAGTGTTTGGGACGCTCATTTCTTCGATCTGAACCTGCCGCTCGTGTGTCATGTGCTGTTCTCGTGTTTTTGTGCTGGTGTGAATATTTAACGATGAATGTGTGCGTGGGCGTGGATCCGCTCGGCGGGTATATTCCCTTGGAGCTTCGTAGGCCTAACGAGCTGGACTCAGATGCACGTTGTGCCGGCAAAAGCTGGAAGCTCCATGGCGCGCCGGAGGTAGAGTTAATTAGGATTACGGATAACCTGACACGTGTGTTTTATATTATCATATGCTAGTCGTACGCACCGACAGCCGTTCCCGGTCGAGGCAACAAGCGCCGTAGAATGTAAGAGAACGGCGAAACTGAGAAGGCATATCTGAACAATTTAGCCGGCCATAAATGTTCAACTTGGGTGTCTCGGCTTGAAAACGAGTCACGGTACGCGATGAAAATGGCACTGAATCCTAGATTGTTTATATGGGCTCCGTAAAGCGCGCTACAATTTCGAACGCGTACATCGCGTTAATTTACGCATCATCCGCTCCCTTTATTGTCAGTTTCGTGAGCCAACATGAAAGGCTATAGCTACGACGATAGTACACATCGCGACACTGTTAGCGCGAACACGACATCGGTGCATTTTCGCAGTTTACTTCTAAATAGTATTAGCGAGCACGAAATGTTATCGCTTACACTATAGAACTAAATGAGCTCTTTCCGTTGCAATAATAACTTGGATGGCATCCCTTGGTTTCAAAGAGAAAAACTGGAAAAACCGGCGATCGCTTGTTCGCGTTAACAGTGTCGCGCTCTGTACACTGGCTATCTGTCAGAAAGAGGGCGCAGCGGAATATCGAGTGAACCACTTTTATCGAAGTATCCCGACGGATTCACCCGGAGTCGTTTGACACGACTCCGGCGAACTTGCCGAGCGGCTAGATTCGACGGTCGCGATATTGTGATTTTTTTGTTTGTTTTTCGGCCAACATTTGCGTGACATTTCGGAAAACGTAAATGACGGGTCTCACTCGTTATCCGCATTATTCGCTTGTTTTCGAACTGTTAACCACTGCCCCAAATCGCTGCTTCGAAGCTCGACCAGACGACACGGACGCACCGACCACACCGACCGATCGCATGATTTGTGCGAACCAGGAAACGTGAATACGCTGCGAGAGACGACGCGGTTGCCACAGAGACGCGCATGCGCAAAATGGAGAGGTTCGTCGAGGCGCGCTGGACTGCGCTGGACTGCGCTGGACTGCGCTGGACTGCGATGGACTGCGCTGGACTCTATACACCGTGGTGCGGGTGCTTCTCGTCGCGATGTGGCACGGCGTAGTGGCCGGCGAACGTCGTTATGCGCCGGCGCGCGTTGCGTTCGTCAACGCTGGAGTACAAACAGTCCTTTAAGGGCTAAAGTCTCACTAGTGCGTCAATCCTCAGTTACTGTTAGACAAAAATCAATAACGTAACCGATTTCATTTTCCCGGGGACATAATTTTCGCCATATTTGCGACTTAACTAATATATCTAGAAGTTTCTCTCGCAAGTATATCACGCCATAGTATGCATCAGTCCACATCGCGAATTTTTTTAGATCGGGATTGATTCCCGAAACCTACACTCCCCAAAGTTCGCGAAATATTCAACCCGTGAAAATGAAGTCGTTTACAGGAAGCGTTTTGACGACTCAAATGATCTACCATAATACCGCTTGATTGCAACAATTTATTTAGTGACTTAATGTAAACGGCAATGGCAAAAAAAAAAGAAAAAATGGTGCATATGTATAAGACATATCCCTGCAACTTTTTAGTATTGTCACATATAAGTGAAAAATGCACCAGACGTTCCTCCCACTACTTTAGTACCGCCGGCCAGTATTACTCAGCAATGAGCAAATTTCTTAGGGTTAAAGCGCTAAAACCAACGGACAAGTAAAGGGAACGAACAACACACAGCGCTACTTGCAACTGAAGAGTCCGCCAGCAAAGCACACGTCTCGCTGATGTCTGTTAAAGGGGCCATGAAACGAATTTTGGGTTGGGATGAATGATTTTAAATTGGGACTTTACTAATCGCATATCGTTTAGTTGGCCAAAAGAAAGAGGCTAGAAAGTCAAAAGCCAGCTTTTCGGTACGAACATTTGAAAATATAGCGGACTATTTTGTACCTTCTTGCCTTCGAAAGCTCTCTGCCTTTTCACTATGATACATCCGCGGTTCCAAAAGCGCGTCACCGGCGCCAAACTGACGTCAGCAGAACCCAGCTCACGCATCGGACACGAGAACTGCGTCACTCGGACGTATGCGCTCGTCAACAATCAATCCGTCGACGAATATTTGGATTCGCGTTCGTGGCCAATGAGTGCCCTGACGAAACTTATTGTCACTGGGGAATGACAAGTTCTATGGTGTGCATAAAAAGCACGGTGGAAGCTAGGAGTCATCGCACCGGTGCCGAAGGAATGTCACGACCACGTGATTTCACAATTCGCATTTGAGTTGAGGATTAAAGCTAAGGAGGAAGAAGTAGGAAAATTGTTTCATGACCCCTTTAAGATTGGTGCATCCTACTCACCCGCAAGAACAAGCTAGGCTGGTAGAAAAAAAAACACACACACACACACGCACGCAAGCACACACGCACATAGACACACACCCACATAGACACCCACCCACACGCACGCACACACCTTCATCCTGGCAAGTTCGCTTGCCAGGATGAAGCTTGGCAAGTTCGCTTGCCAGTTGCGTGCTTGGCTGGAAGAAGATAAAGACTTTGGCTCCGCCAAAGTCTTTACCTTCTTCCAGCCAAGCACGCAACTTAACTGTTAACCACTGCCCCAAATCGCTGCTTCGAAGCTCGACCAGACGACATGGACGCACCGACCACACCGACCGATCGCATGATTTGTGCGAACCAGGAAACGTGAATACGCTGCGAGAGACGACGCGGTTGCCCCAGAGACGCGCATGCGCAAAAAGGAGAGGTTCGTCGAGGCGCGCTGGACTGCGCTGGACTGCGCTGGACTGCGCTGGACTGCGATGGACTGCGCTGGACTCTATACACCGTGGTGCGGGTGCTTCTCGTCGCGATGTGGCACGGCGTAGTGGCCGGCGAACGTCGTTATGCGCCGGCGCGCGTTGCGTTCGTCAACGCTGGAGTACAAACAGTCCTTTAAGGGCTAAAGTCTCACTAGTGCGTCAATCCTCAGTTACTGTTAGACAAAAATCAATAACGTAACCGATTTCATTTTCCCGGGGACATAATTTTCGCCATATTTGCGACTTAACTAATATATCTAGAAGTTTCTCTCGCAAGTATATCACGCCATAGTATGCATCAGTCCACATCGCGAATTTTTTTAGATCGGGATTGATTCCCGAAACCTACACTCCCCAAAGTTCGCGAAATATTCAACCCGTGAAAATGAAGTCGTTTACAGGAAGCGTTTTGACGACTCAAATGATCTACCATAATACCGCTTGATTGCAACAATTTATTTAGTGGCTTAATGTAAACGGCAATGGCAAAAAAAAAGAAAAAATGGTGCATATGTATAAGACATATCCCTGCAACTTTTTAGTATTGTCACATATAAGTGAAAAATGCACCAGACGTTCCTCCCACTACTTTAGTACCGCCGGCCAGTATTACTCAGCAATGAGCAAATTTCTTAGGGTTAAAGCGCTAAAACCAACGGACAAGTAAAGGGAACGAACAACACACAGCGCTACTTGCAACTGAAGAGTCCGCCAGCAAAGCACACGTCTCGCTGATGTCTGTTAAAGGGGCCATGAAACGAATTTTGGGTTGGAAGGAATGTCACGACCACGTGATTTCACAATTCGCATTTGAGTTGAGGATTAAAGCTAAGGAGGAAGAAGTAGGAAAATTGTTTCATGACCCCTTTAAGATTGGTGCATCCTACTCACCCGCAAGAACAAGCTAGGCTGGTAGAAAAAAAAACACACACACACACACGCACGCAAGCACACACGCACATAGACACACACCCACATAGACACCCACCCACACGCACGCACACACCTTCATCCTGGCAAGTTCGCTGCCAGGATGAAGCTTGGCAGTTCGCTTGCCAGTTGCCGTGCTTGGCTGGAAGAAGATAAAGACTTTGGCCTCCGCCAAAGTCTTACCTTCTTCCAGCCAAGCACGCAACTTAACTCGTTATGACAACTGTCTTTTTTGCTTGGTCTGCGAAGCGATTTTAATGCCGTGGGTTTAATTGGTTCGCGGTGTTTATTAGGCGTATGTTTGAGTTGAAATCCTACTATATATGGTACGCCGAGACCCGTAATAAAAAAAAATACAATCACGCGCTAGTGAAAAACCGCCATCCCCGATGTAAAAAAAAAGAATATATATATATATATATATATATTGCTTTTACCCACTTTGCTGCCTGCATGTTCTCCTGTGTCCAAACAGGACATGGACCTCGTGTTACTGGGAGACCTCCAATTCAAAGTGGCGGTTCGCATTGGAATGTGAGCTACTAATAACGCTTGTTTCCCCCGGTATAACTGCGGTTTATCGAGCAGCAGTCTCTTCAAAGGGGAGATGTGTTTCAACGTAAAACTCTCGCTGGTACCATTACAAAAAAAATAATAATCTGCAAAAACTAAAACAAACAACAACAAAAAAAACAGCAAGGAATGCGCATTGTTACGGCCAAGTGCTTGGGCATGGGTTCGACGGATTTGAGCCCAAATTGGATTCGCGTTTTATTGTTCTTCACCTAACCTCTCTTTTATTAAATTTCGTACCCCCGCCGGCGATATGAAGGTGAACGCCGGACCGTCGACCGGTCCGTGCTATCAGCGCCATGACGCGGCTGCCGTGGCGGCTCGCTTTCTTATCGCGCGCTTCGCCGAGATTAAGCGCTTGGATCGAGCGCTGTTCTCAGCTCTGCTGCTACTCCCCGCAGAAAGCGCGAGGATTGCGAAAGGAGCCTTTCAGACGCTATCGGTAGACAATGTGTTTTAGTAGTTTTTGTTTTTGTTTTTGTGACATTTGCGTGACATTTCGGAAAACGTAAATGACGGGTCTCACTCGTTATCCGCATTATTCGCTTGTTTTCGAACTGTTAACCACTGCCCCAAATCGCTGCTTCGAAGCTCGACCAGACGACACGGACGCACCGACCACACCGACCGATCGCATGATTTGTGCGAACCAGGAAACGTGAATACGCTGCGAGAGACGACGCGGTTGCCACAGAGACGCGCATGCGCAAAATGGAGAGGTTCGTCGAGGCGCGCTGGACTGCGCTGGACTGCGCTGGACTGCGCTGGACTGCGATGGACTGCGCTGGACTCTATACACCGTGGTGCGGGTGCTTCTCGTCGCGATGTGGCACGGCGTAGTGGCCGGCGAACGTCGTTATGCGCCGGCGCGCGTTGCGTTCGTCAACGCTGGAGTACAAACAGTCCTTAAGGGCTAAAGTCTCACTAGTGCGTCAATCCTCAGTTACTGTTAGACAAAAATCAATAACGTAACCGATTTCATTTTCCCGGGGACATAATTTTCGCCATATTTGCGACTTAACTAATATATCTAGAAGTTTCTCTCGCAAGTATATCACGCCATAGTATGCATCAGTCCACATCGCGAATTTTTTTAGATCGGGATTGATTCCCGAAACCTACACTCCCCAAAGTTCGCGAAATATTCAACCCGTGAAAATGAAGTCGTTTACAGGAAGCGTTTTGACGACTCAAATGATCTACCATAATACCGCTTGATTGCAACAATTTATTTAGTGACTTAATGTAAACGGCAATGGCAAAAAAAAAAGAAAAATGGTGCATATGTATAAGACATATCCCTGCAACTTTTTAGTATTGCCACATATAAGTGAAAAATGCACCAGACGTTCCTCCCACTACTTTAGTACCGCCGGCCAGTATTACTCAGCAATGAGCAAATTTCTTAGGGTTAAAGCGCTAAAACCAACGGACAAGTAAAGGGAACGAACAACACACAGCGCTACTTGCAACTGAAGAGTCCGCCAGCAAAGCACACGTCTCGCTGATGTCTGTTAAAGGGGCCATGAAACGAATTTTGGGTTGGGATGAATGATTTTAAATTGGGACTTTACTAATCGCATATCGTTTAGTTGGCCAAAAGAAAGAGGCTAGAAAGTCAAAAGCCAGCTTTTCGGTACGAACATTGAAAATATAGCGGACTATTTTGTACCTTCTTGCCTTCGAAAGCTCTCTGCCTTTTCACTATGATACATCCGCGGTTCCAAAAGCGCGTCACCGGCGCCAAACTGACGTCAGCAGAACCCAGCTCACGCATCGGACACGAGAACTGCGTCACTCGGACGTATGCGCTCGTCAACAATCAATCCGTCGACGAATATTTGGATTCGCGTTCGTGGCCAATGAGTGCCCTGACGAAACTTATTGTCACTGGGGAATGACAAGTTCTATGGTGTGCATAAAAAGCACGGTGGAAGCTAGGAGTCATCGCACCGGTGCCGAAGGAATGTCACGACCACGTGATTTCACAATTCGCATTTGAGTTGAGGATTAAAGCTAAGGAGGAAGAAGTAGGAAAATTGTTTCATGACCCCTTTAAGATTGGTGCATCCTACTCACCCGCAAGAACAAGCTAGGCTGGTAGAAAAAAAAACACACACACACACACGCACGCAAGCACACACGCACATAGACACACACCCACATAGACACCCACCCACACGCACGCACACACCTTCATCCTGGCAAGTTCGCTTGCCAGGATGAAGCTTGGCAAGTTCGCTTGCCAGTTGCGTGCTTGGCTGGAAGAAGATAAAGACTTTGGCTCCGCCAAAGTCTTTACCTTCTTCCAGCCAAGCACGCAACTTAACTCGTTATGACAACTGTCTTTTTTGCTTGGTCTGCGAAGCGATTTTATGCCGTGGTTTAATTGGTTCGCGGTGTTTATTAGGCGTATGTTTGAGTTGAATCCTACTATATATGGTACGCCGAGACCCGTAAATAAAAAAAAATACAATCACGCGCTAGTGAAAAACCGCCATCCCCGATGTAAAAAAAAGAATATATATATATATATATATATATATTGCTTTTTACCCACTTTGCTGCCTGCATGTTCTCCTGTGTCCAAAACAGGACATGGACCTCGTGTTACTGGAACTCCAATTTCAAAGTGGCGGTTCGCATTGGAATGTGAGCTACTAATAACGCTTGTTTCCCCCGGTATAACTGCGGTTTATCGAGCAGCAGTCTCTTCAAAGGGGAGATGTGTTTCAACGTAAAACTCTCGCTGGTACCATTACAAAAAAAATAATAATCTGCAAAAACTAAAACAAACAACAACAAAAAAACAGCAAGGAATGCGCATTGTTACGGCCAAGTGCTTGGGCATGGGTTCGACGGATTTGAGCCCAAATTGGATTCGCGTTTTATTGTTCTTCACCTAACCTCTCTTTTATTAAATTTCGTACCCCCGCCGGCGATATGAAGGTGAACGCCGGACCGTCGACCGGTCCGTGCTATCAGCGCCATGACGCGGCTGCCGTGGCGGCTCGCTTTCTTATCGCGCGCTTCGCCGAGATTAAGCGCTTGGATCGAGCGCTGTTCTCAGCTCTGCTGCTACTCCCCGCAGAAAGCGCGAGGATTGCGAAAGGAGCCTTTCAGACGCTATCGGTAGACAATGTGTTTTAGTAGTTTTTGTTTTTGTTTTTGTGATATGTGCTAAACTGAAAGGCTGCGGAACAAATCAAAAAGTGACTTAGAGTTTCCGTTTCTTAAAAAAACAGTTATTAGCGTTCGCAGTTATTAGCGTTCGCTCATGAATAAAAAAAGCGGTTGAGTCACTGATAAACTATGCCGAACAACGTCGGCTCTATTTCACGTGTAATGTGCAAATCATTTGCCGGCAATGACGTGGGCACGGCGCCCACAAAAAAGCAATGCCGAAATCGAAACCCACTTCCACGCTTTCTGCGGGGAGTAGCAGCAGAGTTCAGAACAGCGCTAGATCGAAGCGCTTAATCTCGGCGAAGCGCGCGATAAGAAAGCGATCCGCCATAGCAGCCGCGTCATGGCGCTGATAGCAGGCACCGGCCGATGGTCCGGCGTTCACCTTCATATCGCCGGCGGTGTACAAGCGATAATGACAAATTATGTCTTGCTTGAGTGACATTAGTTAATTAGCGCAAATGGACTGAGCGGTCTTGACCTTATTAACCTTTATTTAGAGGGAAAGGCGGAGTGGGGATGAGACCACCCTTTTGTTTTCCTTTCCTTTTTATTATTCTGCCCACGCAGTCATGTGGAGTGGTTAAGAGCGCGGTTTGAACTTACGTAAGCGTTGTGCGGTTGTGCCACATGTTCAATATTATAAAAGCGTTCGCACGTGCCTTTTTTTACATTGGACGCCATCACAATACTATGTGTAATGTTTTGTGCGTATTATCCTGCGCTGATACGTCCTCCTTTTGTCTCGCATCGGCCGTCAAGCAATTGGTACTAATGTTTGATTTCTATCAGCTCAGAAACAATCAGATGACTTCTTTTATCTATTATATTTTCGTGATTTTATATTTACTATTTCCTAATGTTCTGAAATGAAGATAATTATTTTCCAGGGTAGATCAGCATGTTATTTTATACATACTAATCGTATGTCAATGCTTGGCAGTGCACTTCTAGCGAAGATTTAAGTACAAATAAATAAAAAAAGCATACGGTGGTACCTCTTTTATTTGTGCCCATGCAGCCCAATATAAGATGTCCGTAGCGCATATGCACGCCCGAAACAAAACATTAATCTAACAAACTAAAACAATACCTACTTTTGTAGTACACCTAGGCTGAAAAGAAATATTTACAGTCGAGCCGGTTTTACTTTCCTACTTAAAATATTCAGAAGAGTCTCCAACGATTATGAAAAAAAAGACAAATGAAAAACACCGCGCTGCGTTCAAGATGATTAAATGCATAAAGTCATAACGCGTGACGTAACATATACCTTGGGGCACAAAAGCATCAAACACCGTTGTTCATATATTTTTTTCAATTTATGTTTTCTTTTTCTTTTTCTTTCCTTTTTTTTCTCTCTCTCTCTCGCTCTTTCTTTCTCTTTGTTTTTGCTCACCGGCGCGACATCTGTATTACTTGACAGGGGTATTGCCCCCGCCAATTCACGGTTTGTTTCACCTCAACAAGCGTCCCTTTGCAGGAAAGCAAGTTTGCCGGGACAGAGCACGCTTCGCGGCGCAAGGAAAACGTCGATAAGTGCAACGCTTCAAGACACGCAGTAAATACGCCTCACTCGCCTACAAACCAAAATAAAAGAAATAAAAAAAAGAAAGGCAGCAAGAAGCAAGTACTAAGCATACGTGTAGAACATTATTCAACAAAGCAGTCCTCGTAAAACAAATAAAAAAATATAGGAATAAAACAAGGCGGAAGGGGCTCGAAGACATTAACGAAAGATTTCGCAGCTACTATTTCATCGCTTCGTGACACACGGCCAATTCTGTTATTTGAGTTTAGTTTCTTCTTGGCATTTTTCTCTTCTTCTAGACAGTGCTGGGTAGCGTAGCCTTAGGCAGATATTGATCAGGAGCCTGCAACGACAGTTGGCCGTTGACAAGAGCTGCGCTGAAGATAAGCTATGGCAGGTTTTGGGCGGGAGCTGACCCAATTTATGTTATTTGGCTGATGCGCTGTACGCTTGTGCTTTCTGTTCTTGGCCGTCCGATAGAATGACAGCGTTGGTAATTTATAGATAGGCAACCAGTGTAACTGCTATATTATATAGACGGGGCTTTAAAGCAAAATTTTGTAAATTGGTGTGTGTATGTTGTAAGGGACGAAGAAGAAGAGAGGCACACGGCGAGGCGCGAGGGATAAAAAGGAAAAAGGGGTGAACGTAACGGCACCAGCGGCGGCAGTCGAATCCGGCGGAGCTCAAGAGCGGAAGCAGCGACAGCGCGCTCGACCCAGGACAGATTCTTCATCGCGGACCGAGGCCTTCATCGCGGAGCTGGACCTGCATCTTCGGGGCAGACCGGCAACACAGCGGCGGTCGCCACAACCTGGGAGGCCAACCCAGCGGACTGACCACTAAGAGAACTGTATTTAGTAAACTTTTTCTCATGGCCGCGGGTGTTGTCTGGTTTCTCGGTGAGCGAGCGGAGCGCGGTCCGATCGGGCAGGGGCAATTGGACACCCACAATGTTTATACAGCCTGAACTTAGTCTGCCTCAACGGGCGACTTGTCTCTCAGCTGTGGATAAGCAATTTAATCAGCGCGGTACAACCGCTAACCTGGGGTCTTTAATGTGCACCACGCAGTAGAGGGCTGTAGGACTATTCGCCGAAAAACAATTCGTAGCAGGGCAACTCGTAGCGGGGCAATTCGTCGCATAGGTCAAATCGCCACAGGGCAATTCGTTCAGATGACGATTCGTCAGCCTATTAAAAGAGTTTTATGTGTTTAACTTTCACAATTTATCGAGTATATTGCTTCAAATTTATTAATTACGAACGAAGGTTCTCCTTCATTTGGTATTTTGCTTTCTAGCACAATATTTAGGATTTGGTTTAAATGCTCTACATTCGCAGTAGACGCTGTCTACGTCTCTGGGTATACGCCACAGCCGTGTTATAAATATGTTTCAGCAATTTTTATAGGGAAACCACACAGGTGTCAGTTCACGAAAATGATTTTATTCGCATCGCTTGCTGAACTACTCAAACTGTTGTACTTCTTGAGTGATAAGATTGGCCCGGCGAACACGCAGCCTCCCGTGCACTGTAAGCTTAAGGGTGAATAGAGTAGGAAACCGGACAAAGGATGTTTAGAAGGAAAGCCTCCGACTTTTCCGAAATTCAAAAAGAACGCGGACCACAAGCAGGGTTGCCAGGTACTCGCAGATTAACCCGTCACATTTTTTCTGAGATATAGCCCAAAAATAGCCAAATGTCGGGCTATAAAATAGCCCAACACAAAACTTCATACTCATACAACATATCCAAAATATTTCTTTGGAACACTGGTAACATGATACATGACAAAAATTGACATAAGACATTAATTCACAGAAGAACGCAAAAAGAGGATAATACATCTGCCTGCACATTTTAGGATAGCGAAAAGGGGGCGGGGGGGGGGGGGTTCTCAAACATCAGTTAAGCTGACCCCCCCCCCCCCCCCTCCCTCCCTCTGGAAACACCCGCCTCCGCCCCTGCCTGCTCGCCAAAAAACTTCAGAAAAACAATATCGCACCTCCGCGACCGACACCAATAAATGTCCACATATTGTATTTTCACGCTTGTGATTTGGATATATTCCTTTCCTAATCTTTTGAGTTGATCGTTGTTCTCTACCAGGCTCGGAAATATCATGTTTAAAGCTTTGAAATCAAGTGCCTTGAAAATTGTTGAATCTCGGGTCTGAAATAGCCCAATAATAGCCAAATAGCCTACCACCAGATTTTTCCGACAATTACAAAAATAAATAGCGAAATTGGGCTGTTTATAGCCCAACCTGTCAACCCTGACAAAAAGGCGGTGTTCGAACCTTTCTTGGAAGGCTTCTGAACTTTATCTTTTATACATACACAATCCATGCCACCCCTCCCCCCCCCCCCCCCTCGTTTCGTATTCCGGCAAGCTTTAAGCATTGAAAAATTCGTTCCAAACGTTCCTAAAAAAATATAAACTAAAAAAAAAAAACAGTTTTCGACCAGATGCCCTTCAGTTTTCGACTACATGCCCTTGCGACGAATAGCCCTATGACTAAGAGACCTACGCGACCAATTGCCCTACTACGAATTGCCCTGTCACGAATTGTCTTTCGACGAAAGGTCCGTAGCCCCTGCCGGTGTAACACCTGCACAGTGAAATGACTCCGTGCAAGCTTCTTGGTTATGCTCACATGTGGTACATGTCGTAAAAAAAGTTGTCTTAGAACTATTTGACGTTTACGGAACTAAAACTTCTTTGACAATTTGTAAAAAAAAACAAACAAGTTGTTTTTAAGAAGGTACCTCGATATACTTAATACCACTCGTTACGTTATGAAGTGCGCGGGATGTAGCTGTGTTACCGCAGCAGCATCGTGTTCACGTCTTTGCTATCAAATGACTTTACAACACCCCACCACCTTTAAAAAAGCGATAATGAAGGATAAAAAAAAAACACGCGCTTTTAAAGGGGCGGTGCAACGATATTCAAATTGAATGTTTTTCACTTTACACGAGCTGACTGGCACTAGTGGGACTCAAGGATACTCGCGCGCAACGCCACTGACCAAGAAACTCCTTTGTTGCGCTGTAATTTCGAGGACAAAACCGAGTGTTTTCATTGAATCTCTCCTTTGCAAAACCTGATGACGTAGCTGGGCGGTAGCAGTACCGCCCAATGACGATATTGGAATGCGGCTCATAGATTGGAACCGAGCATGGCGTGGACACTCGATTTGGGCTCTTGATAATCGATAGCTCGAGAAGCATTCGGGTAGTGTCCTGTGTCCAATCGCTGCAATGACGACAACAGCCGAACCATAACAATGTCTGGAACTCAGCGCGTGTCCTGTGCCTTGCCAACCCCAGTGCATGGCTATGATCAACATTGGCGGCATATAATCGGCTCCTGATCACGTGGCCGCTTGTTCTGGCTGCGAGTTGAGGGGGTGAACTCTGCTCGTTTTTCTTTAATTTGTTTCTGCGACTTCGATTGCGTGTGGTGAAAAACGAACGAGTATTTCACAGGTCATTAACGTCAGGGATCCGTTCTAAGCTGTATTTGCGCACAATACAAAAATCGTTGCATCGCCCCTTTAAGAGGGCAATTCATTCTAGAAAAAAATTGAGATCCACATATTCCATTCTGCTGCGTGAACAATGTGCATTTATTAAATAAAAATGTCCATAAAGGTACGAGCAATTTAGTTTTTTTACTTGTACACTTTTCAGTATTTTGCGTCGATAAATAAATGCACAAAAAATATAGTGTTCCGGTTCCGGATGTCTCGTTAAGAAAAATTGCCCAGCTGAAAGGCAACGAGGGTACTAGCCAAGCCATTTATACTTTCATCTACTTTTTTTTTTCTCATCTGATATAGACACAGCCAGATCGGCGCGCTCTTTGAAGACGCCGCACGCTTTCTTCGAGAAGAGACTTCTTTGTCGCATCCAAGGTCATTTGTAACATTAGTGCCGTGCTCTCAGGGACAGGGTCGTCCCGCAGCGGGTTAAGTAATGAATAAAAATGACCGAACACGTTGCTAGGGATACGTTCAATGCACACGCTGCAAGAACGGCGTCTTGACAGCGGCGTAAAATGGCCGACTGTCACTACAATTACGATTTAGTTGCAACGCCGGAGGGGTATTCGTCACTCACGACATCTCCCAGGAACATGTTTTTATTGACATTATCGCTGCGTTGAAACGTACAGACCGACACTGAAGAGTGGCTGTAACAAGTAGCGGAACAATACTTCTCACAACGACGAAGCTTCTGGCGGCAGCCGCCGACGCATGCATGCCAAAACGTTTGACGCGTTGTAAGACGCACCTGAAAGGCGGCGGAACCTTGCCAGCAGCCTTTATTATGTCCTGTAGTCTTATTACGTTTTCTCTTTGTGTTTTATGAATATATGAGCCACGAATTCTCTTGAGTGATAAACAAAGAGTACAGGTATGCAATCAATCAGGCACAAAGACATTCAAATCGACGAGGAAAATACACGACGATCGCAGTATATATAATATTATTATGGTACAAAAAAAAAAGAAAAAGAAACTTCGCCATTCCCGTAATTGTTTAACATACTTGACTTGTGTCGTTTTTTTTTAAAGTTGTCTTGCTGACGCCGTCGTTTCTAGAACGGGTTTCAAACAAACGCGCGTAGCTGATGCCGCAAAATTAGATCGGAGCCGTTAAAACTTTCGTCCAATTTAGCTTCCCCCCCTCCGCTTCCCTTCTTCCCTTCCGTCGTTCTTCCCTCATGACCGAGAATTAGGTAAGCTCCGCGCGCTTTACCCACGCGTTCGCCCAATTAAACCGGCGGGACGGCGAGCATTACTTACCTCCCCACGCACGCACGAGAAGCCTACACAAGCAAGTGCCGTGCTCATGCACGCCCGATCTAAAAAAGTAAAATGAAACCCTAAATTGTAAAAAAAAAATGTAGGGATAAAAATAAAATAAAAGTTTTAGTCTAAAACAATTTTGTGCTTCTCGTCTGGGCCCGGCTCCCGTTTGCATGCCATGCACGTATTTCTCAGAGCACGAGGTTGTCAACCTTATCTCGTGTAAAGGGGAAAGGAGAGAGGGTTGAAGAGAAGAGGAAACCTTGAATGTGACAAGCAGACTATAAAATGAAGAATAAAAAGGTGGAAAATGTGAACAATAAAAAGAGAGAAACAATTTTACTCCACTGCGCACTCGTGCACGCAAGGGGCCCACGCGTTACGACTGCGGCGCCTCGCCCAAGTGGCGACCCGCTTTGGAATTAATCGCCGGGTCGCGTAATAAGTTACAGCTCAAATACTCAGTGATGAAGCGGTTGGTTCGTGTGGATGTTGTGCAGAGTTCGTTGCATTCGTCCGAGAGGAATTTATATCCCCGAAAGCTGAGCGAACATTTCGATCCTTTTGTTCTTGTTCATATTTCATGTTTGTTCCATCGTGCAGCGTGCCGGGATGTTGTTAGAGTAGATCATGCGGATTACCTTGCTCAGCGTGGAACCGGGCTTTTGTTTTCACAAAGGGTGACGTGAGCATGACCGCTGGGCTGGGTGAAAACCTTGCTCGGTGGCCGTCGCCACGTTTTTTAAGCGTCTTCAGGGCCGGCTCGCTAGAATCAGCACCTCAGCTGAGACTGCGTGAAAGAAAGCACTGCCGAAGATAGAGCACGAGCGGAGTGGCACGTCCAGTCGAGTCTCAAGCGCTCGTGCTCCCCATCCCTGGCCGGCTTCCTTTCACACCGTCTAAAAAGCTAAGACGCCGATTCTAGCAAGTCGGCCCTGGGTCGCTAAACTCGTCAAGCACAACTTTGTGCCCGAAGTTTGCGGAACGCGCTAATTGGACTCTCGCGACGCTGACGTCGCGCCGAGCGAGGTGTCAATCATTCGAACGCTCATTTCTTTGAGAGAGGCAGAATGTAGCAAAGTTCATCGAGGCGCGCGTGCGGCGCGTGAGGGGCGCGAGGAGCCCGCTGATTGAACGGCTTCGGCGATGACGTAGCGCCCATTTGTCCCTACATCCCTACGCCAAGCTAAAATTAATGCTTTACAGATTGTCCCTAGGCGACCTGCTGACGCTCAAAATCCCTCCGAAGTTTGTGTAAAAAAGAAACCTCGTTTGTCGAAGTTGTCGCTGACGTCAAAGTGACGTTTCCGAACTTTGCGAGAGCCGTGGTTTGAGCTCGAGATCTTCGCTTCGGATCGAGGCGAAGTTAAACTTTGTCAACATGGCGGTGCCGTACGCTGCGGCCGAGCTTATCTTCCGCCACCGTCGGCGTCGCTACTGAGACCACCGGGGACGCCTTTCAACTCCCCGACGACGACTTTCGGCGAGAGTACCGGCTATCGAAAGCCGTTGTGCGTTGACTCTGCGACGAGCTTCGTTCGGCGCCCGGACTTCGAGGTGGCGGACAATCGCGTCTACCATGACCATGGAACCACAAGTTCTTTGCGCGCTCCGGTTCTTCGAAACCGGTAGCTTTCAAGACATGGTGGCAACTGACGAGCACCTGTCAGTCTCCCACATGACTGTGAGCTGGGCTGTCAGAGTTTTTGCGGCTGCCATCGTTTTTTTTTTTGTTTTTTTTTTCTGCAATATCCGAAGAGGTACTAATAAGCTTGTATACAATTCAGAATGTTGGAAAACAAACAAGAACCTGGATAATTCTTGGGTAGGTTCGAGTCTCCCGGCAGCCGGCAGAATTATTTCCCCGAAATTGTACTGGCAGTCGTCACTCATTGGCGGTCAAATCAGTTCATCGAACGACGTGTCATCGACAGATCGTTTCATCGACACGCGATGTAATCACTTGAAAGAGATTTTCTTCCGTTAGAGGTATATACAAATTAAACATTTTCACACCTTTAAACATGTAAGTGGGGTGTCCAATAACTAACCCCCTAATAAGTGTAGCAATAGACCTTATAAAAATATGTAAACCTCACACCTTTAAAAATGTGTGATTTTTTAAACACGTTTCTTAAAACGAGTGATAATGCACTAAACCTTTTTATAAAGATGTAAAACTACAATACCCCTTCTCGTCAGACACGTAGCCAGGGGGGGGGGCATAAGGCCCGCCCCCCCCCCCCCCGAAATCTTCCATTTTGCTGGGGCCTCCTCTCCCCCCTCCCCCTCATAGAGCACTTTGTCACGGGCGCCCCCCCCCCCCCCCCCTAAAACAAAATCCTGGCTACGTGCCTCCTTCTCGTCAAGGTGTAATTACCACAGTACATTCCTTTTTTGGGGTGTACACAGTGGCCCGGGACCCAATAAAATGACTGAAAAATTAAATTGCACAAACGAGTCGCCGAAACAACACGTTGCTTCTTGGCGAGTGTCGAGGCAACTTCGGCCGAAAACCGGCTTCAATATTGGCCGGATGTACGGTTTTGCGCCTCGTCCCGACATCCGGCAGGTATGGGTGTACCGATGCAAATACACGATTTATGTCTAATAGCACTGGCACCACTGATTTCTTATTAGGCTGGATCGCGGATAGAGGCCTGTATTGCTGGGGTCGAGCGGCACCACCGGCAGCCATCGCTTGACTCGATCTAATGCATGCTATAGGAGAAACGGGAAAACTCAATTTTATTACGTTAGTAGGTTGTTCTCGATCATGAAACTTCTATCGTGTTTCCGCAAATAACAGTTAATATTGTGGGCAAGAATATTAAACGCGTTAGAATACCAATCTTGTTTAAATAAACGTTGTGTGGTTGAGGGTCGAGGGCGACTTTGTTGGGCGTTAACTGTGATGTGTTTAATGAGACAAGGGCTACCGAGAGTTATTGTGGTGTCATCCGTGATCTCGGAGTCATCAGATCTCAGCAAACGATAAGTTGGAAGGCCTTTACTGGGGACATTCGCATCGTTTTAACCGCTTGTACATAGTACTTCATGGTGAAAGCTTTTTCTTTGAACTGCTGTGAGGGCTTCCGTGACAAACTGAAACTCGGAGCGTGCCGTTCAGTCGCTGAACGTGCCGTTTATTTAGCAACCGAAGCAAGCGACGTCAGTAAAGTCGGTGGTTCTCCGGCCCATTTATTGATTTTTTTTTAAATCAATGTTCGAACGTTTGACGAATGTCTAGTTGATCTCCAAGCACCCGATATAATCATCGCAACACGTCATAAAATACTCGCCCTCGAGCACCGCGTACAAGCTTCCTATTTTTGCGTGTTTCTCCCTTAGACTTTCGTGTATTGCGTCATGGTGTAATACGCCAAAACAACAAGGACGAAAACGAAGGGAGAACTAGACAGGACGCGGCGTATTGCCTGTTGTCAAGCAATGGCCGCCGGTGAGGCCAGAGACGGGCTCCCGATCCGCGATCCAGAGTTGCACTGTGAGAGTTCTAATGCATTGCACCCGCGGAGTGCTGCACGGAGAACAGGCCCCGGACGAACTTGCCGAATGCACGTAGTGCAGATTGATGCTGTCGCCATAGATGTTGTAGAAAAGTACCGACCTCAAACCGAAACTAGCGCCTTTTTGTCTGACGTGATGGGTGGGAATGAGGGAGGGCAGTCGCTGCCATCGTTTATCTATAAACGTTGGTTGCTGCAACGCGTCACTTATATTTGCGATGATTTCCAATTAAGGAACTCGGCTGTCAGAGATATCTACAGACGGCGTAAGTTTCCGAAGCCAGCTGACTACAAAACAGCATACACTTGAGAAAATGTATGGCACTGTACGCGCAAAAGCTTGCTTCGTTTTAAGCATAATAGTATTATGAGTGAACCACTGAAAGGATACTGCTTAAATCTGGTTCTTTGGAACATCTAGCACTACGTTTCGTAAGACTTTTTTTTATTTCCCTGGTGAGGGCATTGAGAACGAGAGCTTTCTCAAACAAAATACGACAGGGCAAGATAGCTGCCGTTCAAATATGACTGTGCTTGAGCCTCGGGCAACGTCTCCATGTTTAGCCTTCCCGGACGCTGAGTGAATGCGTCACAGGTTTCTGCTGTGGGAGCTTTGTCGAAAAATGTTCCACTTTTCACCTGCACACAGATGATGCGAGATCTCGCAGCCTCTGTGTTTGTCCTGGGCCTTTCATTACACACTGGTAGGTTTCAGCGTCTGTACGGCAACAAAGCGACCCTAATTTTGCAAATAAAACACGGGTTTTCGATTCCTCCCTTCGTGGAATATCAGACGCTTACAATTCAAGCTCGCGTTTGAGTTTGTGGCCCGCGGGACGCGATTTCGAGCAGAATACCAACTTTTTCTTTCAGCTCCGCTGTGCGAATGCCGCCTCGTAGCAGACGAACTCCCGTCGTCTGCTCTCGCTCCTCGCCTGGGCGAGGCATGACGGGATTGTCGGCGCTAGAGAGCTCAAAGACAACGTACAGCGAGCGGCGTGAACGCTCGCCTCCCCGCACTGTCTCGTGCTCTCGTGCACCGCCTAGGGATCGCGGGGGATTTTTCGTCAAAGGTTGCGAAGTTGAGCGCGCGCAGGGAGGAGGAAACTTTGCGGCGTTCTTTTGGTCACTCCCCCCGCTACGTCAAAAAGCGAAGAATGTTTTGCTCCACGAGTTTAGCTACCCAGGTGTCTATATATACACCAATCTAATGTGTACAAATCGTCAGTCTAAAGCGTGCAATTTGCACAGCCCAGCACGCGTATATTTGTCACTTCAGAAAGCAAGCAAAGTACGCACCATACGGACAAACACGAAAAAGAACACCGGCCAACCCCGCCCCCCCCCCCCCCCCCCCCGTTTTGTTTTCTCGTTTTTTTTTTGTTTTTTTTTTAATTGTCTATGGATTATTTTATTATCTGCCTTTTGCGCGCTGCCGTTTGTGTCTACCGGGCTGTAAAACCGGCTTTGAGCATGCCCAATAGCTCTCTTCGGTGGAATATTGGACGCCCCGCGTGCTTACACAGCCCAGTTAGTGGGCATTTTTAGTATGGGGGATGGGCTATGAAGAGGTGTATTCACCGCATTCGGTGGGAGTTGGTACCACGAGGGCGCCACAGTATTTGGTGCCCCAGTAGACTTCCGGTAGTGTATTTATTTCTTCTTCAGTAACACACAGCGATCAGAAAAGAAGATTTTTCTTCGGAGAGGTAGCTGTAATAGGTTTGTAAGAACCTGCGCGCTTTGTAGGACGTAGTACAAATAACAAAAGGATGTGTGACAAGAGGAAAAGAAGAGGAAAACCGGAAGCGCGCAGGGGTCCGCCGATAGTGGGCGGCAGCGAGCTTGTTTGCAAACAAACATCGGTGAATATGAACTGAATACTGACCTATCATTCGAAAGAAATCGAGAAATTCCGATTGCCATTCCGTTGAAGACGTCTCTGGTATGACGGTGGCTTTTGTGAGTTAACAACACCACTTCTGGCTTCGACAAATTCAATATTAGTTAATCACAGCTCTAACCCCACGCATGATTATATTGTGAAAAAAACAGATCAGACGTTCGACGTATATATTTCATGCATTAGTTATGGTTTTTATATTTACCGTAAAACATGTATAAATGTATGCAGATTATATGTTTGACGAATAGGCGATAAAATAATGCGGATATAAATTTATTTAAATTTTATTTTAAGCACTCGCTACGAAAATGGCCCTACTGAATTCGTATTATTGTCTATTCAAGGCAGGGTAATGCTGTTTTTTTTTGTTTTTTTTTGTGGTGTGCGCGATCAGAAATTAAAATTCAACCAACCATACCGATTACAGAATATTCCTTACTCTCTAGGCTTCTGCACTATCACTTGCTGTTCTTGTTCCAGTATACTGCCTGACTGCTTTCTTATGGGCAAGTTTTCAGTAAATTATGTGTCCATAAAAAAATTCTCACAGCTTAACTTTCATTGAAGTGAACTCCCAAACCAGTAAACCAATCCCTCCCGCTATGTAACTGGCTTTTAAAAAACGTCGTTGGTTTGCATAGGTTGCCTTACTTTTAAAGTCGGCGTTTGGCGCAACCGCTAGAACTAAACAAACAAAATAAGCGCGGCGTCCTTATTTCATAGAGGAGCGGCGGCTATGTTGTTATTAAATGCGCTGGAATGAAGTGAAAAAACGCCCCAACAAAAGGGATCGTAAAGTTCTCAGCAAACATTTTAACAACTTTCCCAGAGTTTGTGCGCCGTTATACTTCATCCACGTCACTGTATGATGACCGGAAAACGCCGTAGAAACCGTCCACTTTGAGCCTGACTCCAACTTTTTTCTACGCTCTTTTCAACGTGGTTCCGTTTCAGTCACATTTGTCGCTTATGAACTCGCTATACCGTAAACAAACCAAGTTCTAGCTTTTACGCATGTCAATTCAACTCGCAAATATTTTTTTAGCGGCGTTTTATTTCAAACGTTGATGAAACGCAGTTAACTGTGAGGACATTGGACGGTGGACTGTGTGCAGGCCGCACAACATCCGATCCTAACGACCACTTGTAATGGTTGTTTTCGTCTCGTTCTTCCGAGATCAAGCACTCGAACCTTTTTGGAGAGCAACTGCGGACGAAATACTTCGAGTCAACATCCTAACGACCTCCAATCAAACTAATGCGACGATAACCGTAAAGATGTCGCCTACCCTAAAGACGGGGTCACATGCCCATACATCATACAAAATAAGGTTCTGCAAACACGAGTCACCGTAATATTCGTGGTTCAAATTCCGCGCGACAAGTTTTCTCTCTGAACTCATTGTTATGCGGCATTCGAAGCGCGGATTTCGCGGTGGCTCGCGTTCGAATCTGATGCGGGGGCTATGATATGATTTTTTTACTTTCGTTAAATACTACTTATAGTCGGTTGCAAGCTAAGAAAAAACCGGAAATGCCTCTCAGAGGAAAATGTATTCCTACGCCGAGAAACGCCAGCCAATCGTTTTCATGACGTCACGATTCCGTGGACCAATCGCGATCATTTTGAAAAAAAAAAAAGCTCAACATGGCTGCTGGCCTTAGCAACGCGACGCTAGTTTCTCGTGACAATTATTCTGCTTTTTTGCACCGTGTTTTACGCACCGCTGGCCGCTGTTCAAAACCCGACCTCGCTTGTGCTTCTTGAAGAACCGCTTTGGTGTCGCCGGTAAGGCTGCACCAGGCTGTTTCGTCCAAGAAGAATCAGGGGAATCGCTTTCCGATGTCACCTCAGTGGGATCCATGACGGAAGACAAAGAGAGCGGGGCGCGGTGGTGGTGTCGATGACTTGGGAGGGTGCCGATTTGTCAAACCCGAAAAGTATAATTATTCTTGTTTTCTATTCATCCAACAAAATAAAGGCACACATTTCGTGCGCAAAGCCCACAAAACTAAGTAAATCACTAAATATTTATTATTTGCAGGAACTATAAGTGCTTTGTTATTTATAATTTTGGCGAGAGAAAGGTTGGTTTCGTTTTCGCCGCTTTCCATCAATCGAAGGCGCTGGAAGACGGTATGTTAGACAGTATCTTGGACAGAAAATGAATTGGGAAGACGGTACATTGGACATGACTTTCTTTCTTTACGAAACAGCTACTTCTTTGACAAAAACGTATTCTAACTTATTTAAACGTCCTGAATGAATTAAATAAATATTGTAGTAGTTTAAGACACGTTTACTGGAGGAAGAAAAAGCAACGTTGCTAGCGAACTACTTTCTTGACGGCGGAGGCACTTCAGATGGGCGCAATGCGCTTGTGGGTGGAGCTAAAGGATTGTTCTTAGGTTGCATCCGACTATTGGGCAGGAGATCGAACTATAGGGGGCGCTTTATCGAGCTTGTTGTCCCCACAGCCCGGTGTTTACCAACACAGCATAACAAAGAAATTGAACCTGGCCGAGCACGGTCTGGGCACGAGCGCTTCGCTCTGACCAGTGCTTCGGTCGCACGAGGAGTGGCCTTCGAATCGTCATCTTCGATTTCACGGATCAAAAACAAACAAGAAAATACGGTTTGTTGTCCCCACAGCTGAAGCGCACCGCTAGAGGCGTGACTGTTCGATCTCCTCCCCAATAGGATCATTCTCTCACGTTAATACCTGTAAAAACGTGCCTTAGTTTTTTCTACCGGACAATGGCAGTCGTTAAAAAAATTCGAGAAATATGAGCGTCGTTTATCCCCTCAACTAGGAGCCAGAACAAGCGGCCACGGGACCCGGTGCCTTTTTTACGCTGCCAACGTTAATCACAGCCACGCGCTGGGGTTGGCAATGTAGAAAACGCGTGCTGAGCTCCAGGCAATGTTTGAGGTCGGCTATTAGCCCCGTTCGCGACCAAAGCGTCGCTGTGGTCGGCCTTCCACGATTGGCCGAACGCTGACTGTGACGTCAGAAAGGGGATTTATCATCGACGGAAATAAGAGGAATGAAAGAACTTTAATTTTGACGGTGTTGGCAGTGTTCCTTTGAGAGCGCAATGATTTCAAGATTTCAATGATTTCAACACCATCAAACTTGTTGTTTGCAAGGTAATGACGTCACAAGGGGGAACCACAGGAGGGCGCCACCAAAACATCTCGCCGCTAATTCTCATCACCGCGGTGGCTGGACACGAGTGTCCGCCGAGTCATTGACTGTTACGAGCCAAAGTCGAGTGCACACGCAGTCCTCGGGTCCAATCCATGAGCCGCGCTCGACTGTAGTCAGGCGGGTGGTTTCGATCCCACAATTACGCCATCGAGCTTTGCGAAGGCAAGACTGAAAGAAATAGCCCCCTTTTATCCTCGCTATTTTACCGCTACGAAGAAGCTTCTGAATCAGCGGTGGTCTGTGCGAGTCAGGGAAGTAGGAAGCTTCTGAAGGCCACATGACGCTGTGGAGGGACACTCTCGGGAGGGTGAACAAAGGGTGACCCTGCGGATGAACGCGCGCGCTCGAGGAGCACGAGACCCTGAAGCGTTGTCGAAAGTAGGATGCTCAGCTTGGATGCTTGACCTATGGCTTGACGTCTGAGGCTTGTCACTACCGTGTCACCCTGTCAGGTGGAATTCACTGGCGGCCGTAGCTGAGTGCGTAGCTGCTCAATGCTTGCCTACGGCGAGCTTCTGCAGTTCTTTTTCCAACGTTCATTCCGCACCATCAAAATTGCCGGTCTTTGGGAACCTTTATGTGTGATCTCGTTTTTAGCATGCCCAGTGAACAGTGTACTCAACTATGACTTACAGTGAATACCCGGCCCACAACGGGATCAAGGCCCAAATTGCCTAAAAGTGCAGCGTCGCTGTTCGACAGGGACTCGTGCTCAGTCGGTGGGGACACGCACTCTAGCCGTATACGCTGACGCAACAGTCGCCTTCCAAACTGTGCCCCGCACTGGCCCCCCGATGAGTGAAGCAGAAAATCCAGCACCCTGGGATCTATAGAGTGTTGGAACAAGTCGGAAAGCGCCGAGGGAAACAGAGGCTTTGAGAAAGGGAGAAGAGAAGCGGCAAAAAAACAAAAAAAAACAACAAATCTTCGATAACTGCGTCCGGCCGCGGAATCAAGGCGGTCATTGGGGTCGCCGGTCACGTTTCGCGTGGCGGCCCATATCGTGCTGGGGCACGCGGAATGGACGAATGGAGTCATAAAGGGGGGACGTGATAGTCCTCGTCCCACCCTCCCCATATCCTACTTTGCGAGCACTCGTATATCGCATAAACATGGCTGCCGCTATAGAAATGACGCAGATGCACTTATGGACGAATTTACGTGTACCTGTTGATTTGCTGGGTGCGCTCAAATGTGACAAACAAAGAAATAAAAAATAATTAAATAATATATATATATATATATATATATATATATATATATATATATATATATATATATATATATATATATATATATATATATATATATATTTATATATATATATATTTTAAATTTACGCATACGTACTCCCAAGCCGAGGTTAACTTTCTTGACGTCACGGTTCTAGTAATGGGAGAGAGTTTAAAAACAAAACTCTACAGGAAACCTACAGACAGCTTGAAATATTTGCATTACAACAGCTGCCACCCCCGCCACTGTAAAACTAGTATTCCGTATGGTCAGGCGCACAGATTCCAACGGATATGCTCGGACGAGGGTGACTTTAACACCAATGCAGCCCACCTTCGGAGCGCCCTCATCGAGAAAAATTATCCACCACCCGTCGTTGACAGCGCAATCGAGAAAGCCAGGGCACTAGACCGCGATAAACTGCTAACTGGCACGCCACCGGACCGAAGGGAGAATCGTAAAAATAACTTAGTCTTAACATATTCAAACAACACGCCTAACATTAACAACATTCTAAAAAGACATTTTAATATTACCCAACAAAGCGAAAGGCTGAGAAATATAATTCCTTCCCCACCACGCGCTGTATTCAGACGTCCTAGAAACCTAAAAGATATGATTGTGAGGGCCAGGACCACCCCGGTGGAGAACATTGGGAGCCGACCATGCTTGAGTCCGCGGTGTGAGGTTTGCCCACACGTCTCCCCCACCCTGACAGCTAGGAGCACGGGATCAAACTTCACCTTCCGAATTCGGGGTGATCTACACTGCTCTACCGCCAACGTTGTATATTTACTGGAGTGTGGGGAATGTCACATGCAGTACGTGGGCCAAACAAAATCTCCATTCGGGATGAGGTTCAATAATCATAAATCTGACACCGAAAAAAAGCCCACTCTGCCACTCTCAAAACACCTGAAACTAAAAGACCACTCATTTGAGAAGTTAACTGTCACATTTTTAGAATCCGGATTTGGTTCACATCGCGAGCGGGAACAGAAGGAATCATTCCTAATTCGTGAGTTCAACACACTGCGAAGAGGGATTAACGAAGATAACGGGATACTAACACCACTTCAAGTCATTGACGTCTAAATCTAAAAGCGAACACAAGAATTAAATTGGAGTCACATTTACAGTTAAGAGTCGACGAGCAATTCCCACATTCCCACATTTCCAACAAAAATTCCCCAGTAACTTTTTTGGCGTTATTGTTGCATCCCCCCCCCCTTTTTTACCCTTGTTTGTTCCATTGCTGGTTTATTTGATTCCTGTTTATACCGCCTTCAAAACCATTTCTTTTTTTAAAAGTCGCGGGATTCTTGTTTTTCTTGTGGGGAATGTGTCCTTCCCGTGTCTCTTCCGCCGCCCCGACCGCGGAGCGCCCAGGGGGTTAGGGGTCAGGCCGTTTTCGTCGGAGGCGACGCTGGTTTTGCCTCTCGGCTAATTGGATACGTGAACCAACCCTAATCCTCGCCTTTGTTGATTTTTTTTATGTATGTTTTTGCTGTTATTGTTTACTTTGCGGGACTACAGAAAAATCGTGTCGAGTTCACTCAATCGTCATTCTGAAGAAGAGAGGCCTCCTCTCGAAACGTCAATAAACCTTTCCCTGTTTTTGTTCGGTCCATAGATCTTTCTTGTGTATTAAAATAATCACCGGCCCACAAGCTTCAATCATCATATATATATATATATATATATATATATAATTAGTCAAAGATCCGTACTTTCGGAGTTGCTACACCAGCAAGTTTATTGTATATATTACGACAATTTTGCCGAAAGGCTCGGCTTCGTCAGGAGATTGCATTTCCTGACGAAGCCGAGCCTCTAGGCGAAACTGTCGTAATAACTCCGAAAGTACGTATCTTTGACTTATTAAATCCTCCCGGTCCATTGTTTTCACAGTACTCTGCCTGACCTATATATATATAACAAAGAAAAAGCTCGGACCTGGACGTTGATATTTAAAAGCTCCGCCCAGTGCCACCGTCGCCTGTCCGAATTTTTATGGGCGTTTATCGGTTTAATGGTGAATGGTCCGGCATCGTGCGAATGTCGCCCATTTTGCGATTGGGGACACGGCTTCAACGGGCGGAACGAAATATTATTTTAGGATGAAACGACTGGGCGCGAGTATCTTTTTTATCTTTCTTTTTTACGATATATATATATATATATATATATATGTATATATATATATATATATATATATATATATATATATATATATATATATATATATATATATATATATATATATATATATATATATATATATATATATATATATATTTCATTTTACGCGAATGGCTTCAGGGTTGAAACTGAAAGCAACACAAATCTAAACTGAGGAGAGAAGGAGATGAGAGTTCGCAGGGACGTCGGAACACCGAGCTCCGGTTAAAATGATTAGTGGGTGGACGAAGAGGCCAGCGGTCGTTGTCTCTATTCATTGTTAGAACGCGTTTGAACGCTAGAAGATCTGTAATGCTGCCACCCCCCCCCCCTTTTCCTTCCTTTTTTATTTTCTCATTTTACTGCTCTATTTGTATTCTTTCCCAGTCTCAGGATTATACTCCTGTTCAGAAACCCTGTCTCACTGTAGCGCGATCCTCTCGAGATATCGGACGTTCTGGCGATCAAAAATCTGTTTCTCTCGGGAATATCATGTATTCAAACATTTAGTACGTTGTAAGCCAACTTTCCGAATAAGCTGTTAGAAAAAAAACTTTTCAATAATGGGGGGGGGGGGGGGGGGGGGAGTTTTTCACGGTTTATTGTTGGATGTATAGAGTGACACACGTACGTAAACCAGGTTCGAGTTCTAATTGAGGTCAATACTAACCACTGAAAGTTTAAGAATTATGGGGCTTGGCCTATAATTAAAATCACGCGTTCTGCTACGTGAATGGTTCTTCGGCCTTCTTATCGGATGATGCCGCAATCTGATTGGCCGAGGAACGATAATGAAATACTGGAGAGTCGCCACTCTCTTTGTCTCTTAAGTTGCCAGTGAATTTAGAAGGACTCCAGGCCATTCTTCGTTTTGCAACAACGGAAAATATGCGGAGCGCAAGTTTGTCTGCTTCTTGCACAGGGCTTGCGATGATGTCAGAACGCCGAGCTCTTATTGGCTGATTGAAACAAAAAAAGAATTGTGGGTAGGCCTCGAGGCATCTAGCATTGAGGTCTACCCACTATCATTTGAATGAAAGCCATTCAGAGCTCGGTGTCCATCTAACGTCACTGCAACTTTTGCACAAGAAGCAGACGACTTGCTCTCCGCATAGGCAAAGACAGTTCTAACTATGATAGAGGTGTAAAGAAAAAAAAATATTTTGTTTATACTGGGGCCCGCTAAAACGTCATTTATAGAGATAAATACAAATTGAATATATTCCGAAGTGAGCCTAAGTGGCCTTTCAGTTTGTTCTACATTCAGAGTGATAGCAGTGCGACAGCTTCATTTAGGCTAATTACAAAGCGATGTTCTTCAAACAGTATTACACTGGTTCAAGGTGTATTCTAAATCAAGATCTGGCCATTCAATTAAGACGGGTCACATAGCGGCTATACTTTATAGTCCGCGTCTAAACAGTGTTTGTAATAGAAGACAGCTTAGATTCTAGACAATGCGGACACAATTGGTAGTGATTATGCGCTGCTTGAAGGTTCGCCGCAGATTAAACGCATGTAATTTTAGGTCCTTCATTCGTTCGATCTCGAAAGCATTGTTTCATTCTCATTAGAGAAGAGCAGATCAATACTCGCTGTGAGTATCAAGTCTTGTCTGGATCCGGGTCCTATGAAAGGCCTGGATCTTTTGAATTTTCATACGTGAGATCGATAACCTCTATATAATGTCCCGGTGCCGTGTGGGTCGAAGGAAAGCGACATCATCGATGAAACGGTCGCACGGGCTGACGTCGCCTTCAACGATGGCATCTGCCGAATAGCCAGCTCGAACAATACTTCCACGTCCCATGAAGAGCGAAGAGTCATAACTGAATGGCCGTGTATTACGCACGACTTGGAGACCCGATATTCTTTTTTTGTTCCGGGTTTTGTCAATTTACGGGTCAGGCAGGACTTTGTACTTGAGTGAAAGAAACATGCCAGCAAGAAAGGAAATCTTACTAAAAAAAATGATTTCATTGAAATAAACTCCGCAGGCGCCCAAAATGCCATATATAAATATTTATGACGAATATTAAGCCTAAAATATATATATTCAAGTTACGTCATGTTCCCAACCTTTCGCACTCTATCACCACCGCTGCGCCTACAATCACAAGGAGTTTCAGCTTTCCGCGATGCGTAGTGAATTTTGCAAAACTAAAAAACAGAGTTTTTCTTTTCTCGATCGGACCCTTTAGTTTAGTATGAGGAATTGCCAAAGCTCAAAGCTATTTTGACCCTTCTTGCGAAATTGGGCGCGACGTATAGAGCCGGATTCACGCTGCTATAATACACCACTCCAAAGACAGCCTGGAGAGTCGAGACGCTGTCCGAGGAGTGTTTCTCTCTCGTATAGCGGTCCTTTTACATTGGCCATACAAACACTTGTCTGCAGATACGTTCGAAGCACAAACATCTATAAATCAAACTTGCTCCGAAGATGCTCGAGGCGTGTTCGCAGATAATTCTCGTCCCATCATGTCTGCAGCCAACATCGTGTCTTTTTGTGTGATTCTTAACGATCCGTTCCGCCGAATCGTATATCTCGGCCGACACTGCAACAACTAAGCTCCTCGGCACACTCGCCCGTCGGTACACCTCCGACCTCGCCCTCGCCTGTTCGCCCACGCTGAGCGCAGCAGCGATCGATGATGTCGGTCGCTCGAAATCTTTTAATTTGCGGCCGAGAGCTAACGATAGCCCCTACCCGGGGCCCATCTTCGAACAGCGCCCCACACGAGTCTCCGCAAGTCCGCCACCGCTCTATGCTGTTTTATACGATGGACCGCAACCATGGAGGTAAGATGCTTCTGGAGGCGACATGACGCCACCAGAGGTGAATCCAGAAGTGTGGAGGGACTCGCCCGCAACGATGACCAAAATCACAGCTGTTTTTGTTAGCACCACTGTTTATGCTCCCGTAGGGAACATATTGTCTATCATGGCATTAACCACTGTATGCAGTGGCACTCGCCAAAACTAGCGCCACCGTATATGCTCCCTACGGGGACATACACTGTGGCGCTAGTTTTCATCACCCTCGGGCATGGAGGTAGGAAGCTTCTGGTGGCGTCATGTCACCCCCGGAAACTTCCTAGCTCTATGACTGCAAGATGCCTCGAGCCATGGGAGCCAATCCAGTGAGTGATATGTGACTGTCACGTGACCCGCGACAGGCGGCCATTAGCCGCATATCAAAAAGCCATCTGGTTGCGCCGCTTGCAACCAAGGCACCTCCAATATATATAATATATATATATATATATATATATATATATACATGGGAGGGGGCAGCGAGGCACGGGCGCGTAATCATGTAACACGTTTGCAGCACTCGATTGGCCGGGATGGCTGGTGGTGTCCACTGCGGTCCATGGTAAGGTGAAACGAAGTATATAGTGGATCTATACCGAGGCGACGCGGAAGCCACTCGGACGGGTTTGATTAATTACCAGTGCGACGCGAGACGGCGTGCAGCGCTGGTCAGATTACCAGGCCTGGCACGGGACGAGTGATGAGAGCAGAGGGGGGAAATAGGAGGAGAGGAAAAAACCACCTAGGTTCATTAGCACGAGTCGTTAACACGCGCTTCGCTTGCGCCGCATTAGCTTCCTCGGGTGAAGCGAACGTTGCAACCGCTTTACCGGAAATGGGTGTTGCAACTGCTTCAGCGTTATTATCAGCTAATCCAGCAATCTGATTGGCTCTAGACCAATACTATACTTCTCGGTACTCGCCCCACCTGCGTTTTTTGTGCTCTCGGTGACAAAATTTGACAAAAGAATTCACAAACGCGTCCGCAGAAACATATGAAGGCCTACGAAACTGCGGATGAAGACAACAAAACAGGAAATGTAGTCGAGATTTTGGGCTGTGCGACGATAGAGAATTCTAGCGAATCATTTTCGGAGGCCTAAATCCGCGGCAGGCCCGCGCTTCAACGCACACTTTCGAAAGTGGAAGCGCAAGCTCACTTTTCCAATACTGTTCTAAAAAAACTATCCGCTGAAGCAAATATAATTATCGGTTATAAGTAGACCCTACGCTACCGCCGTGTTACAAGTGGAGGGGAACGTGAATCGCGGCAGGCTCGTGTAGAAAAGTGGGTACCATTAATCGGCATAATATTCCCGAACTTCTAAAGTAGTCGGGTAGGTTTCCTCTTCATTGTGATGTGACCGACCTAAGCAATGACTCTGCTCGCCTTCACCAAAATAACTCGACCCTTATTATGTGAGCATCCGAAAAACGTGCGGGGCGTCGACAAAAGGGGATGAAATCGCTTTCACCTTTTGAAATATGCTTTTTTTTTGTATTAAATAGATGCTTCTACGGGGGATGAACAAAAGTCACGGACATGAGAAGTACCTCAGCCCTAATCACTAAAAGGCTAAAAATGCGGCCTGTTGTAACCGCTTTTGAACCTTTTGGTGTTTTTACTGAAAGCTCAAACTTCAGTGCTGACTACGTAGTTCTCTGCGTTTTCACTCCATAAGCTGCGTCCTTTTGCCGGAAGTTGAGTCCTCTGAGGCGAAATGTGTGAATTAGTTTTGTTCTGGTATAATTTGTCGGACGTGCATTCTGAGGTATACTGCGACGCGAAGTTACACTGAACACGTAAACACGTTAACTATGAGATGATATGGTAGGCAGAAAAAAAAAAACATGGCGTACATATAAAAGCGCATGTCTACCATATCGTCTCATAGTTTACGTGTTTACGTGTTCAGTGTAACTTCGCGGCGCTGTATACCTCTTAATGTCAAACCAACTAGCCCAAATCCAAGCACTGTTAGTCTTCGTTTCGACGTTCTTTCGTTGGCCAAATAAGCATCTAAATTCCTTTACTTTCGACTCGCCAAAATAATAGCCGAAGGCGTGTAGTGGCTGGCATCTGAGCCAGGTACTACACGCTCGGAACGATGCCGGTCTCTGTTTTTCTACGCCCGATTTACTCGGGATAATTCATAACAAATCGGCAACGAGGGTGAAACCTGAACCAGCTTCTTCCAGCTCAAGTCCTCGCCATATTAAGCTTCGCCATGCAAAGATACGAGACCTTGGAATTCTTCGAAAGAGAACCAGAAGACTGGTCAGAGTACATGAAATGTACCGTACTGTTCTTCGAAGCCAACAGCATTCCTACTTACTGTAAAAAGACGGTCAGCCTTTCTTACGTCCGGTGGTGCTAAGACGTACTGAATTATTCGAAGCATTCTGACCCCCAAAGTGTTTTATGAAGTGACCCTAGAGGAAATATTAGGTTCTCTCAGCCACCATTTTACTACGAAACTCTCCGTGGTAGCCAGCCGTTGCAAGTTCTACAGCCGATGTCGACACACGGGAAAATCTGTAAGCGACTCTATTGCCGCACTCAAGAAACTCACTGAACAGTGTGATTACGAAAACGTTTTGAACGACATTCTTCGCGACAGACTTTTCTGCGGAATCAATGACTCCAAAAAGTAGACACGGTTGCTTGAAGAGCCCGATTTGACGTTCCAGACCGCAATTCAGCTTTTACTTGAGATAGAAACCGCGAAGAACGATTCAAGCTTACTGATGAAACAAGATGGATGTCAAGTATAGAGGCCGAAGCTCTTAACGTAGTCAAACGAACGTTTAACTACATTCGTTTGACTACGTTCATCTAGAATACAACGATCCTGGACAGATAAAAGATCACCGTAAACGCCATGTTCACCCCACTGACAATTTCTATCAGCCGTCCACGAGTCAAGCGCCCATGACGTACAATATGCGGTCGTTAGAATCTTCGAAGACTTCGCCTCCTTTCCTGACGACCATAGAAGTGGCAGGAAGACCACTTCGAATAGAAATGGACACAGGAGCCAGCGTCTCCGTTATTGGACAAAGAACGTTTCATGACCGATTTTCCGAGCTTCAGTGCGAGCCTTCTGACGTCGTCCTAAGAAGTCATCGCGGTTACTTTCTAAGGTCCAAGGACTTGTCGTCGTGTCCGTATGATTCCTGAACAAAGGAGCAACGCTACGTTTGTGTGTTGCACGTGGTCTGACTCCCACACTACTTGGAAGGGACTGGATCAACGCCCTTGAAATCAGCTTAGCCGATATCAAGAAACTTACTCCTGCATCGGTCGTGGACTCATTTATAGAAAAATACAAAAAAGTCTTTTCTGACGGACTTGGTACGCTCAGAGGTGTGAAAGCGAAGATAACCATACAAGTGGGAGCACATACCAAGTTATTGAAACCGCGCGCAATTCCGTTTGCGCTACAGCCCTATTGAAAAATCTGATTTGTATGAGAAAGTTCTGTGTCCAATAAACACATATGAATGATGCAAGATATATATGAACATATAAGAACCATATAAGAAGTACGTAAACGACTAAATTTTCGCGAGGACCTAATTTTCGCAAATTTCGCGAATCGCCTACAATTCGCGAAAAATACGTCCCGCAAACAATTCGGGCAATATGTGAACGCTACGGTAGTTACACTCGATTCGCGAAAATTAGAACCCGCGAATAATTTCAAACTTTCAGCTTTGGCCTGATTCGCGAAAATTAAGTCGTTTACAGTATATAAGAACTATAGGGTGGTTCAAGTCACCAGGCTCGATCTAATATGGACCGTAAAATTTGACGCCTGCACGTAGCCATCTAAACTTTTCGTCAAAGGTGTATCTCACAGGTCGGTTTGTTTCTTGTAAAATTACAAAGCGCAGTTCTTTTTTAGTAAAAAATAGGACCAAGAAACTTGCCAGGGTCTACGGCGGGCGGCGACCCAGACGACCAAGTCCAGTAGCGGGGTGTGTTTGGCGTTCATATTGATAGATGGCGTCGGGAGCAGCGTCTGAAGGTGCAGCCGACCAGCGAACGATAGCAGACGACACGCAGACGAAATCCGTTGGCAGCAAAAGCGCCACCGTTATGCAGACGCGTTTTTTTACTTTAAGTCTTGCTTTTATTGTTCGCATTTATTTTTTAACCGAAGGTGCATTTCAAAAAAGATTATATTCATTTTAATAAACCACAATGGTCGCGAGCCGTCGCGATAAGGAGGTAGCGCCATCTATCAATACGAACGCCAAACACACCCCGCTACTGGACCCCTGTCGTCTGCGTTGCTGCCCGCCGTAGACCCTGGGAAGTTTCTTGGCCTTATTTTTTACAAAAAGAAAACTACGCTTTGTAATTTTACAAGAAAAAAACCGACCTGTGAATTACACCTTTGACGAAAAGTTTAGATTGCTACGTGCAGACGTCGAGTTTTACGGTCCATTTTAGATCGCGCCTGGTGACTTGGACCACCCTATATATAAGGCATATAAGAACCATATAAGAAACTTGTAAGAAGTTTCTCATAAGTTTCTTTAGTGTTCTTATATATCTTATATATTTCCTGTATAGTTATTATATGGTTCTTACATGCTTTTATATATCTTGTATGATTCATATGTGTTTATTGGACACAAGAAATTTCTCATACATATGGCTTTTTCACTAGGAAGGATAAGGTAGCAGAAGAACTGCATCAACTTCAACGCGATGGAATTTATCTGCCCTGTAAGAACATTCAAGTGGGCAGCATATACCGTGCCTGTTCTAAAGTGTGATGAGCACGTAAGTATTTGTGGAGATTTTAAGGTAACTGTACTTCCTGCAACCAGTCTCGAGAAGTACCCAGTACCCAAATTGGAGGATATGTGGGAAAAACTTTTGGGGTGGCGTCAAGCTCATCAAAATGGACCTGAAAGACGCATATCAACAAGTGGACGTTGAGCCCCTAAGTCATTAACTCGTGACAATCAACACTCCAAAATAACTTTTTCATTACACCAGACCACGTTCAGGGTATCTCTAGCTCCTGCAATTTTTTAGAAAGAGATGGAAAATCTGCTGCAGGACATGCGACACGTCGTCGTATACTTTGACCACATAATCGTGACTGGACTTGACGACAAAGACCATCTGAAGAATCTCGAGGAAGTACTACAGCGTCTAGAGGAAGCCGGTCTCAAACTCAAGCTAAAGAAATGCACTTTCATGGCCTCTGAAGGAGAATACCTTGGTCATGTGGTTGAAGCAGAAGGACTAAAACCGACAACACGAAAGGTAGAAGCTGTTGTAAATGTTCCACAACCAGTTGATTTAAAGCAGCTTCAAAGTTACCTTGCGCTCATCAACTACTAGAGACGTTTTCTTCCATATTTGTCCTCAATTCTTCTACTGTTGTACGACCTCCTCGCTGCTAATGCAAAATGGCGATGGCAGCAAGAAGAGGAGAATGTTTTTTGAGAAGAGCAAAGAGCTGTTGACTTCTCCCCAAGTGCTTCAGCACTTCGATCCTAGCAAAGAGATCATCCACAGCTGCGACGCATCTCCATATGGAGTCAGAGCCGTTCCCACCCATTGAGATTTAAAAGGAGGGGAATGTCCAATAGCCTTCGCCTCCAGGAGCCTTATTCCAGCTGAGAAAGACTACAGCCAGCTCAACAAGAAAATGTTGGCACTAGATTTTGGAGTGACGAAGTTCCATCGATACCTTAGGGGCAACCAGTTCGATGCCGTAACTGATCAGAAACCCCTCCTTGGCCTTCTACGCTCCAACGAAGCTATTCCAGAAAGAGTATCACTCCGAATATTACATTGGGAAGTTACACTAGCAACGTACAACCACAAGCTGGTCGACCGACCCGGATCAAGAATAGGTGACGCCGATGCCTTGAGTCGATTGCCATTGCCAGTGGACAGATTCACAGTTCAGAGACCAGCCGACGTTTTTATGTTGGAACGGGCGTACCCTGCTTTTCTCTCGGCTGCAGTCGTTTCACAGCACATTGGGACTGACCCAGTATTGTCACGAGTAAGACAGGCGCTCTGGTCTGGAAGCGATTCCCCAGGAGGACCACAGAGGTCGCCGTTTCGAACGAAACTGACAGAACTTAGTGTTCAAGAATATTGTTTACTTTGGGATCAAGAGTAATCATTCCACTGAAATTTCAGGAGCAGGTGCTCAACTTGCTACACGAGAGTCATTCAGGAGTAGAGATGATAAAGGCCATAGCACGCAGCCACGTCTGGTGGGATGGTCTAGTAGACGACAGCATCGCGGCAAAAGTCCGAGACTGTTGTGAATGCCAAGAACATCACCGTTCCGGTCGGAAAGTGCAGTCAACTTCATGTCTATTTCTTGAACGGCCATGGTCGCGTCTACAAGTTGACTTTACTCCTTCATTCCAAGGGCACTACTTCCTCGTCTTGGTTGATGCCTTTTCAAAGTCGGTTGAGGTCATGACGGTATCGTACCCCTCTGCTGATGCTACAATCAAGTGCCCCAGGAACATCTTTTCAACGCACGGACTTCTACACGATGCCGTTTCGGACAACGTTCCTGCCTTTGTAAGTGGCAAGTATACACCGAATTCTTTAACCACAATGGGATCCGACATATGCTGATCCCACCTTACCCCCGAGCATCGAAAAGAGCTGCGGACCGCGTTGTACAAACCGTGAAAGGTATGCTGAAGAAAGCACCTTCTGGAGATTTTCAGACCAAGATTGATCGGATGCTTCTAACATACAGAACTACAAAACATTCACTAACTGGTCACAGCCCAAATGAGCTGCTCATGGGCAGGAAGTTAAAGACAGCCCTAAACCTTTTGCACCCTGACATGCGGAGTAGAGTACTCTTGAAGCAGCTGAAGCAAAAGGTACGCTGTGATTAAGGAGCACGCCAAGGGTCTTTTCCTTTCCCTTGACAAAGAGTTTTTGCCCGGAATTTCAAGACAGGTCCTTCGTAGGCTCCTGGGGTTGTTCTACAACCAACAAGTTCGTCATTTGTGCAGGTGGAACTCAGAGATGATACTCTTTGAAACCTCCATGGGGATCAGCTACGAGATGATTGCCTTCCACCTGTGTCAACAGAGAACATGAAGCACGGAGCAACCGACTCCTCCGCTGAACAAAGAAGGTCAATTGGTATTGCCCCGATCATCGGCCACCGCTTCGCCACCATCGACTTGGCCTCTAGAAACTCTGATGGCTACACTCGATCTAGCAACAACAAAGAGGCCCGGTGATGCCGAAGCAGAGGGAAGAGCGGGAGGGGAGAGGCCCAATATTTTCCGCCCGGGACTAGCCACAACAGCGAATGAACATTGTCCGGGCAGAGCTTTGTATTTTCCTAAAACACGGCAGCATTGGATCGAATCTGCGATCGAGCAGAACGCCTCGGTGTAGCATGCCCTTGCCACAGGAGGAATTCTCGCGAGTCTCATTCGGTGCTGGTCAATGGGGACCTAAAACCGTTCCCGAGAACGGCAGTGTGGGAGTAGATTTAAGCACTCGAGCTTGTATAGTACAGCGTTGTCTGGGCAATTAAACTAAAACGGGTCTCTTTGCTCGGGGAATTGACCCACCGAACAACGTGACTATCGCTGTTCAAATAAAGACAAAGCCACACTGCTCACACAACATACAAAAAAGACACGCTGTTCGCTGCAGCCATGATAAGTAAATTATCCGCGGGCACACCCTTAAGCGACTTCGAAGAATGTTTGCTTCATGTATGCGTGCATCGAACATGTCCGCAACAGTTTTTCCGTGACCAACGTCATGATAGAAATAAACAAATAATTTTTTTAAGTTTTAAAGGGACCGTTATACAAAGAAGAAACACCCCTCAGACAGTGTTTGCAGACTGTCTTTTATGATGTGTTAGCAGTGTGATCGCGGGTTAAGTGAGCAGGATGGGTTTTGATGATATATCACTCCGCCATGTTGTCGGACCCGTTTGAGTTTGATCATATATGTTGGCTCGAGAAGGAGGCGAAAATGTGAGTGCCTCGGAGGGTCACTCGGTCACACGCGGTCACTATATAGCCGAGACAAAGAATGGGGTCACCGAGTCTGGAGCTAGCACGGTGAGTTGGCACTAGTACGCAATGCTGCAAGCAAATCTGACAGTAGATAAGCAAGTTTCTTCCAATTTACGCATCGTGAAGCAATTAAGTGTGCAGACTCCTGAAATTTAGTCCCGGATTATTATTATTTTTTGTGAGTAAATATATCTCGCGAATTGTGGTGAAATGAAGCTTCAGAAAATAAAGCGAAATCTGACACATTTTGAATTAGCTTTTTCTCAATTATAAAGCCTGGATATTAAGCGGCACAAAACATTTTCTCATCGTGGAGAACGCATTTTAAGTCTGAAGCTCATAAACCCTTTAAAACGGTACGAAAATAAAATTTCATCGGCTATATCCCTGCAATCTCAGAAACACTACCCTCTGTTCGAGGCGGGGTTTAAGCCGCACGTCCGGAGACTTCCTGGCTCGTGACGACGACCATTCCCCGAAGTGAAGATCCCAGGGGTCCAGTGGAGCTGGGAGAATTGGTAACGTAACGAACTGTTTAATTACATGGTAGCGATACAGTCGTCAAATCCAAGAGAACAACTGGAGCCGCCTCACGCCCCGCCTTATATAGGGTCCGTTTTCTTCCTCACTCTCCGCCAGGGCAGCAGGTGCGACCACCAAGTGCGTTGCAGCAAAGTCCGCCGCGTCGTAGCCAGAAGTGCGTCGTAGCCATGGTTCTCCGCAGTTAGGCCAGGCCTCTCTCCCCTTCCGGAGCGCACGAACCCACACGCACACACACACACGTCCCGTTGACGTCACGGACGCGTTGAGACTCGTTTTGGGCAGGCTTCGACAGGTGGGCGACAGTCCAGAACAGATCGTGACTCGTTTCCGTACTCGTTTCCACAGCGTTGAAACTCGGAAGAAGGTCGCCGAAGGTTCCATTCTTAACAGCCCCTCCGGGGCCAGGGAAACCTCGAATGGCCGGTAGTACAATCGCTGGCCTGAAGAGGTAGGCTTGGAGTAGGCCTTGAGAAGACGCTGCAAGCACCAAACAAACTCCCAAACCTCTCACAACGGAGGCATCAGCGGAAACGTCCCCCACAACACCACGCCACACCGCAGTCAAACGCTCGGAATCCGCCAGAGACCCGCCAGACTGGATTACGGATTACCAAAATTTGGTACAATTCCGGGTATCGAGACCCCCTGTCGCCAAAAAAACTCCTTTTTCCAACGAGGTCACTATGAACAAAATACCAAAGACAAAAACTCTTCGCAATTTGTGAGGTCCTTTTGGGTTCCAACGAAGTGCCCCCCCTTAGATCCTCATTCCCGTGGATGACGAAGACCTCTGAGATCATCCCTACTATTTTTCGTGATGTCAGAAAAATCTGCTCAACCCATCGGCATTGCCGTTAAATTTCCCTTTCCTTTTTCTTACGCTGAAGTCATAGTGATCGATTTTCACGTGATTTCTAGACGTGAAAATGCGGTCCTTATAGCGCCGATAAAACAATCCGCCTTTTTCATGCGCCGTCACATTGGTCCTAGCAATCTCCTGAGCTGTACCGCGAAACCCTGAGACACTAGGGTCGCTCTTCTGCTCGACTGTCAAAGACACTCTGTCTACTCGTAGCAGAGGACCAAAGTTACGTGACGCCGGAGCTACGAGAGATCTTACACTGATCCCGTCTTCCTCCGCCTTTTTCGCCGGCGCGTAAGGACGGCGTACGCTTTCTAGTGCTACGAGGTCAGGCTGTTCTACAACCTGGTCCCTCTCATCCCGGTTTTCTGCCTCCAACTCTGGGAGTGCTTGCTCCCCGTCAGCTGCCTCTGGTTCTGGATCACTCGTCAACAAAGGGGCGACCTGACGCGATTTGGACCTTGTACACGACTGAACTAGCCCTTCTCCCAGTTGTTGACCCCTTTCGCGCAGCAGGAAATCTGACCGGTTAGAAAACAAATAAGGATATTCCAACGGGACTGTTTGCGAGACAGCCGCGCCTCTGTCACTAGCTCTCCGAACGGGCCAGTTACCCTCACTGTCACCATAGGCAGACAGACACTGTGCTTTTCAAGCAGCTGCTTGATCCAAACTACCTTTCCAGTAAAATCGGATGGCGTTACATACGACGGATGAACAACGTCCATCGTCGCTGCACTGTCACGAAGAACCCTGCACGGCTTTCCGTTTACCTGGAGCTCGTGAAGATAGGGACGAAGGAGCTTCAGGTCCTCGTCACTACCGTTCACGCACGAGAACACAACCCGCGGTTTCTTACATCTGGCCGCTGTGTGTCCCGGCTCCTGACAGTAGTAGCACAGGAACGGCTTCCTTGCCTCGAACTGCCCTGTTGGGCTTTTCCGCGCCTCGTCTCCATTCAAGTGTTCTGCGCTCTTGTCTGGGACCTTTTGTCCTGCTTCGGGCTTCTCGGGCCCGTTTCTCGCGAGTCATTTCCCTGTCGGAAGGTCTTGCGCTGATCGCTTCGGCCGGATTCGCTTTCCTCTCCGCTCAGCTTTCTACGCGTTGCGTACTCTTCGGCTAGCTCAGCGGCCCTTTCGACAGAGTCGACTCCCACCCTGTCCTGCACCAAGAGCTTGACTGACTGCGGAATGCTACGAAAGAACTGTTCGAGGCACACACACTCGACTACCTTGTCTCGGCTTTCGTAGACTTCCTCGCTCTTCAACCATTCTATCAGGTTGGTTTTAAGCCCGTACGCGAATTCCGAGTAGCCCTCGCTGCTCTTTTTGGATGCGTTTCTAAACCTTTGACGGAACGCCTCGGCAGAAAGGCGGTACCGCTTCAAAAGGCTGGACTTCACCTTGTCGTAGTCGTCCGCGTCTCCAGCACTAAGGCGCGCGACAACCTCTGCAGCCTCACAGGGCAACAGAGTCAAAAGCCGTTGCGGCCACGTTTCTGGGGAAAGCTCAACTTCTCACATGTCCTCTCAAAGTTAACTAAGAATAGGCCCACGTCTTCCCCAACTTTAAACGGCTGCATGAGCTTCTTCATTTGATACGACTCGGTCTCACTTGCTCGTACCGGAGCCCACACTCTACTGTTCTGCGAGTTTAATCGCTGTTGTTCAATCTCGAGCTCTAGCGTTTTCAGCGCTCGCTCCTGCTCTCGTTCCTCTTTCGCTGCAGCCTGTTCCTCTTTCGCTGCAGCCTGTTCCTGCTCTCGTTCCTCTCTTGCTGCAGCTTCACTCTTAGCGTTCTGAAGCAGTTCCCACGCAATTTTAATTTCCTCTGCTTCCGCGCTCTCTGAAATCGCTTTACTGATCTCAGATTTCTTCATCTTTTGCTCCACCTCCACACCCAATTCTTCACATAAACAGAATAAATCTGTTCTCAGTAACCTCATTAGATCCATGATTGCTGCTCTTTAGCTTTGGCTTTGCTATAAAACTTGTCGCGAGGTTGTACACAAAGCTAGCGCACGAGTCAAACACTAAGGATTCCCAGCAGTTCAAAATTAATTACCCATAATCTGAAGCCTGGCGAATCTCAAAGCAAAGTCCAAACGCTCACCCACAGATGTAGCACGATGTCGCATGGTCCGATCCCAACCGCTGCCAACCAGTTGTTCGAGGCGGGGTTTAAGTCGCACGTCCGGAAGACTTCCTGGCTCGTGACGACGACCATTCCCCGAAGTGAAGAACCCAGGGGTCCAGTGGAGGTGGGAGAATTGGTAACGTAACGAACGGTTTAATTACATGGTAGCGATACATTCGTCAAATCCAAGAGAACAACTGGAGCCGCCTCACGCCCCGCCTTATATAGGGTCCGTTTTCTCCCTCACTCTCCGCCAGGGCAGCAGGTGCGACCGCCAAGCGCGTTGCAGCAAAGTCCGCCGCGTCGTAGCCAGAAGTGCGTCGTGAGCCATGGTTCTCCGCAGTTAGGCCAGGCCTCTCTCCCCTTCCGGAGCGCACGAACCCACACGCACACACACACACGTCCCGTTGACGTCACGGACGCGTTGAGACTCGTTTTGGGCAGGCTTCGACAGGTGGGCGACAGTCCAGAACAGATCGTGACTCGTTTCCGTACTCGTTTCCGCAGCGTTGAAACTCGGAAGAAGGTCGCCGAAGGTTCCATTCTTAACACCTCTCTTATTAAGAAGACAATGACTTTTACAGAGCAAACGCAACGCGCGAGGAAGAAAACTAACCCGCGTTCGACAGGTTAAGAACACCCAGAATGAAGTTTTATCGCCGTTTACTTAAAATACAAAAAATTGGGGCAACGCCCCTTTGAGGGACTAGCGGGACAGACCTTGATTTATAGCTTTACTAAGATCGCATACTGACAATGTTTGCTTTTCTTTTTTTTTTCTTTTTTTTTTTGGGGGGGGGGGGGGGGATTTGGACGGTGCACGGGATTGTCTACGGGATTGTGTCCGTTCGACGGACAAATGAGACACTTATTGCGTTCTAAACTCGACTGCCATAAATCAAAGCGTCGTTTCAGTCGAGCTAATTGCGTGGCACCCGCGGGATCCAAGCTGTGTTGGGAAGTGTATGTTCTCAACCTTCCCAGAACGCTCCTTAATAGACCCTTTTCAAAAGTTCACGCCATTTAGAAGCTGCGGCGCCGATTATCCGAGCCCACCATCGTTTGAGCACGCGCTCTGAACGAATACGGCGTCAGCGTTCGGAGTGGGTTCGGGTCCAATCCCACGCCTCGTGCCCAATAAGGAGCGACCGCCACTGCTGTTTGATGGGATACTTAAAAGGGTGTACTCCTGATTCGAAGGTCACTAACTTCCCGACGGAGGTATCATTCTCAACCACGAGAAGATGAACAACAGAAAAGGAAGAGATCCTGGAAAATTTGTCTCGGTTAATTACATTGCGCAGTTTGGTAATGGGGGAAAGGGGGGGGGGGGGGGGTAAAATGAGAAAAGTAAACAATGAAATAACTAGAATGTAAACTGAAGTTCCCACGAGGCTTGATAACGGAGCCAGTTAAATTATGTTGGATCAAGACAGGGAGACATAATAAACAGTGAGAGGTTACAATCGCGATTAATCTTGCTAACACAAATGAGTCAAATTACCGATCACGCGCACAAAAAAACATGTAATAGAGGTAAAATATACACCCTTTTCTCACCTCAAAGAGCGTAGTCAAATAAAAAAAATGGTTCGTTGCGAAAAGTCAACAATAACTTCCTTTATGTAAGGAATTAATACCCCCGTCAGGCGGGCATTTTAAGGACTTTCAGAACAAGCTCCTTAAATCGGAAAATCAGCGCACGCCGTAGGGCACGTGCGCATTCAACATCGCGAGCTGACTGGCTGATTTTATAACGGAGCTTAGTGAAAGGGAGCTTTAGAACGCCGTCTGACAGGGGTATTAGATATCCTGTACGCTCAATTCAAATCAGTTATTTCCTACTTTTATGAAAACGTACAGATTTTAGGCGCAACAAGACTTAATTTAGTTTCCTGAAAAATAAACAATTGTAAGATATACTTCGCGCAGAGTGTTAATTATGCATTAAGTAGTTGTTTTTCCATCGGTTAGGTATTGGCGATATAGTGTGCGCACCACTCACTTTAGCAATCCACTTTTTATTTATTACTTTAGCTAATTGTATGATTCACTGCGGACTTTTAACAGCCACATGACATTCTAACGTATATTGTGACACCAAATTTAAAAAAAAAAAAAACATTCGGTAAAAAAAAACGTTAGGCAGACAATAGGCACGCGCTTATTGCACACTGCTCGGCCAACGTTGCAAGCACAGCTGTGAACCTGTTCCGCCGGTCGACTCGCGTTTATTTTCTTCTTTTAACGTTCGATCGCTTCGAGAGAAGCGGAATTTCATTCGAGTATTACAACGTCTGTATACATAAGTACGCGACAAAGGAACTTGAAGGCGCAAATGTGACTCAAGTTTTGCCGCACATCTTAAAGCCACGGTAACACTGTTAATGCATCATTAAGAAACGACAGTGTGCAGACAGTGTGTGAAGCGTGTTTCTTGTATGACGGTCACATAGGTCATATAAAGGCTGAACTCCATGGAACGAATTATGTGACGAATAACTGGCGAACGCCGCCCGACGGCACGCTCGCTTTGCGCGCGACGTAGCAGCCACTGTGTTGATTCCACGCGCAGAGCAAAAGCCGCCGGGCAAAATTCGTCGGTTATTCGCAGCATATTCGTCCCATGGAGTTCAGCCTTAAGAACTCCCTGCAGACTTGTGCAAAGAACACATATATTTGTGAAGCATTCGTTCTTCGAACAGGCTTGAGAAGTGTCCGCAGATAATTCTGCCATCTTGTCCGCAGCGAACGAGCAATGGGACTGCGTCGTATAAGCATTCTACAAAAATGATATGGAAGAAAAGTACTGCAATGGCTGGGACACTCCATCCAATAAAAAAACATTTTTTTTTTTTTTTAGGAAGAAAGGGACATTAAAGGCGAGACAAAGAGCAACATACATATACCGTATGTTGGCGGCTAGGCCACTCCTTCCAGTAAAGGACCGACTTTTTTTTTTTTTTTCGGAAGAAAGGGACTTTAAAGGAGAGAGAAAGAGCAACATACATATATTGTATGTTAGGTTTCTGGGTTATTTCTCGAACACAAAATTTCGCAGGTTGGAGTGATGTATGCTGTGAAATTCAGTACCGTCGATCGATGTATTCGCGGGATCAAGCTTTCGCGGTATATTTAAAGTCGCGGAACTTGCGAAAAATTAGGGGATTCGCAAAACTAAAGTCGCTTTCAGTATGTCCCAAAATTCGTTTCACGAATTATAACGGTAATGTTTTAGCAAAAAGTCTTGTTTAGCTGGGAAAGACATTGGTCTCGAAAGCTCGCGCTGCCACCTCAAAGCGTGCTGCCAGGCGCGCGTGTGTGTGTGGACGCTAACGAGCTATGACAAAACTGTCCGCTAAAACTCGCTAATGACCAGGACCATTTTTTTTTCAATCTCGCGAAAAGATCGGTGATTGCTTATCGGCACGCCCCTTGCAGGACGCGGACGCCACCCGCGTGTCCCCAGTGTCAGATCTCGCCGCGCAGCCGCTTTCGCGAACTCTCATCCCCGTCAACCTCGATCCGGGTCCAAATTCGAACTCGACAGTGCAAGTCGCCTCGTAGATTCTCTCCGATGACTTCGCACGAGCGACGCCCTCCCATCAGCGCCGCTTTCCAAGTCGGCGCGACAGGCCGGCTCCCGAATTCCCCGCCCTCGTGTTGGCTTGGCGATGCCCTTCCCTAATAACACGGCCCAGGTTCGTCGGCGACGCTCATTTCACGGCCGATTGGATTGGGTTGTACTCAGCCTACCCAGGAATTAGCGCGCGCGTGCAAACAGACGGGACTCTGCTAAGGCACTGCTCGGTTCTCAAATGACCCTACTCCGTTTCACTTTAGCGTAGCAGAAGCTACAAGGGCGAGCTCCGGGCTTTCGGCGTCCCTGCCAAGCCCGCGCGCTCGCGCAGAGCAAGCGCTGTTCAGGGACATAGGTCCGTAGCTCTAAAGTAGCTACGGGAGCCAGAGTTGCGCGTTCATGCATGGCATGTGGATTCAGCTCCTCACGTGACTGAATTCGGCGAATAGCAGCGCCGCGTGTTCGAGGCGCGCGGCGCGCTCAAAAGCCGGGGAACGTACGCCGGGGCGCGTGCAACGTCTACGTTGCTGCACGACACTTGATACGGCTTCTCACGTGATCGGATCTCGGCGTTTAGCGGTGAGGGCGGCACGCGGCACGTGGAATCAAACGCGCAACTCTGGCTCCCGTAGGGAGCCTATAAGGAGTATTCACTGGGCGCCATATTTGTGGGTGCTGTCTAGAGCGCATGCTCAGAACGAGCCCCCATTAATAGGCTGCTAAGACCGGCAATCCTGATGGTGTGGAATGCACGTTGCAAAAGAACTGTGGAAGCTCGCCATCAGCACGCGCTCAGCAGTCGCGCACACAACTATGGCAGCCAGTGAATACTTCCTATTGGGGAGGAGATCGAACAGTCACGCCCCTAGCGGTGCGCTTCAGCTGTGGGGACAACAAACCGTATTTTCTTGTTTGTTTTTGATCCGAGAAATCGAAGATGACGATTCGAAGGCCACTCCTCGTGCGATCAAAGCACTGGTCAGAGCGAAGCGCTCGTGCCCACACCGTGCTCGGCCAGGTTCAATTTCTTTGTTATGCTGTGTTGGTAAACACCGGGCTGTGGGGACAACAAGCTCGATAAAGCGCCCCCTATAGTTCGATCTCCTGCCCAATACAGGAACTCTACTCTCAAGTTTTGAGCAGCGCTCCAGGCGAGAAAAATAGAATATTTGGCTCGCGTTTCGAACATGCGTCAATACGCTTCCCCACTACAGTTTTTTATACTCCGTTCCATTATAAGTGCCAGCGTAGCAGAGGCTTCAAGAGCGAGCTACGAGCTTTCAGTGTCCCTGCCAAGCACGCGCGCTCGTGCAGTGCGAGCATCGTTCAGGGGAACATGCTTTAGCAAGTATAGCTTCGGCTTCGATATCAAGTAAAGTGAAACATACGCGCTCACGAGAGCTATGAAAGAGAGCAATAAAATAATAAAGCTGAAAGGAATGGTTAATATGACGCGGAGGCCGCGAGCTGTGTCATTTTTTTTATTTTAGTTTTTTTTAGACGTTTTGTAATTGCGCGTCTACAGATGCTGACAGATGCTTGCATTCGAACGTGGCACGTGCAAAATCGAACGTTACAGCGCCGCCTGGATGGTGCTGCCAGCATAACATGGTCGCGTCTTGCGGACGCGCTCGCGCCCCTTGCCCGAGAGCAACGGGTCTATGTGGTCGCGCTTGTAGCATCGGCTACGTCTAATCTTAAAAAAAATATTGAAAAAAAAAACAAGCTAGAAGTGAATTTTAGAGAATTTTTATCCCGTGAATTTGAATATCACGTTCGTTTTCCCCAAGGATGTAGTAACTAAACACGAGAAGACACGAAAAACCTCCGACCAGAGCCGTATATTAGGAGAGTTTGGACAATAGGCGGAGCAAAGGCCGCCGCCAGCGCCGAATATTCCCCCCACGCTTAGAGCGTAAACTAAATTTGTGACACAGCGTCGACCAATCAGGAGACCTCTACTCCATCTCACAAATGTCGACAGTGAAGACAAAGGCACAGGCGCGTGAGCCTAGCTCAGCGAAACGCTATTGTTTGTACAAGACCTCGTGCATAGGAGGCACTTTCCAAAGCCACGCGCTCGTGCCCATGCCTTTGTCTGCACTGCTAGAGCAGCGTCCTGAGACTGGCTGAAAGAAAGCAGTGCAAAGGGTGGGGTGCGCGAGCGTCTTGAGACGCGGAGTTCCGCTCGGCACGGCTCAAATTATTCTTCGTTTCACTTTACCTGCGAGCGAAGCCAAAGCTAGAAGCGCGAGACCAGCGCTTTTTCAATTTCTCCCCAGCTCGCGCGCTCGAGCAAAGCCTGAACGCACGGAGCTTCCGTGCTCGCGCTTCCAGTTTTGCCTTTGCTCGCACATAAGGTGAAACGAAGTATAGTCGTGGCACAAATTTAGAGCACGCGACCACCGCTAGGGGCTGTTTCGCGGCCTGTGGTTGGCCCGAGATGCTCGCCTATTCAAACCAATGTATGGCCAAACTCTCTCAATAAACGGCTCTGCCTCCGACCATTCGTTACATCATAAATGAATCTTTCGGCCGCCAAACGTGTGTGCGGCACGTGTGTGCGGCACGTGCAATAGACCTATTGCTAAATTACCCAAGCTTCAAGGAAAATGCGGGGATTGGTGTTCCACGCGTCACACGCGCACGCCTTCTCCGTATAAAAGATTCGAAGTAAATTGCCAAAATAAAGCGTTGACGAACGCGCTTGGAAGATGCAATTTGTTTGAGGCATTTGCTATAAAAAACTTACTACTGCTAAGGCCAGCACGTGCAGCGCGTCGAACACCAATCCCTGCATTCTCCTTGACGCTTGGGTAGTTTAGCAATAGGACTATTGCAAGCTTGCTATACTTCGTTTCACCTTATGTGCGAGCGAAGGCAAAACTGGAAGCGCGAGCACGGAAGCTCCGTGCGTTCAGGCTTTGCTCGAGCGCGCGAGCTGGGGAGAAATGCAAAAAGCACTGGTCTCGCGCTTCTAGCTTTGGCTTCGCTCGCAGATAAAGTGAAACGAAGTATAGGTATAGACCTTTCCAATGTTTACAAAATCACAGTCCAGCGTGCGATCTTCACAGCCCAGCACGTGCGTGTTCGTCGCTTCGGAGAGCGAGCAAAGCACGCGCCATACGCACGAACGCTCAAAATGGCACCGGCCACAAGCTCGTGTTTGGAAAGGTCTATAGGAAGTATTCACTGGCGGCCATAGCTGTGTGCGCGGCTGCTGAGCGCGTGCTGATGGCGAGCTTCCACAGTTCTTTTGTAACGTGCATTCCGCACCCTCAAGATTGCCGGTCTTAGCAGCCAAATAATGTGGGCTCGTTCTGAGCATGCGCTCTAGACAGCACCCACAAATATGGCGCCCAGTGAATACTCCTTATAGACGTTTCCAATGTTTACAAAATCACAGTCCAGCGTGCGATCTTCACAGCCCAGCACGTGCGTGTTCGTCGCTTCGGAAAGCGAGCAAAGCACGCGCCATACGCACAAACACTAAAAATGGCACCGGCCACACGCTCCTTTTTGGAAAGGTCTATTAGCGGCGAGATGTTTCGGTGGCGCCCTCCCGTGGTTTCCTCTCGTGACGTCATTACAACAAGTTCGATGGTGTTTGTAATTAGCATGGTGGAAGCTTGTAATCATTGCGCTCTGAAAGCAGCACTCCCAACACCGTCAAAATTTAAATTCTTACATACCTCTTATTTCCGTCGATAAGAAATCCTTTCCTGACGTAATAGTCAGCATTCGGCCAATCGTGGCAGGCCGACCACAGCGACGCTTTCGATCGCTCACGTCACTGGTGGCCATAGCTGTGTGCGCGAATGCTGAGCGCGTGCCGATGGCGAGCTTCCACAGTTATTTTGCAACGTGCATTCCGCACCATGAAGAGTGCCGGTCTTAGCAGCCAATTGATGTGAGCTCGTTCTGAGCATGCGCACTAAACAGCACCCACAAATATGGCGTCTATTGAATACTCCCTATAAACGTTTCCATTGTTAACAAAAATCACAGTCCACACGTGCCAAATCACGGTCCAGCCAGCGCTCGCTCGCAATAGACCGATCTCACCAGCCAGTTTGACAACGCCACCGCTGCCGCAATGCATCGAGGGAACTTTAGTCTTTCTGCACGTGCGACAACCTCGCTGGATGCTCGCTGTAGCCCTGCGCGTGCAGGGCACGAGCAGTCTCGTGCACTGTCGTTTGCCTCCTGTGGACTAAAGTTATGGCTGCCTCGCGCATGCGTCGAACGCTTGGTGAGATCGGTCTATTAGCGGCGAGATGTTTTGGTGGCGCCCTCCTGTGGTTCCCCCTTGTGACGTCATTGCCTTGCAAACAACAAGTTCGATGGTGTTTGTTATTAGCATGGTGGAAGCTTGAAATCATTGAGCTCTCAAAGGAACACTGCCAACACCGTCAAAATTAAAGTTCTTTCATTCCTCTTATTTCCGTCGATGATAAATCCCCTTTCCGACGTCATAGTCCGCGTTCGGCCAATCGTGGAAGGCCGACCACAGCGACGCTTTCGGTCGCGCACGGGGCTAATAGACCTTTTGCGAAATTCCCAAGCGCCAGGGAGCATGCTTTGAGTGTAGTTACACGCGCTGCACGTGCTGGCGTCAGCAGTAGTAGCTTTTCTAAAGCAAATGTCTAAAACAAATGGCATTTGCACGCGCGCTTGTCAACGCTTTATTTTGGTGTTTTACTTCGAATCTTTTATACGGGGTAGGCGAGCGCGTGTGGCGCGTGTCCATACATTCCCATCATTCTCCTTGATGCTTGGGTAATTTAGCAATAGGTCTATTCCGGCCAGCCAGAAAGTGCGCGTGCATAACACACAAACATAGCAACGAACGCGCCCTAGTACGATTTTATGGAAAGGTGTAGACTCCCCCGCACTAACACCAGTCATGACGTCTTTGCTTTACCTTCTTGAAAATAGCAAGAGTGCGCGTGCATGGCTTTGATAGGCGCTGAAGATGCGCGACAGTTGATTTTCCGAAAACTCCTTGTATGTCGTAACACTCTGGAAAGGAGGGGCTTCTGTGGTACTTTGAAAATGATTTGCTATAACCTCCGTGCACCAAATTGAAAAAATAACCCTGATATTTGTGATCTTGGAGGCCAAATAAGGACGATGTAAGTGTTTTTACTCCAATGCAAAAACCGCTTCAATTTCCCTTTAAGGTGAAACCAACTATAGCCAATAGACGCTTTGCAGCAGCCGCGCATGGGCACCGCCGTAACCGACCTTCCATTTTTATTTCCTCTTATTACGTTTACTTGACTTCATCGTGACCACAGCAGGGCATGGTTATTGCCATTTTAGGTTCTACTGTGTCCTTCTCCCCAGCATTGGCCTTTATGGAAGCTCGTCATCGCCCGATTCACTGCCTCGGCATCTGGGTAAGACAGGAGAAGGTCAGCAATGGCGGCTGTAATCTTGCGCGTGTGCAAAGCGTGTATAGCACCTAGAAGACTAAGGTCTGCGGGTGACGTCATCGTTAGTGTGCCCTCGACCTGCCCCAAGTGGCCAACACCCTGAAGCTTGACGAGAGTCGACGCAAATTGGCAGACGCGTCCGTCTTGGTGACGCTGCTGACGCAAGCTATGCGGAGCGCAAGTTCGTCTGCTTCTTGCACAGGGGTTGCGGTGACACCAGAACGACGCCGAGTTCTTATTGTCTAATTGAACAAAAAATAGTGGGTAGACCTCAAGGCATCTAACATTAAGGTCTACCTACAATCCTTTCAATCGAAGCCATTCAGAGCTCGGCGTCCTTTTGACGCCGAATTCAGTGTCTGCAAGAAGCAGACGACTTGCTCTCCTCATAGGCGGCGTTGCGTGGACCCACTAATGACGATGTTTGAGGGAGAAAAGCGCCGGCCTTGTCATCTATCTGGTTTCGCCCTAGCTCACTGAGGAGCCCTCAAGAAATTAAAGACACGGCGGGGTCGATCAATCAGTGTACGTACATCCAAGTGAAAGGGGGGGTAGGGGTGTTTTTTGAGCGGGAATGCACGAGTGTAAACGGTTTGCTTGGTAGTTTCGACGAGGTGGATAAGGCGTCTCGAATGGAAAAGGTCTTTCGATAGTTGAATTCGTGTTTAATGGGGGCAAATTAAACATTGCTGAGCTGATTTCGGTTCTGGTTTGTGTAGGAAAGCATTCCAATATAGAGCTTAATTGTTATATACAGGGTGCTTTGTTTTAGGCTTTAGAGATTTTTTTAAGCCACGAAAAGTGCGTTAAAGGGATGCTGAACCGATATTTGAAATCTCATAATTATTGCCCGAGTGGGCTTCACGGGATGGTACTGTACCTAAAAACGATATTCAATCAGACGGATGGGGCCAAAATTATTGCATTTCTTTGAATTAAGAGCGAATCCTCGGCCGGAAGCCGCCGGCGCGAGTGAGTCCTTCTGAGAGCAGGCGTAGCGGAACTGACGTGCGCATTGTCGGCGCCCCGAGCGCCCCTGGTGCCTCCGCGCATTCTCCTCGTTCGTTGGTGCTCGCCTTGATTCTTCGCTCGGTGGCTGTTCTGCTGCTCCTGCTGCTGCTGCGGCTGCTGACGCTGCTGAGGCTGCTGCTACTGCTGCTGCCGACGATTTTATACGTCGCCATACTAGTAAAGAGATCGCAAAAGGCAATGCCGAACGCCGACCAGCCGAGGTCGCGGCAATCCAAAATATGGGGCAGAGCCCGCGTGGTACTAACAATAACAAACGCCACCCGGCTTAGCGCCTGGCTCGGCTTGGCTCCGTCTGTCTTTTGAGGCGAATGAGAATGCGCACGTTACGAAGCGAGCTTTCCACGACGCTCACCAGGGGTCGCGTAAAATTGTATTTTTCGTGTTTATTCAATTTTATACGCCTTCTCGCTCAAAACAACGTCGTTTAGAAGTAAAGGACATGCTATGTATGCCATTGCGACCAAGAATTTCCACCCAAAATTTCGGTTCAGCATCCCTTTAACGCGGTCTGTACAGGTGAGCTACACGGTCAAGGGTCTTAATTACGATGGGCTAATTGTCGTGATAAGTGAAATTATTCTCTAATATTTGTTAACCAACTTTTAATTAGGGCGAATACAAATATCGCTTTAATTTAAACCTTGCTGAGTGTTATGGAAAACCACTAAATCGGTACATTTTAAAAAGGGGTGAAGCGCGTGGGAAGCGTAGTGTTGCTCTAAAGATTCCACTCGCGAAACGGGCGCAAGGGTGGCAGTGAGAAAACGCGAAGGATAATTATCAATAATGTGTTTTATCCTTCTTTCCGCACCGAGCATTGCACCCGTCGCACGAGTGGTAACTTTAGCGCACCACCGCCCATTCCACGCGCGCTCAAAATCTTTGAGATAAACTCATTTAGTCGTTTTTCTGATTAAGTGGTTTTTGATGACGCTCAACAAGTCTGGAATGGAACCCATCTGTTTATTTTCACTAATTAATAAGTTTACTGACAAGTTTTAGTTATTTGTGTGACTTATGGTGACGATTAGCCATCCTATATTATGTCCCTTTGGCCCTAAAACGGACCCACGCGAACCGAATCGTTCTTTCGGCGTGTTAACGAAAGAATTACATTTCGATCCTTAGGACAGAAAATTAGGTTGTCCAAACTGGCGATACCTCGGCTCAACTGACAGGCGTGCCTCGGAGACAGAGTGTATTTGTTCTGCATATAAAACCCGTTCAGTGAATACTCGAGTTATTCCTGTTCTCTTTATTTTTTTTATAATGACTATTTTAATTTGATGCTCGTTCAAGGTTGACTTATGCTCTCGAAAAAAATCTTTTATAGACCCAATAGACCGATCTAGCAGCCCGTTTTATTACGCCACCGCTGCCACCATGCATCGTGGGAACTAACTGCATAATCTTTCTGCACGCGCGACAACACCGGCGAGGTTCTGCGCGAGCAGAACACGAAGCGGCACCTCGCGAAGTGGTGTCTATTTCCTACGAACTACAGTTATGACGTTGCTACGCATGCGAGGAGCGCTCGGTGAGATCGGTCTACTGGGCCCGTTTGCTCGAAGCCGGTTAACTTTAACCGCGGTTAAAAGTTAACCATCCTTCCCTACTAGGTACCTAAAAGTGCCTAGCCAAGTTTGACGAGGGCTGGATGAGTGATAGCTCCTTGTTTTATTATGAGGTGGTAGCTGGTGTCACCTCCTGGCTGTAGCGAATATAAGTGGCTTCCGTGGAAAGGTCCCCGAAATGGGGGGACCCAAAAATGCGCCCTACCGTGTTTTTGCGACGCAGCGCGGCATACATTTGAGCTCAAGAAACAATTTTTATTGCTCGTGGTACAGAGAATCGGTAAGGTAAAACTAAATTAACCCTTGTTTGGAAAATTTCTAAATATTTGGCTGTCTGAAGTGAAGACAAGCCTCGTTGAAATTTCCTTCCAAGTTCGAAAGAGGACGACGAAGTTCAGTCCTAGAAACGATGAGAAAGAAGTGAGCAGTGAAAGGCGGGTGTTACACCGGCAGCATGGTTGGCCAGCATGTAAGAACTGTATATAACATCGTCATAAATTGAAAAACCTGTAATTCGACTCCAGTGAAAATTGACCTATTAGTAAATTACCCTAATATCGCGGAGAACACTGGAAGTGTAATTCAACGATCGCCGCGCGCTGGCCTTCCACCTATAAAATATTCGAAGTAAATAATCATAATAAATCTTTGACGAACGCGCGTGCACGGCAAAATTTGTTGTAGGCTTTTTGCTTTAGAATACTGACTACTGCAGACGCCAGCACGCGCAGCGCGTGTAAGTACACTCGTAGCATGCACCTCGGTGCTTGGGAAATTTAGCAAAAGGTCTATGGGGACGCTGTCTGCTTTTGTGTGCTATCAGTACCCGGCCAATTGAGTCAAGGCAATCCACTTTTCAAAGACGTTGCCATGCCGACAACTATCGCGTTCATGTAGGCTTAGGAATTGCCAGAATCGAAAGACTATCTAAAAAAATGCGGCGAGGTCATTGCTCATGCTTTGCGTTTTAAGTGAGGTAAGGCAAATCGAAAGCCTCCTGCACCATTCATTGCAGACAAACGCGTCCAATATTGCAGCTACAACGACGTATAAGTTCCAAAGCGAGCGGCGCTCACTCACCGGGGCACCGCCATGTTTCCCCGCCGTCCTTACTCTGCCGGTCACATGACCTGAAATTCCCCCTCGTAGGGAAATCCGGTTAACCGCGGTTAGTTAACCAGCTTCGAGCAAACGGGCCCTGGTCCCCATCAATCGCTGGGCTCCTGCAGATGGCAGAGATTGTTTCTGTGCATGCTTCAAATTGGGAACTAGCTGCGCTGGCATGAGGGTGTAACCGAGAGCTATCGGCTCTAGGTAAACCCTGGGGATGGAGAAATGTCAAGCAACAAAAGCAAATCGGGCCCACTGCGTTTCTTATCACATTGTTGCCCATGATTGAAAGCTGTGCTATCGCGTTCAATATGCGCTGAAATAGTCCCTCGAGCTTCTTTAACGGACCTGTCAGTTTTTTTTTTGTTTTTTTTAGAAATTTGCGGTTAGAATTAGAAATACAATGCGAAGTCGAGGTCTCATACTTCGGTCTCTCACAGATTATTACATAATATTTCTATAGCTTACGGGGACCGCACACGCAGAAAACTTCCGGGTCGGGTGCTTCAACTCATATTGATCGTGACAGTACGTCTCAGACGATCATCGAACAGGCCCATATATAACTGCCGTCAAAAGTAAAACCAACAGTAAAGCCAGAAATATGCCAATGTAACAGAGCCATCGAAAAAAAAAGCCATTAAAATTTAAGCCCAATGAGAAGGAGAAAAAGTAATAAAGGAAATCGATCAAAATTATCCTGGGAGGCATTACGGTCGAATTACTCATCGCTGCTTCGTTAATCTGCTCCACGTGCTTTTCGAAAGGCCGGACTCGTCCAGGCACGAATGACTTATCTCAGCTGATTGATCTTCCTCTCTACACAACAAGATGTCCGCCCCCCCCCCCCCCCCCCAGTGCTTGTCTTCGGTGTCTCTTGGTAAAACAAAAACGTAAAAAGCGACCAAGCTATCTGAAAAATAAAACACGTCTAAAAGGCCTGAAAAAAAAAAAACTCTCATTTTCTTAATTACGAAAACAAACCCGAAAGAGAGCTGTTCCAATCAAACAAAAATTTGACTCGCTTTTTTTTATTTTTTTGATGAGCAAAATTGAGAACGCTGAAAAATGAAGTGCGGCCATAAGTGGAGACAGAATGAAAGTAGAAATAATACGAAACAAAAACAGGTGGAAAGAAAGAGGTAAAGAACAAAGGATAATATTTTCGCTGCTCATGGTCGACCGATGTTTCTCTTGCGAAAGGGTCTCTTCATCTCCCTTCGTGTCCATGCCTCTGTCTCTCTCTCTTTCGAATAGTGGCGAGAGAGCGATGCTGGAGAGTGCCCCTTTATCGCCCGGACCATTCTTCAAAGCGCGCTGCACGCCTTGTTGCACTGGCCGAGTCTCGGCCGACCCTCCCGCCGACGGAAAGCACTGCTGCTCGGCGATGCGCATGGCCGAGCAACGGGGACCTAGTTCATGTTCGAACTCAGTGTCCCTTCTGTACTTTCTCCACTTCGTCGGACAACCCGGGGTTTCGACACCCAACGGATTTAACGGATAATGCCGCCTCTTGTTCTATTATCCCGGCGTACTTTTCCCGGACACACTGTTGAAGTTGTTCCCAACTGCCACCTTCTTAACACAGAATGCGATTTATCAGCCTAATTCCGTGAACAGATCATCATGAACAACCGTCATAAACAACCGTTACAAAAGCCGTTACGAAGGACAGTGAAGTGAAGTTTCAAGTCATTTATAAAGTTTAAAGGGGTACTGAAGCGAAATTTCAGCGCTCATTTTCTTGCTTGAATGTGTTGCATGTTGCACCCTAATCTCAAAAACACCAGTCTTCCGTTGAAAGGCACAAGAAAACTAATTTTAAAGCTAAATAAACGATCTTCCAATGTGCACCTGGTGGATGCATGCGGAGCCTATTTGGGAGGTAGTCTAGCAACGTTGTGGAATCTGCTACGTAGTCGTGACGTAGCAGATTCCTCTGGAGCAGCGCCGCTCTTTGGAAGTACGCTCAACTGTTTAAAGTGACCTCGGCCTGAACGTGTTTGCCCCTTTTCGAATGAATGCGAAAGCTTGATAATGTGGATGCTTGGGCAAGTTGGTAATTCATGCTTGGATGGAACAGCGCGGATGAACAGTCACACTCACATGCACACAAGAAGCAAACAGACTCGCAGCGCTGACTTTCAACTCAGTTCTATATTTCTTCTTCCTCAAATCTTCTTCTTCACCTTTGCCGTTAATGAGAACAATTTAAATTGTTACACACCAGAGACCAAATAGCCAATACACATTAAAAATAACTAATAATTAAATAAATCATGCAAAGACAACTAAAGAAAATAATACTAAAAAATTAAAAATTAAAAATTAAATGTAAAAAATAATAAAGCGAAAAATTTCTCATCACTCTTGGTGCTTTGATGATATCTCTAGATAAACCAATAGAACCCTTTCAAAAGTCAGAGTCACCTTGTGGCAGTCCCATGAGCTCCAATATTGCCGCTCTAATGGCGGGGATAGAAGATCATGCTCGGCTAAATCAAGCACCCTCCATTTCGTGAGTCGAAGGTGACGTAAGGGGACCAACACCTTTTCCCCTTTCTGCTCTATGCTTTCAAAGACGTTCGCATTTTCTGGTGCGGAGAAGCTGTGTATTGCCGCCATTAAAGCGTCGGGTTTGGCTCTGCACAGGGTGGGTAGACTGACTTTCGGGAAGGGTCTATTCCTTCTTTGACAAAGCTACGGATGATACACTAATACCGCTGTTACACGGGCACACTTAACCGCGGTTAACTCAGCTTAACTGCTGTTACGCGTGTAACGGTTGGTACCCCAACCCTGGTCCCGGGGTTCCTTTTGGGCGAGAGCGAGTGAGGAGACCGGCGAACAGATACAAGTTTAATTGTAAGAAATTGGAGGGAGGGTCGGTAACACAGGGGCTCACGCTTTGTTGACGACGTGCTCGTTGACGACAGGCAGGCCGGGGCTCCCGTGTAGAGTCCGGGCTCTTGCGTTGACGACGGGCTTGTTGACGACAGGCAGACCGGGGCTCCCGTGTAGAGTCCGGGCTCTTGCGTCGACGACGGGCTTGTTGACGACAGGCAGACCGGGGCTCCCGTGTAGAGTCCGGGCTCTTGGGTTGACGACGGGATTGTTGGCGTTCAGGACACCGCAGGGGCAGGCAGACCGGGGCTCCCGTGTAGAGTCCGGGCTGGCTGGCGATGAGTCGTCGCAGTCGCGTGGAAGGCGTTCGTCAAATGTCGTTTCTAAACGACCATACGAATCGGTGTGGGAATGGGAACCAGAGGCAACAAAACGTCATCATAATTGATATATAAAGCGGAACAGATATTAACTTTATTTATTGTTCGCATAACAAATTGAAAATGATAAAAACAAATAATCATTTATTGACGCTCTTATATTATTTACACAATACAGCATCCCGTGATTGCGATTGAGTTTCGGTTTCAAACGCATCCTAGTCTTCCGTCGCTTGGTAGCCATGGTAACAACCGGGTCACGGGTCTATCGGATGCTCGTCTGGCGGGCTGCGCAGCGCATATCTACTGTAACAGGATACCTTGCTGAGCTGGTTGGTTGAACGACATGATGAGAAACAGCGCAAAAGGGACAGGACACAAAGTAGAAGAAGGACACAGGACATACGCTGACTAACAACCAAAGAATAAAAATTAAAAAAAAATAATTTTTATTTTTATTTGGTCACGCGTAATCGCCACGTTCTTCTAGTGCCACTGTAGAAGTTTTTTTCGCCTTTTTATGAGGTTTTCTTTACTAGCATTTTATCTCTTCCGAAAGAGAAAGAAGAGCATGTGCTTGCGCGTGTCACTGTGCGCGCGTGGAGTTCTACTAATCTTTGGTTGCTAGTCAGCGTATGTCCTGTGTCCTTCTACTTTGTGTCCTGTCCCTTTTGCGCTGTTTCCCATCATGCATATCTACTGCCCGCGGCAACTTTAGGTTGTGGTTTGCGCTTCTCGTTGTTCGTGCGCGTCGTGTGCACGTTTCACGCGCTCACCATGCCGACCGTGTGTCTCGTGAGAAACTGCAGCACGACGTACCGTAGTGCGCCCAACGTACGGTTCCATAACCTGCCGCGCGAGCAACACTGAAGAGCCCTGTGGCTTCGAGCCACAGGGCTCTTCGAGCTGTCGGACGACGAACGGTCTCCCGTTGACGTAATGGGCTGTCGCTCCACGGCTCAAAACCCAGGAGCCGACTGCGTTGTAAGAGGCGACGCTGGGCTCGGGGAGGTCGGCCATGTTAGTTATCGGAGCGAAATATCAGACGTCAGATCTCCTTCGTTGACTTGCCTGCGTGACGTCATTATGGCGTCGCTGTTGAGGCGATATCTGACGCTCTGTCTGTGGTCATTCAGTCCCACTGATCTCTATGACAATTGCTGGATCGCGCTTCCCCGCTTCGAGCCCATTGCGCGATTGAAGCCACCGGTCGGCCATCTTACCGGTTCCGCGGAAGCGTTGTCAAGGCGGCGGTTGTCTCTGTTGTCACGTGACCTACACACGGTAACCATGGCAACTGTCTAGGCTTGACAGCGCTAGAGCATATCTCGTAAGATGGCCGACGGTGGCTCCATTTTCGGTGCGGGGAAGCGCGATCCAGCAATAGACCGATCTCACCAGCCAGTTTGACTACGCCACCGCTGCCGCAATGCATCGAGGGAGCTTTACCGCCGAATTCAGAAACCTCACTCAAACTACACTCAAACTTAAGGGCCGCTCCACTTCCTCGAGGAAGGCGCGAGGGCCGGCGCTGGCCAATCGCGAGGACGGACCCGCCGTCGCGATTGGCCAGCGCCGGCCCTCGCGCCTTCCTCGAGGAAGTGGAGGGGCCCTTAAGTGTGAGTGTAGTTTGAGTGAGGTTTCTGATTCGGCGGTTATAGTCTTTCTGCACGTGCGACAACCTCGCTGGAGCTCTGCGCGTGTGGAGCATGAGGCGGCGCGAGCCGTCTTGTGCATTGCTGCCTGCCTCCTGCGAACTAAAGTTATGGTGGTGTCACGCATGCGCCGAACGCTTGGTGAGATCGGTCTATTGTCATAGAGATCAGTGTTCAGTCCGGTCCAGAGCCGTTTATTGAGAGAGTTTGGCCATACATTGGTTTGAATAGGCGAGCATCTCGGGCCAACCACAGGCCGCGAAACAGCCCCTAGCGGTGGTCGCGTGCTCTAAATTTGTGCCACGACTATACTTCGTTTCACCTTATGTGCGAGCGAAGGCAAAACTGGAAGCGCGAGCACGGAAGCTCCGTGCGTTCAGGCTTTGCTCGAGCGCGCGAGCTGGGGAGAAATGCAAAAAGCGCTGGTCTCGCGCTTCTAGCTTTGGCTTCGCTCGCAGGTAAAGTGAAACGAAGTATAATTTGAGCCGTGCCGAGCGGAACTCCGCGTCTCAAGACGCTCGCGCACCCCACCCTTTGCACTGCTTTCTTTCAGCCAGTCTCAGGACGCTGTTCTAGCAGTGCAGACAAAGGCATGGGCACGAGCGCGTGGCTTTGGAAAGTGCCTCCTATGCATGAGGTCTCGTACAAACAATAGCGTTTCGCTGAGCTAGGCTCACGCGCCTGTGCCTTTGTCTTCACTGTCGACATTTGTGAGATGGAGTAGAGGTCTCCTGATTGGTCGACGCTCTGTCACAAATTTAGTTTACGCTCTAAGCGTGGGGGGAATATTCGGCGCTGGCGGCGGCCTTTGCTCCGCCTATTGTCCAAACTCTCCTAATATACGGCTCTGGTCCGGTCTACGTCGCCATCTTGCGCAGACAACAAAAATTCCCTATTGGTTACTTATGATGACGTGTTTGTAGAACTGAGAGGGAAGCTCCCCGAGAAACCAAAATTATCTTTTTTGCGCCAATAAATGAATCCGGACGATCAAATGAATGAACGTGGGTTATGCAATAAAAATACAAAGATTCCAAATACACATATAGCTCATAATTTCGGGAAAACGTTTCACGGCCCCTTTAAGTCATGTGACGTCACGTGACTTCAAGGCGTAACGTGACGTCATAATGCCACATTCTGTGCTACCCGGTTTTTGTCAGCATGATCAAGCTTGTTTGTTTTTGTTTTTTTATAAAATAACCTACTCCGACCTTACTCAACACAAATAACAATTTAATAGAGCGTTTCCTCTCCCATACAGGAGTCAGTATCAGTGATGCTAATCTGGCCGAAATGAGAGGACACGACAACCAGTAGTGCTGGTTAATTAACTAGTTAAGGCGGTTGGCATACAATTCGTGAAGAGGACGCGCCTTTGTCGTTGCAGGCCGATGAGTCACCGCAGATGCATCACGCTTATGGCCTGAATGTCCAGTCGGTCACCTGACAGGCCAGACCAAATGTACAGGATGTCACAAAAAGAAAAATTACAGGGTATTTTTTCACCGCAAAAATAAACAAGGCATCGCCTGCCGAACGCTCATTCTCCGCAAAACGGTATCGCTAGAGGTCACAACCAGATGCCAAAGTTTCAGCCCGATCCGATACCTTATTCAAAAGTTATAAGTAATTTTTTGAAAATTTCAATGAGAAAATGGAGTGCATTTTTGCCCGTTTTCGGTTTCTGGGGCCATTCGAAAACTCTGTCAGCCGCCATTTTTATATATTCCTAATGAGCGTGTTGGTAAGATGTACTAGATCACAGAAAGTATAATGTGTTTCGTCCTCTCTATGTTTTATACTTCCCGCCATTTTCCCATTGAAATTTTCCGAAAATTACTTAAAGCTTTTGATTAAGTCATCGGATCGGGCTGAAAATTTGGCATCTGGTTGTGACCTCTAGCGATACCTTTGGGCGGAGAATGATCGTTCAGCGATGTCTAGTTTATTTTTGCGGTGAAAAAAAAAAAACTACATTTTTTTTTGTGACACCCAGTACAACGAGACGAAAGATCCAATCGAGAAGGAATGTCCAACGTGCCTGAATGTCCAACGAGTCTGAATATTCAACGAGATGGAACATCCAATGGTATGCATAAAATTTAGAAGTTATTTAGTTTTTCGAATAGTTAATTACTGATAGGTATAGCGGTCGCTTCAGTGCGTGGTCATTACGGTACCGGGCGTTTCGACGCACGGATATTTTCGTTCGCCGCTGAGCTTGTCCCGCTTACGTTGCCTTTGTCAAGTCCCCCGAATAAAATTATGTTCGTGGATGGTGGCGGTTGAACATATAGTAGCGATCAATATAATTACTGTTTTCTTTTTTTGTTTATGCGCCGACTAAGCTTAAGGTAACGCGCAGGTGTCGTTGTTTTCACTCTTCAGGCGACCCTTTTGAACTCAGTCACTAATTTTGCTTTCCAGTTTTGTTTTATAAGCACTACCAAACGAAGGTGAAAGCTCAAGACATTCCTGATTAGACTTTACTGTCCGCAGAAAGAGAACTTCGATCTTCATATCAGCATCGGTGATAAAATACAATGCTCCTTCCTTTGTTTGTTCCTTTGTTCAGGTGCAGTGCTAAAGTTGTGAACTTTTGTCCGGATTCTAGAGAAAAGTGGTTAGCTTTTGTCCGGTGAGCGTTTGTCCGGAATTCGGCGCATGGACGTTCATCGCAATTATTGGTTTCGTATGATTCACCCACCATGGCGATGGCTGTCGCAGTGAAGCATGTGATAAATAAGAAGCACTAAATTTAAATAATTAATACGATAGTTTTTAGGGTTTTTTAGTTTTTGTATTTAATACGCAACGAGGACGCATGAAACGTCAATCAACGATGGCTTGGCTGCTGTCAGTTCCTTTCTGTCTATTCTGATAACATGGCATGTGGCATTCGCACTGAGGTAGGGTGTAACTGAGGCTAGGGAACGCACCCAGATGTCGTAACGAGGCAGCGATCGGATATCAACTGGTTGGAACACTGTCACAGAGCCGCCGCGACAGAGCGACCGCGATTTTAGCCGGAAGAGCAAGAGCCGTCGTACTATTTTTCGGAAATAATAGACCAATCTCAGCAGCCAGTTTGGCTACGCCACCGCTGCCGCAATGCATCGAGGGAGTTTTAGTCTTTTTTCACGTGCGACAACCTCGCTGGAGCTCTGCGCGTGTAAAGCACGAGAAGGCACGAGCCCTCGCGTGCACGGCCGTCTGCCTCGTGTGAATTAAAGTTATGGCGGCGTCACGCATGCGCCGAAGCATAGTGGGATCGAAACTGTCTAAAGCCTGGTTCAGAAAGTTGCGTTTGACTGCGTTTGACTGCGTTGCGGCTGCGAGAAACCAGGATATCCCTGCTGCTCATATCTCGTGCCGAGATGATTCCTTGAATTGGATTCCACGCTTCGTACGAAGCACAGATGTGTCGGTGACTCGCTTTCGGTTCTCGGCGCAACGCAGTCAAACGCACTCAAACGCAAGTGTCTGAACCGGCCTTAAAGGGATACTGAACCAAAGAATTTAGTGTCCACAATAAGTGGCGCACGTTCTTTCCACGAGCCAGCAGCGGCCGGTGTGCGCGAGCTCACGCCACGAAAATGACGTCAAAGACCTTCATTCGCGCTTAAGAGGACAGTGAAATACATGCGCTTCGGACCAAAGGAGAACAAAGACAGGCTTTTCATTTCTACAAGTGAAAGCTACGTACTTGTTAGACCAATTAATCGCTTACCTTTTACACCAGACACCACTGTGTAGATGAAAAACTTGTCGTTATTCTCCTTTGGCCCGAAGCCCATACATTTACTGTCATCTTAACCGCAAATGGAGGCCTTTGACGTCATTTTTGTTGCGTGTGCTCGCGCACACCGGCGGCTGCTGGCTCATGGAAAGAACGTGCGCCACTTATTATGGACACTAAATTCCTTGGTTCAGTATCCCTTTAAAGGGATACTGAACCAAAGAATTTAGTGTCCATAATAATTGGCGCACGTTCTTTTCACGAGCCAGCAGCCGCCGGTGTGCGCGAGCACACGCAACGAAAATGACGTCAAAGACCTCCATTCGCGCTTAAGAGGACAGTGAAATGCATGGACTTCGGGCCAAAGGAGAATAAATACAGGCTTTTCATCTCTACAAGTGAAAGCTACCTGCTTGTTAGACCAATTAATCGCTTACCTTTTACACCAGACACCACTGTGTAGATGAAAAACTTGTCTTTATTCTCCTTTGGCCCGACGCCCATACATTTCACTGTCATCTTAACCGCGAATGGAGATCTTTGACGTCATTTTTGTTACGTGTTCTCGCGCACACCGGCGGCTGCTGGCTCGTGGAAAGAACGTGCGCCACTTATTATGGACACTAAATTCCTTGGTTCAGTATCCCTTTAAGCGACCTTCGGCGGTTGAACCGCATTCGCAAGGCGATTGCTGACGCGATTGCTAGACAACTGCGCCGCCGGCAGAGAAATCGGTGTGCTATACGCTTCCCATACCCAAACAAAAAAGAAAAAAAGACACGAGGAACGATCTCCTGTTATATTCACACACGCAGGCTCATTTGTGTACATGTGCCAGGAACATTCAAATGTTTAGAAACAATTTAATGAGTGGCAATGATTATTCGGTGTTTTGATTTTCCGGCGTACTGAGTATTCGCCTTTTTTGTGATTTCAGCATTTTCTTTCTTTCCAAAAATCCCAAAAAGTCGCGGGCGAGGTCCGTTCCTCCTTGCCACCACAGTGTCTACTGCAGGTGACACAGAAGTGAGCGAGAGGGTACCGGAGTTATTTGCCTGACCCGCTGGCAGTGTTGCCAGATTGGGCTATATATAGCCAAATTGGGCCACTGTTTTTTCTAGTTGGCGTCAAAATGTCGTGGTTGGCTATGTGCTTATTTTTGGGCTATCTTTAGGGACGCGGCGAACTCTTGTCGAACCTCAGTTCCGACGTCGAACTTTGAGAATCGCCTAGTTAATTTTCGTCCTTCTAATCAGTTAGGAAAAAAAATTGATTCTCTTTTGGCTAGTCGAGAGGAGAGAGAGAAAGGCTTCAAGCTTGTACAAAGTTCGCGGTTCTCACAATGCGAAAAGAAGCAATATTTTGCGGAGTCCAAGCGGTCTCCCAACAGCTCAGTACAACAAACCAAACAAACAGATTGCACTGTAACCACAGGTCCAGTAGTGCGTCTTCTATTTGGACGTAGACTGAACTCTCCAAACGCTGCTTTGGTGCACGTTGTGAGAATCCTTAGGCACGCAAGTTTCTAAAAATGAGAAGTCCTCGGCTTCACCGCTAAACAATTGACTACCTCCCAGTCGTCGCCCAACCCAAGGAAATACAACAAAGTCAGGAATAGCGTAAACCCGAAAGGGGACACTCATATTCTACACAAAGAAAAAGAGGTGGGTGTGATATTGGCAAGGACCCTAAACATTTTGGGTTCTGGCTTGAAACGCCCAAAGTCCTGACCGTTCTGCGCCTGTACTCTGTTCTTTTAATGTATGATCATTTCTCCCGGGCTTCGCAATACAGCTGCCTTTGTGTGTTTTGTACTTGCTTTTGAAAACATATGAAGGAAGGGTCACTGTTTTAAAATTTTCATCCTTTTGAAACTTTTTTTCTGAAAAACCTAGAAGTGACATAATGTACAAAAAAATTGGTCCATCTGAGGGTTGAAAAAAATGAGACATCTACAATTCTCTGTACAGCGAAATTAGAGCGCAGCTCATGAGGAGGGTACGGAGGGAAAGGTATGCCCCTCCTCCCCCTCTCCTTCTCCTCTCCTCCTCCTCCTCTCCTCTCCCCCTCGCATTTAGCAGAAAATGATTGCTAAATTTCCTGCTAAATTTAGCGAGTAATTTAGCGAAAAGTTTCCTTTTAAATTTAACAGGAAATTTAGTAAAAATTTCCCTGCTAAATTTAGCGGAAACGTTTCCCCGCTAGATTCCCCGCGTCACTGAGATTTGTAAACGTCTCATTTTTTTACGGCTTTGGCTATATTTGGGCTATACCTTCCAGCCGTTCATGGTCTTTTGGTGGGACCATCTGGCAACACTGCCCGCTGGCCGTCGACACAGGCGACCTCTGTCATCTGCTAAAATCTGTGGTACCTATATTTCCAATCATTCTTTTCGGCACCGCGGACGGCGCTACAGGCTTTGCAAAATATCTATTTCAGTTTCGATAATTCGGCATTCGAAGTTAAGGCATTGTGAATATCTCACCCAGATGGCAGGCATAAGCCGGTTGAATTATGCATTTTGGGCCTAGTTGTGTAGTCGAAACTTTAGCTTTTACAAAATGGGTGACAGTTATGACCTCGAGGTTCGAGTCCAGGGTATGGTAGGCTAGAAGGGGAGTTGTGACAATAGCTTGCTTCGTCCAGCGGGAGAAAATTGAAAGGCTGTTCATCACGTAGCGTCAGCATCGATATGCCCGCGGCAGCGCCACGGCGGCAATACGTCGCACTGAGAATACTATAGAAGAAGAAAATGTCTTCACCGTTGATCACAATATGTGCCGTATAATGAACCTTTCCTCTTAATAGGGCTGACTTGCTGCTGACCTTGTTTCTAAGCATTTGTCGGCGCCAAGTATAGCCCGTTCCTATGTTCGGAATCTTTCCAGTTCTTTTGGGACACGAAACAATATCGCCTTTCTGCCTGCAGATTTCGAGGATACATATGCCCATGCATGCCTTGTAGCTTGAGACGCAACAGTGTTTTTGTTGCTGCTTGTTTGCCATAACGCCATTACATGGCACATTGAACTCGACGCAATCAAGGCAGGCTGCATGTGAACTTATGGCTGACTTCTGAAGCCCCTCGATGTTCTTCTTCTTTCACCTTTTATTCCCTCTAGTGCAGGGTGGCGGTGCTATCCACTTATCCCTCCGCACGCTGAATCATTGAGTCACGTTCGTAAGTGCGATCGTAATAACTCCCCCTTCTAGCTCACCATGTCCAAGGCAATCGGCTGATATATTTGGAGAACAAAATTATAGAAACAGCGAATCAACTAAGTTGCCTCGACTAAGGCGCTGTATGTCTCGAATTATCCAAGTACCGTTATCGTTTGATCGTGCCGCGGGCACTCCTATTGCATGTCGGCGACGCTTCGCCATTTTGGCTCATGGCGCATCCCACGTCCAGACGCGCACAGTCGCATTAGTCTGCAGTGGCCACCGGTGACGCGCCGCCGTTTGCGAGCACGCACCTATTGGTCTATACCAGGGCGCAGTTTTCCCATCTCGCAGTCTTTCTTTTTCAAACTGCACAGCGCCACCCTCCCCGTCAAAGTGCGGCTCAAAGAAAAAGGCATATTCGTACCGTGGGGAGTGGATTGCTTACTTTGCAAAAAGCCAGAGAACGTAGAGCATATTTAGAATGAAGAGCGTGCTGGTAGGTTAAAATATAAATAAGGGAAGAACATCGGGTACTTAAATGGGGTACATGGGGTACCAGTCAAAAATGGGGTGCGATATTTTTCTGGGACGTTTTCCAGCGTACATTGAAAAAGGAACTTTTTATTAGCCCACGTTCAATACGGAATTTTACTGTGGAATCAAGTGATGAGGTCTCTTACGACATGTTTATGTTCCTTGAGTTATTCAGCATTTGGAAAACGCGAATGTCTGTCCGTCATGGCGATTTAGATCCAAAAGAAGTGCATGTGAATTTTCTCTTACTTGTGCAACAAGTTCAAAATGAGTATCAAGTGGCCGAAAATGCACCCGAATGGTGTAGTATTTTTGTACATCTCCTCCAAATGCGAGGATTTAAGTTATCGGTCCCAAAATACATGATGGCTGTTTTATTGAGTGACTGAGAGCTCTGCAAAGTGAGTAACCTTGTTTCCCTTCTCACGCAGTAAAGAAAAACAAAAAGCCTTTTGCTGTAGTCTAGAGGTAAAGGCCGGTTCAGACACTTGCGTTTGAGTGCGTTTGACTGCGGTGCATCGAGAAGCAAAAGCGCGTCACCTGCACATCTGTGCTTCGTATGAAGCGTGGAATCAAATTTCAAGGAATCATCTTGGCAGGCGATATAATCAGCAGGGATGTCCTGGTTTCTCGCAACCGCAACGTAGCCGCAACGCAGTCAAACGCAACTCTCTCTAAAAAAAAAAAAAAAAAAAAAAAGGTAAACACAACTTTATACTTGCCGTTGCGGCGTGAAAGTTCCGGGTTCAAATCGCGTCACAAACTTTTTTATTTTTATTTTGCACGTTTTCTTACTTTTTAACTTTGATCTATTTTTACAAATCATCCAAATCATCTACTTGCACCACTGCACCTTACACCGTTTTTATTGTTTGTCCCACCTGTTGAATCGACACACCGGAAGAAAAAAAATCAAGCCCAGTTAATGAGCTAATACAATCGTTTCATAATGTTCATTAAAAAGAAATTAAGATGACAGCATTTGTATGACTTTCATACAAACGGGGCCGAGCAAGGCGTCTCGACCTAGATGGCATGTTTCTAGATTGGCCCACACAAAGAGCGAGTGTTGATAGGTCCGCAAATCAGTCGTTGTCAGTCCGTCAGTCGGTCGGTGAGTATGTCGGTGGAACGGTTTAGTAATCGGTCAAGAAACAATTGAAAGAAATGCAGGTGCTGCAGAACCGAAAATGTCGAAAACACGTAACAGGTAGCATAGCCAGACGTTTTGGGACGCAAGAATACGTTCGCTGCATTTAGAGAAACTAGCTATTAAAGCAAAAAACAAAAGCTCAGACATAGCGAGGACGATTTCTAAAAAAGTATCACAGTTAAAAAGTAACACACGTGGAAAATATATAAAAAAAAGGTTATGACGCGATTTGGATCCGGACCTTTCACGCCGCGACGACAAGTCCCGGCTCTCTTCCCTCGATATGCAGCAGAAGTCTCGAGACTCCGTCGCTGGCTCAGATATATGAATATACTGCCACCGCTTTTATCTTGCATGATTTAGCCTTTATTTTGGCTGACATTTAACTTCCCTGGCCGTAACTTCACCTGCCGCTCCTTAAGTATAAAGGGGCGGTTAATTAGACTCCAGTTGAAAGCCTTTGTGGTCAGTTTTTGTGAGCAATATTAAATTTTGTATTCGAAGTGACACGGATTTCTCTGCCATTAGGCAAGGACGCTAGGAACTTCCTTGTCCCCATGGAGCTGGTCATATGACATGAAATTTCCTCTTGGCCGCAAAGGCGGCCGCGGCCGCGTGATGAGCAAACCGTCCCCGGGGTCTCAAACACGCGGCCCGCGGGCCGCATGCGGCCCGCGACTCTCTGTGACGCGACCCGCAAGCATCGCGCTGTTGCGAGCCCTTATTCCCATGTCTCGGGCGACAGAATGCGTCATAAATAATAGTTTTATATCGTTGATTCATTTCCGCTCGAAAAGGAGTTCTGATCATGTAACGTTCACGCATTTTGTACTATTGTGTTTTCTTTCGGACGCGGTATTGCTTTGTCTAAATATTGGCTTCTCGGCCCTTCCTCATGTAAATCAAATGAAACGACAATAGTGCTTTTTGTTCAAGGAGGCACCTCGGTTGCACAAACTCTTGCTCAGCAGGAGCAACTGCCAAACATAAGGCTATGAGCTCGGGCTTCTAGCTCTCAAATAATACATTTAAGATAAGGGTATTTTCTTATAGTGCTGCTATAAGAATTGTCAGAAAAGTGAAAACTGCCATATAACGTGTTTGTTTTTCCATTGCTTGTTGAGCCAAGTAAATTGTGCGACAGTGGAAGGACATGTCCTTGCTTTACTTCTATTGAAAACTGCAAGTACTGTGGTGTGGTGGTATTTTAAATCTTACAACATCACTTGTGGGCCCAGAGTAGTCGAATATGCAAATGGAAGCTAAAGATGGCAAGCTGGTAAGCTTACAAAATGCAGAATAAAGCACAAGGTTCCTTGTCTAGAAAATGTATGTGGTGTCGCTGGGACAGTTGGCGCTGCTTCGCAACATAAAGCAGCAATGCTGTTTTATTATTTTTTGTCTCAAAATCACAACATATTCCCCCACCCTCTCGTTGGCCCTTGTCCTTTTGAGGGTGGGCTATTTGGCCCCCACACTCAAATGAGTTTGAGACCCCTGGACTCTTAGATGCTGGCGCCGCGCCGCCGCGCCAAACCGGATTCGCGGCGACGCTACACCATTTTTAGCTCAAGTGTGTCCCAGCATGCTCCAGCTTGGCGGTACTTGTTTATAAAATCCATCCAGCGCTTTAGTCTCGACTGGTGCCCCACGCGTGCAAGCACGTGGGGCATGCACGTTAAGGCAACTTTAACACTGCTTTAACAGGCCCTATAATTCATGTGCTTGCCCAGATGAGCAGAAGGGGGCGGCATTTCTGTGCAAAGTTATCAAGACTGCTACAACTATAGTGTACTAAAATACGGGGTAGTGTTGGGATCTGAGCTGCTCGCGTGAGGCACGTACAGATCGCGACAACTGGGGACCATAGGGTGCCTTCATGTGCGCTTTGCTTAGGGTGGAGACATCTGGCCATTTTGCCCCACACTTTTCTTTTTCTTTTTTGTTCAGAAGCGCCTGAAAGAGCGTGTCTTTACACGTGTTTGTGGAGCTGACTGTGCTATGGCGACATTTTGTTTTCGTCGATTTCTTTGTATTTTCCCCGTGAGCGCGTGCTGTCGGCATCTGGTACTACAAAAGGTGGCATCATCCTAAACAGAAGGACATTGAGGCACCCTAGGACACCATGCGCATCGCTAATAGACCTGTTGCTAAATAATCCAAGCATCAAGGAGAATGCAGGAAATGGTGTTTCACGCGCCGCACGTGCTGGGGTCTGCAGCAGTAACTGTTCTAGAGCAAAAGCTTAAAACAAAAGTCATCTTGTACGCGCGTTCGTCAACGCTTTATTACGGTTATTTACTTCGAATCTTTTATACGGGGAAGCCGTGCGCGTGTGGCGCGTGGAACACCATGCCCTGCATTCTCCTTGATGCTTGCTTAATTAAAGGGCCTCTGACACGCCAAAAAAAATTAATGCTAGGCGTTGAAATGGCATATCAGGACATTACAAAAAAATTGTTTCACTAGAGACCTTTTCTTTAACGGCGCCGCCATCTTGAGAATTGCGGCGCCGACGACGCCGTCTAGCGGCTTAGAAAAAGAAATACCGGCTAGTTCTGGCAGCACAGCTATCTGGGTAGGCAACGGTGTGTGTATGGGGGGAACTTGGCTAGACTTGGCTATGGTGGGCTGCAATAACTTGGTTGGAGCTTGTCCGGTTGAATCCAGCTGGTATACTCACAGGCCATCACCTTGCCTCCTCGAGAGAACGACGACGAAGACGGTGGGGTGTTTTGATTGAGTTTCCACAGCGAAGTATATATGAGAAGTTTAATGTAGTCTATGCAGGTAGGCTCTCGGCATTTGATAGCTCCATCTTGAGTGGTGGCATGTAGACTTTTTCATACCTTTCACATACCATGGGGCTTGCAGTGATAACCTAATTGGACCGCCTGCACCGGGAATTAAAATCGGTCCTCTTGTCGTAGACGAAGTGGTCGTGAGCTTAAACGTGACGTTGAGTCTGATACGAATCTCTTGCGATTCAAGCTCGTAATCGACTGACTTCATAAATAAGGATTCTTGGGGAAAATGCGAAGCTCGATAACATTGCAGCCACACTCGCGCTGCAGCTTCTTGTGCTCATGGCACACTATCTGCTATTGTGCTTATGCTTTTTAAAATTATTTATCCATCCGACGACCACGCAGTGGTAGCCAGACAACCGTAGGTTTTCGGAAATTGTTGTTGTTGTTGTTGTTGTTGTAATGACAAATCGTGAAAATGGGAAAAGCCCGTGCGTAAATATTATCCACCCATAACGGGGGAAAGACTCGCACGGGCTGGGGAGAGAGGAGTGAAAGAAGAGGGAGGAGAAGGGGAAGGTTAATTTTGATAGTGGCGACATATTAAGATATTCAAATAGTTAGTTGCAGAATTGGAGGGAGGGGGAATGCCTGAAACCATGATAAAAAAAAAAAAAAAAAAACTTCGATTGTGCGGTGTGAGTTAGGATACACCGGATAAAAGGTTTTGAGACACGAAGTGTCACACCAAGCGGCATAAAAGTCGGGTGGCGTATAGTTTCATCCGCGTTGTAAACTACACCATGCTAACACTGGAAGAGGAATTCAGGTACTCTCACAAGTATCTGCAGCAAAAAGTACTAAACTGTGGCGGAAAGCAATGGCGTCACAGCTCTGTGGCGGAAAGCAAGGGCGTCACAGCTGAGTTGCGAGGCCACTTGCTTTTAGGAACTCTAAAAGTGCTCGAAAGGTGTGTTCTGTGAGGCGCTTGCCCCCGTTCGGGAACATCAGTTGGTGGGGCGTTGTCACCGACGTGCAGGATGTTTGCAGGGCAGTGTGAAGCACAGTTCGAGCGCTGCCGTATTTTGGACACGACCATAGCACGTGTTCGGTGTCCTCTAGGGTCCCGCAGCTGTTGCAGTTCGGACTATTTTTGCGTGAAATCTTGTGCAACGTTTTTGCCGTAAACGGGCAGCCCGCTCTAAGGCGATGCAGAAGGCTAGACTCCTTTCGGCTGAGTTTCGACTCCGGTAGGGGAGGAGGAGCATTGCCAGAGGCGACACCGTCATGAGGATGTCCCATTCTTGTAATCAGATGGACAAGACGCTTGGCTTCACTGAATCGGGGGATGAAGTATTCTGGGGTCTCCTGGCCATGAGCCATAGCCGCCAGAGAGTCCACCTGCTCGTTGCCTTTGATGCCACAGTGAGATGGAATCCATTGAAATGCCAGCCTCCATCCCTTGGCTTCAACTTTACGGGCTAAATGAGCGGCTTCCTGTGCGAGTGGTGGAGCATCTTCCAGGTTTTCAAGATGACAAAGGGCACTCCTGGAATCTGTCAGTATAACTGCCGCTCGGGGCTCAAATACAAGCAGCGCCTCCAGAGCCTTGCAGATAGCTACTAGTTCCGCAGTTGTTGACGTAGTATGAAAATTAAGCCTACCAGCTTGCTGCACCGCCATGGACGGGATCAGAAATGCCGCTGTAGATGTTGCTGTTTCGGGCTTTGTCGACCCATCAGTGAAGACATGTAGCCAGCCATTATACCATCTATCTAGGTGATCCATAGCGAGGGAACGAGCTACGATGGGAGCGACAGATGACTTTTGCTGGAAGAACGGGAGAGTACCGGTCACATTCAACGGTGGTAAGGTTGTGTGGGGTGGTGTCGGTGGGAATCGCCTTTTGGGTGGTCCGATCTGGTCCTCGAATTCTATTGTGACAGTTCCAAGGCAGGATAGCGGCCGTGAGCGGAGTTTGGATAGAATAGATGTCGCCGACGATGCGTCTTGGAGTCGCACTAGATGGCGCATTGCTCGTTTTCTTTTGTGAAGCAAGATCGGGTTTTCTCTTGCCTCAACTAGCGTCGCCACATTTCCAGAGAATCGTGGAAGCCCAAGGCACAGTCGCAGCGCGCATCGATGAAATTGCTCCAACTGCTGTATCTGGGGTCTGCCAAAGTGAAGAAGTGGTACAGCGTAGAGTATTCTTGAGAGGATGAGTCCACGGTACAAAGCTAGAAGGCCCTGGGGAGAGAGGCCTGAGTTCCTTCGTCGGAAGCAGCGAAGAACGCCCATCAGCTGACGACACTGGATGAGTAGTCGCTTTGCTTCCGGGCGCCAAGTCACGTGGTTGTCGATCAGGACGCCCAGGTATCGTTGTGTCGTAACATGCTGAAGAGGGATGTTCCCTATCTTCGGAGCATTAGCTACGGGTCGGCTGGGTGTTCCGTTGGGACGGTAGCACAGAAACGCGGTTTTTGTGACAGAAAGAGTGAGCCCGAGGTCTTCTGTGGTCTTCACAACCTCGTCAAGTGCTCTTTGCAGCTGCGAGCCGATACTTCTTGAAGCCCTTGAAGGACCGACGCACCAGAGTGCTGCATCATCAGCGTATATCGCAATGTGTAGAGCTGCAGGAGACTTGGGCAATGCCTTCAGAGAAAACGGAAGGGCGGCCATAGCAAGGTTAAAGAGGAAAGGACTTAAAACACTGCCCTGAGGAACACCTTGTGTCATTGAACGACGGCTGCTGACGGCGCCAGGAAGTCGTACGATAAAGGATCTTCCTGTAAGGAAGGCGCACACGTAGCTGTACAATCTTCCTGTAATGCCGAAATGTTGTAGCCGCTGGAGAATTGTTGCATGTGGTAGAGCGTCAAATGCCTTGTGTATATCTAGAAACACACAATACACTGTCTGGTGAGATGCTCGTGCCTCCTCCAAAGTTGATGCTAGGTCGCCAATTGCATCGGCAGTGCAGCGTTTAGCGCGAAATCCACAAAGTTCATCAGGCAGCGCACCTATAGTCTCCATATACCAGGTTAGCCTACGTAATACAAGTCGCTCCATGAGCTTTCCTACGCAGCTTGTCAGCGAGATGGGACGGTACGAGTCAAGTGATTGCGTTGGCTTTCCTGGTTTGCGTATAGGCACAACAGTAGATGTTAACCAGGCCTCAGGAATCTTAGCTGTGCGCCATATAGCATTAAATGCCTCTAGTATGGCCGAGTACTGTGATCTGTCAAGATTTCGTAGTGCCTGATAAGTTACCCCATCAGGTCCTGGAGCACTTTTGCGTCGACACCGACGCAAGGCGAATTCAAGCTCTGAGATCGTGAAGTCTGAATCAAGAGCAAGGGGAGGCCAGCTTCTGCTATTCGCACTGGATTCCCTACCACCCTGGTAACCAGGAGGTAGTGGAATGGGTGTCGCGAAGGCATCAGCAAGTAGTTCAGCCGTCTCCTGCATTGTATGGCCAATAGCAATTGCTAGACCTGCGATTGGATGAGTTGGCATTTTACTCGATGATAGTGTCTGGGCCATCTTCCATGCACGTGAAATACCTGACACTGATCCAAAGGAGGAGCAAAGTTGGTCCCATTGGTGCCGTTGGAGCCGGGATGTGTGCCGGCGGAAAGCCGCATCAAGTTGTCTGTGCCTCATCCAATCTGCGGGATCGCTCGTTCTGCGAGCTCGCCGCTGGGCTCTCCTCCGGGCCGCCCGCAGTTTGAGGTACGTGAGGTCGGGACTAGGACGGGTGATAGGAACACGGATCGTTTTCGTAGCCAGTGATACAGCGTGAGCGATTGTAGAGGATGGGTCTCCTGCAAGGTTAACCACATGTCCTCCCATGTGAGCCCTAAATGCATCCCAATTAGTGACGCGTACCTCTTTGTACATTGGCGTCGGAGGTCTTGGTGAAGTGACTATTATGGGAACATGGTCGCTTCCCCATGTGTCGGGTTGAGCATTCCACTCTGCTGTTATATTCGGTGAAACAAAAGAGAGATCCAAGACACTCTGTTTAACTCCCGGTCTTACAAAAGTTTCAGTTCCGTCATTCAGCGCTTGAAGGTGTAAGGACGATGCTACAATCTCCAGTTCAATTCCTCGTCGTGTAGTCTGCCTGTCTCCCCATAGCTCGTTATGGGCATTAAAATCTCCACAGATAACAAGGTGCCCTCTAGAGACATGTTCTATCTCTCGTAGCTCTTCGGGATCCCAGCAGACGTTTGGAGGAACGTAGACGCTAATGATAGAGAAGAGTTCTCCTCTAGAGCGAACTGTCACACCGACGTATTCCGCTGCTCCTTTTGCGATTGAGGATAGGTCTAGGGGTTCTTGATAAATTCTGTCCCGGACAAATAGTGCCGCCCGAGACTGGCCGTCGTTTCGTTTTGATGCACTTAGATATATCACATATGGCGCAAGTCTGCAGTCTCCAAGACGAATAAGTGGCTCTTGAAGGGCCAGAATGTCTATTTTGTTTGCCAGAAGGTACTGGCGTAGGCCAGGAAGACGAGATCTAAGGCCACGTACGTTCCATTGGAGCACAGAGGGTAGTTTAGGTTTTCTACTTTGGGGCTTTCGACATCTTCCGTTGTTGCTCACTGTTGTTTGGTGAAATAGCGGTCCAACTGGTCAATGACGAATTGGATCACCCATTGTAGACCACATGCCCATGGTGTTTGTAGGGGTATCAGAAAAGAGCATGCCATATGTGCAGCGGTTTTGATAATGGACAGCCAGTCCACTTCTGGAGTCGGTAACGAAGATGGCTTTGGATTTGCGACATTCGTTGTTGGAGGCTTGAGACTGCAAATGTTCTCCTGGGAAGGCGGATGTGCTTGGTGAGTATCGCAGTCCATTTTCTCCGTTATGGGGTTGTTGCTGGGTGCAACAGCCTGCTTTTGTGGAAGGGACTTTGGTAGAGTGCGAGGCGACTGTTGAATTCCTTTTGCTACCATTGAATATGTAGTGCCGGTGACGGATGCTGAGGCGGATGTTGAAGCGCATGATGCTGGAACAACTTCTTTAGCTTCCGGAACAGAACTTTTCTCGGGCACGGTGTGTTTCTTTGTAGTCACTCTCTCCAGAGCACTTTGGCGAGGGGTCGAAGTGCCGTCCTGCGTGGGATTACTTTTGGGGTTCTGTATAGCTGCTCGTGCAGTCCGGAGATCGACAGAGTTCACCTTCGAGTAGTGAAGAATGTCTCGTTCATTCTTCCATTTCTGGCATTTTGGGGATGTCGCCTCATGCTGTTCTCCGCAGTTCACGCATTTGATGGTCGTGGAGGTGCATTTCTGTTTTGTTTTTTCGTCAATTGTTGGGTGCTTCTCACCGCAGCGGCTGCAAGCAACGGAACGCTTGCACGTGACAGCGTAGTGTCCAAAGCCTCCACACCGGTAGCATTGAGTCGGTCGGTGGTGGAATTCCATCACTGGATGCCGGACTCGCCCAAGAAGAACATGGCTTGGAAGCTTGCTTCCGCGAAAGGTGATCCATACGCTCTCAGAGGAGCCGAAACGACGTACTCGAGCGATCTCCGTATCAGACTGCAGTCTTCCAGCAATTTTTGCTTCAGGAAGCGCTGCGTCGACGTTCTTGATCACACCTTCGACTGTGGGACCTGCAAGGCCCTCGTACGCCTTCACTGGAAGTCCGCAGAGGCGTGTGCATTTGAGCAGTGTTCTTGTGGTGAATCCATTTCTCACATCCACGGCAATTAAGTTCAGACGCTCATTTGGTCTGATTTGAACAATGCACTCGGGGCAGAGAAGATCTAAACCGTCTGTGAGCTTTAGGCTGCTCAGACTGCTGATGCGGTCACCTTCTTTCGTTGGCACAAATATCACGGTGAGGCTTTCGGTCCGGGGAGCGTCCTTTTCCGAGTCTTGACTGGATGTTTCCTTGTACCGACGTTTTCGGGGAGCACGGGCTGGATACCATTCGCCGCCGTCGTCAGGAGCAGCATCCGAGTCTAGAATCTCGCCGTCCCGAGAATCCTGGGCGTCCATTATGATTGGGTCATTGTCCGTAGTTGAAGGGATCTTACTAATAATGGCTTCGATGTCGGGGCTCAAGTTGCTGTTCTGATCCGTGTTCCGGTCAGCGTCGTCTTGGTTGGCATTAGGCATGATCGGCCGCTGGCCGAAGTGGTTACCCACTCCGGAACGAGGCGGAAGACGTTGCAGAGGCCTTTTGGTGAGTTGGGAATGCAGGGATGACGAGAATTGAGTGAGAAACAACCAAAAATGCGGAGGTCTGAAAAAGCTGGACTGCTGTCAAGGTCGTTTTCTTCTTCCTCTTCCTTCGGAAATTGCAGCACGGTAAAAAGGAGCACTCGGAACTAACTCATGCACGACGTCCGTTTTTAAGCCTTTCGCCCATACCCTGGCGGTTGCATACCCTGTGTCAGCGGGCAATTCAAGAATGCACCAGGTCGAGGGTACGTCAGTTACTGGCTGGTTTGAGGTTATGCGAAAAAGTTCTATAGGGAGTATTCACTGGACGCCATATTCGTGGGTGCTGTTTAGAGCGCATGCTCAGAACGAGCTCACATTAATAGGTTGCTAAGACCGGCAATCTTGATGGTGCGGAATGCACGTTGCAAAAGAACTGTGGAAGCTCGCCGTCAGCATGCGCTCAGCATTCGCGCACACAGCTATGGCCGCCAGTGAATACTCTCTATAGAGTTGCGTTGTTTTAGAAATACTATACTCCGTTTCACCTTATGTTGTACCGCAGACAAGGCTAGAAGCGCGAGCTCATAGCGTTGGGAGCTACTCTTAACGCACGAGAGCTTGTGCCGCCGGGATGTGCCCTAGAGCAAGGAGCTCGCGCTTGTAGCCTTTCCTGTGGTACATCAGAACGTGAAACAGAGTATAGTGCGCTGTGACGTAACAGTCTACCGCAAGGTGTCGGGGCGGTCAGAAGGGAGGCATCCCCGAAAGTCACGTGAGTTGTATCCCTCCTCGTGCTTACCGCGAGCGCGTGTAATATATTTTTTGAAATATTTTTTGTTATTCTCCGCACCTCCACGAGCGATCCAAGCAGACAAGGTTTCTTTTATTTGCTTTTCATCGCTTAATGTTGCTGTAAAGGTAGAAGAAGAGGAGTCAGTGAATTGACATGATCAACTGCAATGCGTATTAGGTGCTGTGTGAGGGACTGTTCCGGTATTTCAGCAACTGAAGAAGAAATCACACTGCATGCATTTCCGAGAGACATACTTTATGCTTTATGCTCGACGTACTTCATGCTCGACGTTTACTTGCACTTGGTACACTCACCAGTTCGTATTCGCAACTTTCACAACCTATAGGGGGCGCACTGGTGCCTATCAAAATGGCTGTCATCTGGATGATCGTCGTAGAACAGCAGTACGAGGCTGGATCTGCAAGGCGTGAGTAATTCTAGTTTTGCTATGTACCAGCGATATTAGAGCCCTAGTTTATTTTTTCACGTCTGGAAGGCGTTGGCAAGCACCTTTCTTGTGAAGCCGATCATCCAGGAGCTAGGGAGCGCGATTCTCACACCGCGGTACCACCATCGCTGAAAGTTGCGAATTCTTTAGACGGCTGGCATCTTCAGTCTGGAGAGTATCCGATGATTCAACGCGACTTCGGTGTCTGAACCTTCAGCAATGCGATCGGGCGTGTCGTATGTTAGCAATCCTAACTTCTGCGAGCGTTCTAAATTTTTGTTTTTTGAAAACTAGATAGCTTGTTTTGTGCCCCGTATTAGCGGCGAGATGTTTTGGTGGCGCCCTCGTTTGGTTACCTTTCGTGACGTCATTACCTTGTAAACAACAAGTTCGATGGTGTTTGTAATGCCCGTGTCCCACTAGAGCTACATACAGAAACAAAAGACAACGACAAGCCTCAAACCAGAGTCTTTCGCGATTTGAGAGGCTGTGTAGAATAAAGGAGGCTATGCTCAAACACGAGCATCATGCACGCGAGGGTAGCTTTGGCAGGCTTGCAATCTCTCGTGCTTACTTCACGAACACCGAACGACTAAACGCCTGCCAAATGTACCATCGCGAGCATGCTGCATGGCTTTGAGGCTTGTCGCTGTCTTTTGTCTCTGTCTGTCGCTCTAGTGGGACACGGGCATAATGAGCATGGTGAAAGCCTGAAATCATAGCGCTCTCAAAGCAACACTGCCAACACCGTCAAAACTGAAGTTCTTACATTCCTCTTATTTGCGCCGATGAGAGATCCTTTGCTGACGTCAAAGTCAGCATTCGGCCAATTGTGGGGGGCCGACCACAGCGACGCTTTCGATCGATCACGTCGCCATCGGACTGACAGCATGCACTCGTACACTGGCTTGTACTCGCAACGCTTTCATCATTGACCTCCATCACGTCAATCCACTGACTCTTCGTCCTCAACTTTTACAGCACGCAAACTAACCAACGGTGCAGGGATAAAGAGCTAGTGGAACTGAAACTTCATCCCACTTTTAGTGACGTAGGTCGATGGCTCCCTTCTGACCGCCCCGACACCTTGCAGTTCACTTTACGACACGGTGCACTGGCGGGAACTTTGAATTTGGCCTCGTATTTCTATTTTTTTATAAAAAAAACTACGCAACTCTATAGTGAAACAATTTTTTTGTAATGTCCTGATATGCCATTTCAACGCCAAGCATGAAAAAAAAGTTTTTTTTCTTTTGGCGTGTCAGAGGCCCTTTAAGAGGATATCTCAGTAGAATTTCATCTCCGATAGGAACTTTTCCGGAATCCAGATGGCTCTGGGGAGGAAGCCTTTGTACTCACCTGCTTACGCGATATAGTGCCATTTCAAAACAAAAATAAAGAAAAAGCTTGTCTTTTTGTTCCGGTTATCAGCGGACGGCTTGACCCTGAAATCCATCCCGTCCCTCCGCCCTGCGAGCTGCGAGAATGGCTTTGTGGGCCTCCGAGTCCATCGCGAAGGGGGCCCTTTGTCCCATTCTTACCGGATTAGGAAGAAAAAAAAAACGCGGTTAGAGAACGCCTCTGTTGCAGATTGGAAAGAATTTTACGCTCACCAGAAAATTTACGACGAGAAACTAGAAGATTGGAACTACACGAGCGGAACGAGGCAAACGACAGACAGAAGCCGTTCGAGACACTTCTGTGTAATGATGTATATTCAATTGATTTATTAGTGTAACTACAGTTTGTGTTTTGTTTTTGCGCTAATCGTCTGATTTAATATAATACGTCCACACGAACTCTTCGATTCTGAAACAGCCTCATTTCACTGCCTGATACTTTGGATTCATTTGGCTCGGCCTTCGGCTATTTTGCGTTCCGAGATTTTTCGTACGATACGATTTCCAAATAGCATGTAGACGATGTAGACTGTTCATATCGTCATTACAAAAAACGAAATATGCCATATCATCATACAAAACGAAATATGCTATGTGTCGTGTCGTAATGCTGCGAAATACTCTACCACAAATCAGAATGGCGTTGCGTACTAAATAGCGGCCCTAAGAGCTTACTTTTCATGAAGCAGTGCTTTGAAAAATAAAGCTACTCACTCTAAAAAGTGTCTGACCTCCTTGTGCGCAAAAAGAAACGAAATGAACCAGTTCACGATACCGTCAGCAGCCATTAGAGTCACTACTTTTTTATACTTGGGAGAAGAGCGTGTTGGTTCAAGTGATGGATAAAGAAAGAATAAACAATTAACACTAAGACAATACAACCAGAGCCGTATATTAGGAGAGTTTGGACAATAGGCGGAGCAAAGGCCGCCGCCAGCGCCGAATATTCCCCCCACGCTTAGAGCGTAAACTAAATTTGTGACACAGCGTCGACCAATCAGGAGACCTCTACTCCATCTCACAAATGTCGACAGTGAAGACAAAGGCACAGGCGCGTGAGCCTAGCTCAGCGAAACGCTATTGTTTGTACGAGACCTCGTGCATAGGAGGCACTTTCCAAAGCCACGCACTCGTGCCCATGCCTTTGTCTGCACTGCTAGAACAGCGTCCTGAGACTGGCTGAAAGAAAGCAGTGCAAAGGGTGGGGTGCGCGAGCGTCTTGAGACGCGGAGTTCCGCTCCGCACGGCTCAAATTATACTTCGTTTCACTTTACCTGCGAGCGAAGCCAAAGCTAGAAGCGCGAGACCAGCGCTTTTTGCATTTCTCCCCAGCTCGCGCGCTCGAGCAAAGCCTGAACGCACGGAGCTTCCGTGCTCGGGCTTCCAGTTTTGCCTTCGCTCGCACATAAGGTGAAACAAAGTATAGACGTGGCACAAATTTAGAGCACGCGACCACCGCTAGGGGCTGTTTCGCGCCCTGTGGTTGGCCCGAGATGCTCGCCTATTCACACCAATGTATGGCCAAACTCTCTCAATAAACGGCTCTGAATACAACCACAACTTCTTTTTTTTTTTTTTTCTAGAGCACCGGATTTCAACGGTCACCCCAATTTCTAAATCGGTGTGCGATGTCTAAATGGCACGGAATCAGAACTTTATGTTGCACTGCCGAAGTGCCAAAAAATCAATAACCACAAGTTTAGATAGTTTTGCGTCTTATATACCTACTGTTCAAAGCGTAGTTCTAGTGTTACAAAGCTATGCTTTAAAAAAAATATTAAAACAATACCTTTCATAATTACGTGTTCCGATTAGTTCCGATAGTGACCTGACGAGATCATTTCTTTGCCTAGCCGTTTCGGAAACGGTTTAGTACTGGCTGATAGTATATTACACGATAATTTTTGCCTTATTCTTGCAAGGCAAAAATATCATGCCTACAGTGCCAGAGTGCCTGTATTTTTTATTCGTGCAATCCTAATCTCCCGGGGACAAAACCGCTGGTCTACCCGTGACGTCACGGCGGGGATAGAGCAACCAATCATTACACTGATTTCAAGCTCGTTCTCGCGGCTAATAGAGGCACCATATGGGCGCGGACGGCTTCCAACTTCGCTCTCAGTCGGAGTTGAAGTTTCCACAAACCTGCGAGTTGCTACAAAGAAAGGGTGACGAAACGACGAACATTGTATGCTCCCACTTTGCGCTGGGGATAACGCAACTCTCGGCCGGTTCAGACACTTGCGTTTGAGTGCGTTTGACTGCGTTGCGGCGAGAACCGAAAGCGAGTCACCGGCACATCTGTGCTTCGTATTAAGCGTGGAATCCAATTCAAGGAATCTTCTTGGCACGCGATATAAGCAGCTCGGGTGTCCTGGTGTCTCGCAGCCGCAACGCAGTCAAACGCAGTCAAACGCAACTGTGTGAACCGGGCTTCAAAGAGAACAGACCCATCTCACCAGGCAGTTTGACTACGCCACCGCTGCCGCAATGCATCGAGGGAACTTTAGTATTTCAGCACGTGCCCGAACCTCGCTGGAACTCTGCGCGTGAAAAACGCGTAACGGCACGAGCCGTCTCGGACACTGCCACCTGCTTCTTGTGAACTAAACTTTTGTCGGCTTCACGCATGCGCGAACGCTTGGTGAGGTCGGTCTATTAGAGGGGGTCCACTGGTTTGTGGCTAGGGTAGACATCGTTATATGGCATATCGAGGATCTGGACCTTCTTTGTGTTTAGTGCCAATTGCTCTTTAGAGGGGAAAATAAAGGGGGAGGGGCAAAAACCTGTGCTCGAGTTGTCGTCGAGCAAAGCAATTATCGGGAAAATAACCCCGAAGGAAAAAACAGGGCAAACGCGCAGGTTCCAGGACATTTCATCGAACGCCGTTTCATCGAAAAAGGGGTCGTCCCTTACCAAAACGTTCATTTACAACAATTGGCCGGTATTTTTAAACAAAAAAATCCTAATAGCCGGTCAAAAAACGTTGCTAACAAAACAAAACGAAAAATTCGGGGCTAGTGGGGGGGGGAGGTGGCGGAACCAGAATCCATCCGCTTGCGTACTCCCCATGCAGCTATGTCCTCCGTCGTGCCATCCAGGCGTCTGTCGTACGAGAGGACAATGAGAAATTATCAAATTTTATTGCAGAAACCTATGACGCATTCAATGAAACGGCGTTCGATGAAATGTCCGGTGTAGGTGCGTGTGACCTTCTAGTGCGCTACAGAACCTTAGGTGTCTCACTTCGTGAAAATGTGATGGCTGAAAACCAGCATCGTCTTTCAGGCCCGTGCGATCTTCTGCGGTTCCTATATAAAAAAAGGTTCAGATTCATGCCGAAGTCACAAATCTCGGAAAATAGCTAATAGACGAAAATCTCACCGCCAGACCGACCGACGCGGAGAAAAGCTCATCGGAATCTTGATGAAGGCGGTGGAAACTCACTTACGATGTTCGTTTTCGGAAATGGCATTCGTTCGGTATATTGATAAAAAAAAAACATTATTTTCCGTATTTTTTTTTTTTATTTGTAGTAACTTATGACTAGGGTTCTGCGTTTTCGGTTTCTATTTTTTCGAAATTCGGCGTACTTTTTTCGGTGTTTATTTTAAAATTTAATTTTCGTTTTTTTTCGGCGTATATTTATGCCCACAATTTTTATCGGCTTCTTTCGGTGAATACAAAATAAACACCAACGGACACCGTATCAGATGATCCTTGCAGCTCTGATATTTGTGATCATTCAAACAATAACGGCACAGATACATTGAAAAAGAAATGGGCACTTTATTTGGCAAATCTGTGCAACTGTAAAGAATCAACAAAAAAAAAGAAGTACAGACAAGTCAGATATGAAGCCTATGCCCAAAAAACATGAAACTTTACCTTTTGTACATCAGGATGACGTCATCTTATTATAGTACACACACATGTACTTTCCCAGGATCACCTTGTTGATCCGCACTCTTTCTTTCCTGTTAATATGACCCTGAGCTTCGAGAATGTCCTCTCAACGCTAACACTGGACACTGTCAGGCTAAGGAGATGAAGCGCTGCCTGAGCCAAAATCGGCTAATCAACGAATTGTGACCGCCGAAAGAGACACGGTGCGACGTTTCGAAGTACAACACAACATGCAGAGCTTCCATCAAGTACGTCAGTCTTCCTTACAACGAGTTTGAAAACAGGCTCGTACATTGCGAAGTCATGGATTATTAAGGACTTCACGTTTCGATCGATGATGCGCACATTAAACCAAAACGTCGTGATGGCATCAGTGTATCCCATACATTCGGATACGTTTCTATAGACACTATCGTTCCACTTTTCGCCACGGCTCTGCGGTACGACTGGAAGGTCAAAGTAACCTTTTCCGGTTAAAACTCAATTTTAGAAAATGGATTCGACGTACCTTTATCGGTTTCTATCGGTTTAAATCGAAAATGCCGAACCTGAAACTGACCTTTTTTCGGTTAAAACCGAATTTTCAAAAATGAATTCGGCGTACTTTTATTGGTTTTTATCGGTTTAAACCGAAAACGCCGAACCCTACTTATGACTTTTGGTGTGATGGGTCCTGCCACAATTTGGGGGCTCTCTGTGGTCGTCGGGTGCAATGAAGAGGTCACTTCGTTACTGTTCACAGAACTCAACGTTGAGGCGATGTCTTTATAGAAAAAAAAGACGTGTCTATCCCTTTGGTAATTGTTCCCATTCTGCAAAACTGTGGACTTCTGCTTCTTCATTCCTATTGGTGTCTGCAATATACGAATCTTGTAAATATCTCTCCGTTTATACCTCTCCGCAAATACTAAATTTAAAAGCTTGATCGTATAATTCTTGAGTGGGTTAATCTCAGCATCTGTCAGATTTTCGGTGAAATTTTCTCTGGTGAGCTTTTCTCCCGTGATCCTCTCGGTGTTGCGCTGTTCTCCGGCAGAGAAAAGCACACCGGAAGTCCGGTGGATGCGGAAAAGAGCTCACCAGACTTCGGATAGATGCGGAGAAAAGCTCACATTTACAAACCGTTTTAACATTATTTCTTCGCAACTCTCGATACTTTATCGAGCTCTGTTCTATCAAAGTCATTTAAATGAACGCCATGTAATTGAATCCAATTTCATCGAAGCCGTTTCGTAGAACACCGTTTTATCGAACATCATGATGGTTTCTGGCCAGATCGTTTCTCGTTTTTGTAAATAGTGTTTTTTTCTTTGAATCCAAAGGATAAAGATAATTTCACGAATGACAAATGATGAGGCGGTGAATAACTGAAGAAAGTAAACGTTTAATGGGGCGAACAAAATAGAAGTTTGACGTCGCAGGCGTCGATGTCGACGAAACAGCAGGATCGGGACTGACTCTGGCTCTCCACGCGGAGCTCCTTATGTACACGCGTGGGCTTCTGGAACAATCGGCGTAGAAGGTTCGGCGCCTAGAACATTCTAACCTCGAATAAGCAACAGGGTTCTCAAAATTACCAGAACGCGACATTACAGAAACAATAAGAAGGTGAATCCGCGACCAGGCATCGAAGATAAGCACGGTAACCGTTAGGCCACGGGCGCGCTACCTACTTGGCTAGCTGCTCACGTGGCAATATTATGTTCCGTTTTTCTTTTGCTTTGTAGTAAACAATGACCTCTTTCGGTTATGTGGCCTAAGACGAACTTGATACTTTTTCGGAGGTCAGGAGTCGTCGGGTGCCGAGACGGAGGTCGCGTTGTTGCTTTTCGTAGTACTCAACATTGAGGAAATGTGCTGTCTCCATGTAAAAGTTGACAGAAAAAAAGCGTTCCCCACTTTTTTACATGTTCAAATTCCGCAAAACTGTGGATTCGTCTTCCTCTTCCCCATTTTTCTTAGAAGGTAAGCTACTCTTGTGGGGCTGAACGAGAACACTTGGTTTTACAAACATACGAACACGCAAAAGCGCAGCATGAGCACTGAGCAAAGTGTGGACGTGAGTTTTAAATATAAATACCGCAGTGCAAACAATAATAAAATGCTTCGTAACTGAGCTTTTCTCCGCATTTGTCGGTTTTGCAGTGAGCATTTCACTAGTGAGCTTTTGTCCGCCGCCCGTTCTCCGGTGAGATATTTTGTCCGCCGCCCAACAGTAACAGCCGACCAAGGGCTCATCGCAGCCAAGACAGTACAATCGACGAACACCATAATAGAAGATGTGCGGGTTCTTGTCTAATACATTCGCCTCTATTTCATAAAATACTGAATCAAGAGTGTGTTGGTTCGGGTCAAACAAAGAATCTTCAGCAGCGACTTTCACAACTTCCAAATAGCAACGTGTCACGCCTACCACCAAAAGGCTTGTTCTGTTTTCAGCTTCACTTGAAAGTTTTTCGCAATGTTTGTTTTATTTCGGTAGAAATCCGCCTCCACAAGTTGATATGCAAAGCGAATGTCGAACTTAAAACAAAATCGACGAACTCAAGTATGGTTCTTCGACATTTAAAATAAGTAAACATTTTAAATAGCATCTCTGCAGAACATTTGGAATCGCCAGATCAAATCACCTATCCAACTTCGAACACAAAGAAGTGGTAAGACAGTATCTACTCTTTGACGCTTCTGTTGCTTTTGTCTACCTGCATTTGCTAGCTTCAGGCCTCACGCAAGGACCGCCTGAAGCGTGAAATCTTTCACTCCCAATTTCTTCACCCAAAATGCCAACAAAGAATGGAACATATCCTCCCAATGACGCGCTCCCGCGATTGAAAACTAATAGGGAGTTTTAGTAGACCGTGTTTCCCCCTCCGCTAACCCTCCGCTCCGAAGAAACCGCCACTGCGCCTGCGCGCCGATGGCCTTGGCTGTAGTGTTCCGGGTAGCGGAGGGGCTTAGCGGAGGGAAAAACACGGTCTACTAAACCTCGCTAATTGCGGAATTGTAGTAGACCGTTTCCGCAGCCCGCTAAGCACCCGGATAGCTCTCCGTAATCCGCCACAAGACCTTGAACTATGCAGGTAAGGCTGGCGGCGCGCATGCGCAGCTGCGGCGTTTTCTTCAGGGATACCGTAGCGGAGGAGAAAAACGGTCTACTACAATTCCCTATTGACTCTCACCCACCCGCTAAACATCTCCGCCGCCAAAAAAAAAAAAAAAAAGAAAAGAAACTTCTAACTTTCATTTGTGCGACCCCAAAACACCAACAAAGAGCCGAACATCCTCCCAAGGACGCGCTCGGGCGATGTACAACCTATTACTCACTAACGCGATAACCCGCAAAATATCTCCGCCAAAAAAAAAAAAAAAAAAAAAGAAGATCTGTTTTGAGAGGCACCCCTTCCTCAAAATCCCGACTGTAAACCCGACGACCTTGAAGATGCAAGTAGTCCGGGGCGCAATAACACATTGCGCAATTTCAAGAGCAAGTTTTGCGGACAGACTCATAGATGGCGCCAGGTGACAGCTGAATTTTTTGACGTTTTGATAGGTTACAAACTTAGTTAAAATTTGTTGCAATGAGAATCTCTGGAAAAAAGATCTTGCAAGAGATATATTCAAAAAGTCCTGGTCTTGAATATTGTCGAGCCTAAATTTGTATTTTGGCCCCGGTTAATTGATATTTAAATGTTTATGAAGAACGGAACGAAAAAATAGGGCTTTTTCAAGCATATTTAAGTTCCCGTAAAAACGTTTAAGCTTAAAAATCGGGAAATGTAGCGCCGCAATATTAATCAGTTTTTCATTATCTTTCTAATAAAACCATTCTAAGTCAATCCGTATGGTGGTTCTCGAGAAAAAATACTAAAAAGTTGCCATTGAAATTGCATACGGGCTCGGGAGCTGCGATATCCTCGGAGAGCAAGTCGTCTACTTCTTGCGCAGGAGTTGCGGGGACGTCGAGTCAGTGACAAAAGCACCCTGTGCGCGTACACGATTGGCTCTCACTTTTCCCCCTAATTTCTTCTTAAAACACCTACACATACAAACACACGGGGACGTCAGAAAGACGCTGAGCTCTGATTGGCTTTTATGTGGAGTGCCAGTTCGTCTGCGTCTTGCACAGGGGTGCGATTACAGTCATGTCTCGTTAATATGGACCACCGTTAATATGGATACCCCGCTATATGGACACCACTTTCGGGGAAAAACATGGGAAAATACACGCATTTTTGTCTCGTTATTATGAACAACTCACATTATGGACAATTTTTTACGGGAACGGAGGCGTCCATATTAACGAGACATCACTATGTTCGAAAGCTGAGCTCTCCCTGGCTGATTGAAAAGAAAACAAAAAGTTGGTAGACCTCAAGGCATCTAGCATTGAGGTCTACCCACTATCCTTTCAATCAAAACCAATCAGAGCCCGGCGTTTTGACGTCACCTCCTGCGCTAGAAGCAGACGACTTGCTCTCCGCATAGGTCTATAATAGACACTTTTAGTTGGGCGTCCGCAACGAGCTTGCGTACGCCCAACTAAAAGTGTCTAATGGGTGGTAGGGTTGCGCGCGTGCGAACGCCTGATGCCATCTTCGCCAAACTTGGCGTGCTGCGGCGACTTTCTAGTATCGTGACCAACGTTCTTAGATCTAGGTCAGTTGGCAAGCTTCAGAAAACGCCTGACGCCTTTTTGCGGCGCGTTCGCTCGGTGGCGCTTGCTACACTCAGCCCGCCCTACGGACAGACGCGGCCGGAACCGGTGGAGCGTTGAATTACATGCAGTGGAAAGTGATTTTATTCTGATTTTTAGGACTAACATAATGTTTGCATAATACTTGCCGCAAAAAGAGCTTCGTTCCAAAAATGTTATTCTCCGTTGCCCGTGGAGGCGTCAACGCTGGTGGTGCCATAGGAACGCCATCCGCACCTATACCTGCTCGTGTGCCGGCACCAGACAAGAACCGTTTTCGATCGCCGCTCTTCCGTGGAGCTTGTCAACTGATAGATCTAAGGCTGCATTCACACTTGCGTTCGAATCGCAACCGCGAAGCGGATCCGCTCCTTTTCATCATCAACTGCGCCTGAATTTGTATGGATCTTTAAACATACGCGTTCGCAATCACTTTGCGGATTCGGTTGAGTGGCCGGTGTGAATGAGGCGTAAGAACGTTGACCGTGACGACTACAGCGCCGCGATTGTTGTCTACACACGCAGTCTCACGAGCTGCCATTGCCGCGCCACACCAATCCCAACACTGCCCCGCATTCTAGTAAACCGTAGTGTGAGCACACTGCAGAAGCTACAAAAGCGAGATCCGGCTTTTTCAGGGTCTCTGCCAAGCGCGCGGTCGTCCAGTCCAAGCACCCTTTGGGGCAACGTGCTCGTGCTTTAGCTTCAATTGCACATTACCTTCTGCTACGCTCGCACTTTAAGTGGAACAAACTATCCAAGCTTTGCGGCTCATTCCTCGTGCAAAGTAGCCAAACCCTGCCATGCGCTCACGCAAGTAGCCTTGCGTTCTGGGCCATTTTCGGAAAGAGGGGTGCGTTTGTACACCTTTAATCGACACTCAATCTCGCGCTTCCAGACCGTCGACCTCACTCACCAAGAAATATCCCCCATAAACGATTCCACTCTACAAAAATCAGTACACACGTGCTATAACAGAATACAGTCAGCGCGCACTCGCAAATGCGTACAGCTACAAAATGCTACTGCAAAACACAGAAGAGCAATGCAAAACGTCACGATTGCATTGCTTAATGTCACAACTCAGACTGCGTTTTCTGGTCTAAACATATGTTTCGGCATCGTCATTCGCTGAGGAGTCCCGGTAGTTGCGGTAATTGGCTCTCTAAGTGTTGTGCGGGAAAGTAGACGTACGGGATTTTTTTAGAGTGTATACTAAATCAAAACGCTTTGCAACCACGTTAGCCGGTGGCGCGGATAGTGAGATTACGAGGCGAGAACGTGTTTAGTTTAGCGTATCCACTTTTTGTAAGCCGCTATGCGGCCGGCGTAAATATATATTCCGCGGAGGGCAAAACGACGACCCTTCTCGCGATGCCGACATTCCACGTAGGCGGGCGAGGAGTGCGAGATCGTGGCATTGAGGGCTTGGTGGCGACACTCTCAACGCACAATGTGTACTACCAAAGTCATGGCGCGGGAGAGGAGTAGCGCGTGACGCTCGCGGCATCCTTGGCAGTGCATGTTTGCCAATCCGCCCGTCACGTTTGCCAATCCTTGGCGGACGAGACGAACGGATTTTGTTGGGCCAAGCCTGCCCAGCTTCAAGCATCGTCCATCCCAAACGCGTCGTTTCAAATCCTCTTTCAAGGCTTCGTGTTTTGATGCTCGGGCGCTGAGAATATTTTGTCTCTGAGATTCCCCGAGGCAGCCATGTTCGGATGTGTTTCTTGAAGATGTATGCCTTAGGCTAGCTTCCACTAACTTCCACCACAGTCCTTTCACACTATCAAGGGTAAAACGAGCGTGCACTTTGAAGAATGAGCACTTCCCAATTCCTCGTTCATGATTATTTCAGTATGGCCCATTCTCCCCTTCGCTAACGTGTAGAACTCATGATTTTTTTTTTACAAGACTGTTTACCTTATTCTGTCTAAAACAAGCTCTTAAGCGGCCGATTCCAATCAGAGCAGCATTAAAATGTACTGCATCAAACTTGCCAAAACTCCAGCAACGACACTTTCTAAACTACGACTTAGAAAGAAAAAAATATTGTCACAAGTATCACAAACATAAAAGAGGCGGCCGAACGCAATTACAGCAGCGGGAATGAACAGACCTTCCTCCCATGCTGCCTCCTTTTCGGGAGCTGCGTCAGAAGAGAAATGCCCCGGACAAATTCCCCGTGGCGACGGACCCCGTCCCTTTCGATCTGACGACGCTGCGAGGCGCCAAACACTTCCTTCTTCTGTCACTTCCCGAGAGTGACGCGGAAGAAAGTCTCTCCCAGACTCCAGAGAGATCGAAAGAGACGCGGCCAGCCTTTCCTCCGTTGTGCGCGAGACAGGCCTCGATTAGTGGGCTACATTACATCGCAATGCGCCTCGAGGACATAAGGCTCGGCTCGCCCGCTGCGGTGGCAGCTTGAAGGATGAACTCCGGTCTTCAGCGAGCACGACCCCAGACCTTGCTTGACCCCTGATCCGTGCCCTCTTATTAGGAAACCTTGATCACGCGACGCTCAGATTGGACTTAATAGAACCATTCCGAAAGTCTCGTGACAATTGTTAGAAGGTAGCTGAACCATTAGCGCAGCGGCGGAACACCCGACACCGCAGAACGTGCAAGTCATTACATAAGTCGAAGTGTAGCCAGCGATGGATGCTGATGGGATAATCAAAGAGTATACTGAAAGCGCGTTCTCACTACTTTCATCGCTTTTTCTACGTGTGTGTTATCGCTTTCCAACCCAAACAAACGCAGAAAGTGTACCGGCATACTGCGGTTTTGCGGCTTTCTGTCAGACATTATGCAGGGATCCCACAGCAGCTTCGAACAGAGGGCAGAATTTCGAAAGGGTTCTAAAATGTTTAAAGGGGCAATGCAACAATTTTTGCACTTTGCGCGAATACCGTTAAGAACGGATCCCTGACGTTAATGACCTATGAAACACGCATTCGTTTTTCACCCCACGCAATAGAAGTCCCAGAAAAAAAAATTCAAGAAAAACGAGCAGCGTTCACCCCCTCAACTCGCAGCCAGAACAAGCGGCCACGTGATCTGGAGCCGATTATATGCCGCCAACGTTGATCATAGCGACGCGCTGGGGTTGGCAAAGCACAGGACACGCGCTGAGTTCCAGACATTGTTATGGCTCGGCAATAGACCCTTTCACAAATTCAGTGCCATCTAGTGTCTGAAATAGCAGTTCGAATTGCTGTATGCTAATGGCGGATAAAATCTGGTGCCTTTTCATCAACGGTAGGCGTACGAAAGTTAGGGTGTTTTCCGTTGAACGGTTATTTCTCCATCTGCTTCAGTTTCGATGGTGTCAAGAAACTACCGCTCTGCACAAGAGTAAACCTCTCACTAAAGTAACATTTTATTGTCGTGAGTTGTCATGGGGCGTGCTGAAGCCGAGCATTCCAAGGACTTGCATGACAGCCTCAATTGCGTAATGCATATAAGCTTATAAGTCTAGATGCTCAGGCTCCGCATCGGTTTCTGTCTTCTAATTCTTCCTTCACCAGCCATAGAAAGGCCGCCATTCGCATGTACAGATGATACACACTTAGGTGATGATAGCTATCGAGGTGGCCAGACTGAATTTCTGGAAGGGTCTATTGTCGTCGTTGCAGCGATTGGACACGGGCCACTACCCGAATGCTTCTCGAGCTAGTAATTATCCCGAGATCAAATCGAGTGCCCACGCAATGCTCGGGTCCAATCTATGAAACGCATTCAAATATCGTCATTGGGGTGTACTGCGATCCCCACTTTACCTCATCAAATTTTGCAAAGGAGAGATTGAACGAAAATGATCGTTTTTGTCCTTGAAATTACTCCGCAACAAAGAAGTTTCTTGGCCAGTAGCGTTGCGTTCGAGTACCCTTGAGTCCCACTTGAGCCAGTAAGCTCGTGTAAAGTGACAAACATTCCAATTGAATATCGTTGCATCCCCCCTTTAAAAAAAAACTCAATTGTTTCTTGAAAAAACAAAAACGAGCTAGAGGTGAATTTTAGAGTATTTTTTATCCCGTGAATCTGAATATTACGTTCGTTTTCCCCGAGGATGTATAACTAAACGCGAGAAAAGACGAAAAACCTCCGACCAGTCGTTATGTCATTCCCAGATATTTCGGCCGCCAAGCGCTTGTCACTCGTGCGGGCAGCGCGAGCAATTGCGAGCTTCCCAGGTATATTGTACCCCGAACTGACACCAGGCGTGACGTCTTTTTCCGATCATTTTGAAAATAGCGAGAGTGCGCGTGAATAGAGCTTTGATAGGCGCTGAAGATGCCCGAGACGGGAGTTTCCGAAAACTCTGGATATGACGTCACGCTCCGGGAAGGAGGGGCTTCGGAGGTAATTTGAAAATGATTTTCTGCAGCCTGCGTGCACCAAATTTAAAAATAAAAATAAAATAAACTCGATATTCCTGATCTTGGAGGCCGAATAAGGCGATTTAAGTGTTTTCCCTCAACCACAGAACTGATTCAGTTTTCCTTTAAGTCGCGGTGCATTACGGTCATTCGCTGTACTCCTCCGGTTTACTGTTTTAAGTCCGAACAGAGCCAATCAGGCAGCGCGAAACGTGCATCGTCACAGCGCTGGTCGCCTTGGTGCATTTGATACCACCGACTAGACCAATCACGGACAGTGATTGGGCCATGATCCTGGGCTTTTTTTTTTCGGTGCGTGATTAATTTAGCCGGTGACATTAGCACGTACATAAAGACAACGAGAGCGCCGTGACGATGCACTTTTGGCGCTGATTGATTGGCTTCGTCGGATCGTAGTCGTCGGCTCACGTGGAACTTAAAGGGAAACGAAGTAATAACGGCCGGCTCTTACAATTTGGCCCTGAAAAAAATCCTATAAAGTATATTTAACCGAATGGCACGCATGTGCTCTACTTGATAGTAAAAAAAAAATACTATGAGAAAACAAAACGCTGCAAAAATACCCATGTATTTGTAAGTCTCTGCACCGAAAATTATTTAACGACCACAGGCACGCTCTGGGAAAAAAGAACAAATAAATAAATAACTATTAGAGAAATTATACTTTTTGGCGTAATTTGTAGCATTACCAATAGCGTAACTGTCGTCACAGGTGCATCATTAGAAGTTCTGACCCTGTGTTTCTTTTGTACATACGAGGTGGGGTGTTCCTTCGAGAAATTAGAATTTTAGATCGGAATGAATGGACACCCTGAAATAAATACGCTACACCTTCCGAAATAAAAATAAAGAAAGAAATATTTTGCGTACTTGAAATAATCTCATATTACGTTTGGCATGAGACTTACACAACCTCCTGCATTTTTGTTTCTTTATCTTAGTTAAGTGGACCGGCACAAAGACAACGAGGTTGTATTAGGACACTAAATAAACGTTGGCTGACTAAATTATTCATAATTATGGAAACTAAAAAAAAAATATTAATTATTTTTAATTTTATCTTAAAATATAACAGTTCTTACTACCTTTTGTTCATCGCAACGAAATAATAACGATTGAGTCGACACCAATATAAGCGCACTAGATGACCAGCGTATTGTATTATGAAATAAACTTACGCGGAGCATCTAAAGCATTAAATTTTCACCAGTATTGATCTGTTCTTATCATGCTCGAGCGCGACATTAGTTCTATGTGTGAGTCACAAATAAGTTGTTCTAGTGCGATAAACGAGCATGTCAGTTCAATGTTTGCCCCCCTGATAGATACCGTAGACACAAGACCGTTTTGACTACTCTTACCGAGCAAATGGGTAACTGGGCAGTCACGAGGATAATTCGATACTTTAAACTCAGAAATTACGAAAGAGTCCCGCGAACTTCGCCTATCTCCAGCCGCTCTAAACGACGCGTCTCTGAGGTCTATCAAAATGATGGATCGCTCAAGATGGCGACTCGCCATAGCCCGAAACCAGAAGGAAGGCAGCCCATCGCAGACGACCAAACTAACCTTGCGTACAAAAGAAAATAAACCTCCAGTTCGCAGAAACAATAAATAGGTCTCGCCTTGCGCAATCAGCACGTCCGCAAAACTGCGGGTTTACTTCCCATTTCGGCTCGAGAGCCAGGGGAAAAAAAAAAGCCTTTAGTCCTTTTTTTTTTCCCCTGTGTGTCTCTCCTTTTTTTGTGAAATAGACGCAGCCTCTACGGGAAGTGCTCCGGTGATTCGTCGAGGACTGCGCTGATCCGCGCGGATAAGGAGGCCCGCGATCTTCGGCTGCCGGTGCTCCGCCGTGAGCGGTGTACTTACCTCAGAGCCCCGCAGAGTTGCGAGGGAAGCGATTTCGCAGACCGTAAACTTCCGACACGCACTTCCCAGATCGAGTCCGACTGAGCCCTCGTCTCCGAGGAGATAAGAAAATCCCTTCTTCAATCCCCGGTCGCGCTTTTGTATTTTTTTTTTTTTTAATATCACAGACCCCGTGGTTATTCGCTCGCAATTTGTATTTATTAGGTTCGAAACGCAGTAGGCGCCATGAGGCAGGGGTCTCCGCTAAAAACAAATGAACAAAAAGAACAATTAAGACATATACGAAGAGAAAATACTGAAATCCAAACGCGTGCATAAACGGAAACCCAGTCCACCGTTTTCAATTAGAAAAAATAAAGCTCCAATTTGAGTTCTGGAAGGTGATCCAATATTTTTTTTCTTCTTTTTTCTTTTGCGGAAAAGAGGGGTGGGGGGATTTTTTTTTTTTTATTATATGGCGCTTAGTTCTCACGTGAATCGTACACGTCCGATTGTTAACGATTTGTTCACAAATCATTGACGACATCTTTCTTTCAGTGGTCTCGTCGACGGGCCAGTTTGTGCGCGGGCGGGTTCTCCTTCTAGAACAACAGTCCGAATGAATCTCTGACTTCCTAATGGCACCGGACTGCGTTCCGCCGCCATCGTTTATTTAATGGGTCCTTCCTCGGGATTCCGTTTTATTGCCTCGACACGAAGCGAAGGAATGCGCCGAATCTCAAGCGCGCCTTGGAACATGAGGTCAAGCTCCAGGGTCTGCCCGAGACGGTGGCTGCAGGGAGGCGCTTAGAGTAGCGCGCTTCCTCGGAGGGAAAGTTGGCATACACCACGTGTTTTTTTCTTTGCGTCATCAAGCGCCTTCGCGCACAGCTTCAGCTCCTGACAGTCTCTACAAGCTTCCAGGTCAAGGGATGTGGGCTTCCCAACGTGTGACTTATGAAAAAGGACATAATATTTTACTTCGTGAACGGCGCACGAACCTTCTTAATTCGTTGCATTCGGCGGGAGTTGATACCACGAGGGCGCCAGAGTTTTTGGTGCCCCAGTAGACTTCCGGAAGTGTATTTATTTGTTCTTCAGCAACGCACAGTGATCGGGTAAGATTTTCCTTTGGAGAAATATCTGGAACACGTTTGTAATAACCTGTGCGCATTGTAGAAAGTAGTAGAAATAAGAAAAGGATGCAAAACAAAAATAAAGGAGAGGAAAACCGGAAGCGCGCAGCGGTCCGCCGTTAGCGGGCTGTTGCAAGCTTGTTCCCCCCCCCCCCCCCCCCAAAAAAAAAAAAAAAAAAGAAAAGAAAACATTGGTGAATAAATAGGGGTCAAAGACGTGTGGACTGACCTTGCAACAAACATATCAAAGGTTTAAAAAAACGACACATTCACATTTTGTTTGTTACTTAAGTAAAAGCTCGAACTTCCCGCCTAAAATTGTGACCGACTGTGTACGCCCGTTCTTCAGAGTCCTTAGATTGCATGCAAGGCCGGCTTTCACTCCGGCTGAAAAATAGTACATTTTATCTTCACAATAGGAGCAAAAGCAATATAAAATACGTAAAAAAAGACCAATGCAGTGTAAACTTTATACGAGGCAATTCACGAGACTGAGGAAGTCCAGGACTTTGACACTGGTACGCATTACAAGTGTAAAACAAAGATACTTTTTGCGCAAAATCAGCGAACATATCCGCGGTCACTTCCGTCAAGGCAGGCGTATGCAGGCGTATACACACATATACCTGCACATTTACTATTTCACTTAAAGGAGTTATGAAATGATATCATGTTGAAATGTTTATGACCTTGCAGAGGCGTACTGTAATCTGGCCCAAGTACAATCGCACAGACCGCCACTGATTGAGAAGCTTCTTCGTCGCGGTGAAATTGCAAGCATAAAAGGGACTTTTTCTTTCAGTCTTGCCTTTGCAAAGCTTGATGACGTAATTGTAGGATCGAAACCACCTGTCTAACAACAATCCAACGCGGTTCATGGATTGGACATGGGAACTGCGTGAGCACTCGACTTCGGCTCGTAACAATCAATACCTCGGCGGACACTGGGGTAGTGGCTCGTGTCCAACAACTGCGGTGATGAGAATAGCCGAACTTTAACAATGCCTGGAGCTGCAGAGCGCGTTTATACTTTGCCAACCCCAGCTCGTCTTTGAATACTGGTTGGTAGCATACGATAGGCGCCACGTCGGTGAACTCGAGGAGTAGGACAGAATCCTGGCCCCAAAAAGATTTCTCGCAAGGACGCCGGAGAAGGCGCGTAATTTCGAGGGGGGACGTGCCTCGTCCGTCGCCACACGCCATCTCCTCTGCACTGTCGATAAATGCTGGGTCACAATAGGCAGTTTTAGCGTAGCGTTGCCATTCGCAGCGGAAATGCTACTGGGAGCTCGCACTATGACTTAGAATCATGCTCTTCAGCGGGCGCCTAGAACCTACTGCCTACTGGTTGTTAGCAGGTACCGTGTTGTTTTTAATCTTATGAACTTTGCACGAGTGTGCTGCCTCATAATTTAGCTTTGAAAGCTTGGATCGTAGCGCTCAAGCTCGCGGGTTAATTTCTCTAGACTTGTGCAACACGTCTAAGGTGCAGGAAATAGTGCAATATCATTGAACGCATAATCGGAAAGGCTGACCTTTTTTGTGCTTTAACTCGTGTTTAATTGGATTATGCAGGACTCATCTGCTGTGGCCAAAGGTGCTAGTGAGGAGCCAGAACAAGTGGAAACTCTACCCCCACCAAATGCTAGGTATAGAAAACAATCTGGATTCATCTCCACGATTCATGACTTTCACCTATGTCGTTTCATTGACATGTATTGCGCATGAGTGCCTTCGGTAGTGTCATGCTGGTGGCCACTGATGGTCTGTGGTTGCAGCTTTGCTATGCTGTGATCATGGTGAACTGTGCTGGCTCCAGTGGCCCGAAGTGACAGCTTCTGTGAACATCTCAGCACTTGCATAAACCTGTGAACGCTATCTGCACTGTGCATAACTATGAGGAAGGTCCAAGAAGCTGTCGTAAACAATATGTGCCTGATCGGTAGTTCCCAAGCTGGCTGTTTTAGGTTGACTTTGTTGATGTTTCTAGCAAGGTAACAACGAGACTCAGAAAAACTGAAGTGTACATTTGGTGCAGAGGCAATCCACACTTGCTTAGTCGAATTGTGTGTCGAACAAGGCAGCAGATCTAACTAATGACAGCCAATATCAGTTTGCAAGAAAAACTCCGTCTGCGGTCCCATTTTCCAACAGCGGGCAGCTTCCACCAAACATTCCTGGCAACACCACAGCCACCCCCGGTCTGAAATTGACTATAGGTATTGACACTAATACAAAACTGGCTCACCTATTCCAAAATGAAGGTCTGCAATTTATATAGAATATCCACTTCTAAAAACATTTGATGCAAAGGGCTGTGGGAGCAGGACGCACCTAGCTGGGCATTGCCTGTTGAACTCGGCGAAATTGTTGGCGTGCATTTTGCATATTTCTCTTAGTTTCTGCACTTGGGTATCCAAGTCCTCTACCCTCGGCTAGAGATCACAGTCTGCCAAGGTTCAGTTAAGAGTAAGTAGCAGATGGCTCTTGCCACCACACAGGGCAATATTTTCTGCATACTGAACTAGACAGACACGGGCAAACATTGTTGTCATCACTTGAGGGTCTAAACTTGTGCATAGGCCACAACAAGACAACGATAGCAGCCCAAGTGCCTGCTGCAGCCGAAGTGCCCGCAGTGGCACATTAAGCAGCCTATGCCATTAATCGCATGTGACATGTGCCGAGTGGTCGCCACCGGCACGGCACGGAGCCTTTGGAAGTTTTTAAAAGTCGTCTCTCTCATACTGACATGGCATTACGTGCAAACCACGTAGGCGTGCTGCTGAAATTGTTTCATGTTGTCAGCTGCACACCAGTCATCAGGTTCACTGCCATCCCGGATGGTGAGGGCCTGAACTGCCCTCAACTGCATTGTTTAGGACCTCTCGTCCACTCAGCAGGAGCAGCTAGTTGCACTGCACATGCTGCTGGGCACCCAACAATGCAGCAAGAATGCTCTAGTTGTACAGAAGTGCAGTCAAGGTCCAAAATTGACTGGCAAGCATTGTTTAGAGAACTGTGGAAAAAAACTCTGCACAAATATGGCACTAATAAGTTATTTTCGGCCGAGTTTCTTCGTCCTTGCTTTATTCAGTTACATCCAGAGCAGCCCGTGCCCACAGCATTTGTTGCTTGCTCAACGAAATGCGGAAGAGCTTGACTTCCACAGCACCAAGATCGATGACGGGAACAACAGTTAACTTGACACTGGAAATTAGCCATGACAGACAGTTATAGCTGTTTAATTCTAGCTCTTCTGTATTGTGTTGAGCAAGCCACAAAGGCTCCGAGCATAAGCTGCTCTTTTTGGAAGGAGGTTCTACTGCATGCGTGCTTGCAAAGCACGTGAAGCTGTCGTCTTTCCAAGAAGGGGAAGAAAGTACATCTGTAAACAAGCCATTTGCTGCAGTTAACGAGTATATGAAACCCCAGACATTAGAACAAGAATCGAGAAGAAAAGTGAACGCTGAACTCTTGTGTTTTCCCTCCTTTTCATTTTCTGACCGTGCGTTGAGTTTCGAAGTGACTGATTTCCACCTGCCTGTCCCTTTCTATTTTTTATGCGATTAACAGAGCAGGCCTTTTACTGCACAGTAATTAGATCAGCACATTGCTGAGGGCTGCCTGTCTCATAGGTTGCTGTACAGAAACCCCACAGCATGAGTGTGCTGGTCTGAGCACTTCCTTGGTTAGGAAGGTGCTCGTATAAACTAAATGTCTTTCCAAAGTCTCGCATTCTTGCTATTTCCAGTACTGCATGAGAGTTATGAGAAAAGGTAAAACCAGTGGTATGGCCATACACTACTGTTCACCACACCACTTGGATTACATTGTTTTATGTAACTTCTCTAATATGCTGTTCAAAAATGCCTGTTTTTATAATCAGTAGCCCTTTTCTTGTACTTTGTCTGCAGGCTGTGGAGGGACAAGCAGCTGCACATGCCCAGCAGTCACCTTCGCTGACCACACTCGTGCTGCACCTCATGGGGGTCCAGAATTTCCATCCGCAATAAAACATTCTCCCAGGCATCATTTTGCTTCTATCATGATTTTAGCACAGCATAGAAAAAAGATTTGCAGCAGTACCTTGGTCATACCCAACAAAATTGTCATACATAGAAAACAACTCTTGGGTCAGTAAATCTCGGTGCACTTGTTTATGTATTGAGACTCGCACCACGACTTCTGATGTCAATGTGTATTTGATATATAGAAATTGCACAACAAATGGTGGTACGGCGGTAGGTATCCAATCGTCCTGGTATCGCCGACCACAGTTAATTCTCCCCTTTTCTTCCTCTATGAACAATATACTGTTCGAGCTCGAATGCTTACGCAGTCAATGGGAACCGAGATGCAACCATTGAGGCGGCCCTGCTTTTGTTCTGTCAGTCAAAATGCTTCGGCGTCTCGCTTTTGCGGTTTGCATTTTTGCCAAGTTATCCTTGCCAAAAACCTATTCTCTTGAAAAGCTTGTCAGAAGCAGAACCTTATCAGAAACGTAAAAAAAAAAAAGTTTGTTCTAATATTAAGGGCCATACTACAAATTTGGTTTTACAAAACATGCTTGGTGTGGTGTTTTTTCAGCCAAGGTACACCATCAAAAAAAGAAATAAAATGTAGTTCTCAGGTCTATTTTTCTCTTCTATCTAACATGAAACAGCATTTTCTGAGATACCAGACTTGCCCGCCATGGACATGTGGTAAGTTGTTTTGAAGCATATGCAATTGCTCCTGACAAAACAAAAAAAAAGGTGGGCTCGTATCAAACTGCTTTTCAATCCACAATAGGTAGTTGATAAAGGACCCAACAACATCGAATGCCGCTTGAACTGTCTGCTAGGTAGACCACTCTGCAGTCAAAAGGGACTTGAGCTATCTACTAGATTGGTCAAGTTAAAAGTAAGACACAAAATTGCAAGCGGATGCACACAAGTATATTTCACGCATATGACGAGCTAAGAAGCTCGTAGCAGGCTCGACAGCTGCCAGGCTTCATGTTTGAGCAGGGCGACCCTGGTAGGCAGCACATACTTTGGGTGGAGAGGAGGCCACCTCTCAGATTTTCAACGCTGCACAGCTTGTTCTCTGCCGTCAAAACTCACACCGTCCTCGGAGTCAGACCCTTCACAAGCAAGCGGTTCATGGGAATTCGAAGGCCCCAAAATAGTGCTACACGAACCTGCATTTTGCAGAAAGACAAATGATTTTGCTGTGCCCAGTACATTTGCAGCCACTGGAACCTGCTTTTGAGCATACCTACTCACTGCTCTAGAACGGAATCTGAAGTAATGTTTTTTGCTAAGCTTGGCCTCGGGCAGCACATCATCCAGTGGAATTACGAGAAATCGGCGTGCGGCCGTGAATTCAGGGGTTAGTCGCTGTCACCTGTCCACAACGGTGAGACGGTATCCGACATGAATGTTTGATAACCTTTTCAGTTGTCCAAAAGCATATCAAAACTAGATAGAGGCTTTCTATGCTAATACAGCCTCTACAAGGAGCTAAGTATGTAGGTTTTCATAATATGCCAAAATGCATGCATAAAAAAATTATCTTTGCACAAAAAAAAAGAATGCGGAGGTGTGTTACGTGGCTTTCACAACGTCAATTGAATGACTATAGCAGTTTAATACAAAGATCAGGCACTCAAAATTATGTATCATGATCTGTCCATACAAACAGAGTTTAGCAAGTGTAAAGTGAAAAAAAAAAATTAAAGACGTTTACAAATCTCTGCAACGCGAAATTAGACCGCAGCTCTTGAGAAGGAGGAGGGGAGGGTATGCCCCTCCTCCTCCTCCTCCGTACCCTCTCCTTGTCTCCTCCTTCACCTCCTCCTCTGCCCTCCTCCCTCCATCATCCTCCTCTCCCCTCCTCCTCCTCCGCATGTGGCGTCAATTTTCCCGCTAAATCTAGCGGAGAAACTGAATTAGTTCAAAGGTAACGTGACATCCAGTCATGTGACGTCATTTTGCCGATAAATTTAGCGGGAAAACTGAATTGGTGTTGAGGTCACGTGACGTCAATTTTCCCGCTAAATTTAACGGGGAAATGAATTGCTGTTGAGATCAAGTGACGTCAATTTTCCCGCTAAATCTAGCGGAGAAACTGAATTTGTTCATAGGTGACGTGAAACCAAGTCACGTGACGTCATTTTCCCGCTAAATTTAGCAGAGAATTGAATTGGTATTGAGGTCACGTGACGTCAATCTTTCCGCTAAATTTAGCGTGGTTAAACCGACGCCGAAGGCGACGCCGACACTGCGAAACCCGGAAACGGGCGCTTAAGAGCTGGGCTCTAAAAGTTCACAGCGTGCTGTAGCTGCACAATTTCCCGATGTTGGGGCCCTAGACCTTTTGATAAATGATGCATATCCAGCTACAAAAGTAAACTTAAATGCGTGCTTAAGACGATCTCGCACGACACTCATCCCCTTGGATGAGGTGCCCGTTTTCTACCGAGAGCTCTCGTGCAAGCGCATTGAGAAAATGTTCTATTCAGACTGTATTAGAACACAGCGTATTGATACGTGAAACAGTATTTACCGAGCACACCGCTGAATTAGCATCGCTGAACTTCTTGATTGTCGTATTTTGTCTTTCATTTGCGCGAATCCAACATATCGCAACTCACAGCGCACCGATACACGGTGATGTCTTCGTCACAGTAAAATATGCAGCCAGCAACGTAGAAGCTGAGAGCACTTGCTGCTCGGCTCTCAGCACAAGGGGCCCCTCGCGACGTCGCCAAAGCTTCCACGCACCTGTCAGAGCCAGCGAGTGTCGTGCATTACTACCCGATTACGTCCCTGACGAACCTTGAACCGAACATCTAAAAAACGTAGCTTAGTCCGCGAAAGCTGCTTTGGCTCGACATACGTCCTCGAGCGTGAACGTCGCCAAGCTTGCTTTGGCTCGACCTAGTCCTCGAGCGTGAACGTCGCCCTCTTCACTTACTTCAGCAACTCCGGCCGCCTGACGACTAGAAGTTATCACCATCGCCAAACTGAATCGTCACGACATTTTCACGTCACCGCCAACTGCATCATTTCGGGAGCATAGCTCCAACTGCATAAGGAAAAAAGTGGATTGCGACGTCACCTCACGTGACCAAGAGGGCGGCCAATCAGCGCCCGATTGAGTTTCAATATTTTAGTTGGCGCCCCATCATAGACACACAGAAGATGAAAATGGCGCAAAGAACGACGGACCGGATGAAGGAAGACGCAGGCAGAGCGCTGACTCGCAGGTAAATTTTATTGAACGAAACGGTGCAATACATACAAGCACAGTCGAGAACAAAAAGGAAGAGAATCAGTTTAAAAACACAAAACATATAACACAAAAAACGAAATACCGCCTCTAAAAAGCCATACAGAGGGCACGCGTTAAAGCCAAGCAAACCCAGAAGCCAGAAAATTAATCTCCTTTCTTGACAAAGCAACCGAAGGACTGCTGACACACGCAGCGCCTAATCTTTGTTTTCAAGGCCTCATGAATTCCGCGTGCCTGTCAGCCGGTTGAAACTGAGGCTGGCATCCGCAGTCACGACAGTGTATGCCAAGGTGACCAGAAAACGTCGAAGTAACGTTGTAGGCATGCCCCTGTAGCCTGTATTAACGTTAGGGGTGATTCTAAGCACTATTCAGCGGAAGTGAAGAGTAGTTCTAAGTAGTATTTAGCGACAGCAGAAAACTCGTTTCATGGCCTCACTAATAATCTACACGATTCCCTCGACTCTTGGAGGACACGGAGATGATTCAGCGTCAATTGAAAACGATGACGCATGCAATTTAAAAGTGTGTCGCCGAGCAAACTGATGTCCTCTCTTCGGGCTGTGACATTAACCGACGTGAAGCCACGACGAGCACCAAGTCACTCGCAACAGTTCCGATTCTTCGGGTGGGTCATACGGGGGATGCAGAGCACGTAACGCTCACCTCGCACTTTTTTCTTCTTTTCTTTCTTTGCGTTTGGAGTGCGTTCGAACACTGTCTCCACCACAGGGGTAGTCGAGTGACTAAAGCGTAGCACCACGGACCGCACGACTGAACGACGAACAAACCCCAAACGCCGCACTCCTTCTTTATGTTTTATTTTCTTCGCAATTAAATTAGTTTTCTTTCTATACGTGTGACCACTTTGAAGTTAAGAGGTGCGTTAGGTTCTTTTTTGTTATTTATTTGTTTGGTTCTCCATATACTACGAAGGAAGTTGTCAAAGAATGCGAGCATGCCACTTCTTCGTATTGTTCATTCATTCTGTTATTTTTATTTATTTATTTATTCTAGCAATCATCACTCAGCGACTTTCGTAGGATGGTCAGAAATTCAAATGAAAACCGCAATTAAAAAAAAAAAAAAAACTATCAATGGTTTTACATGTTTAGCATGCAAAGACAATGGGCATTAAAATGTTATTATGACTTTAACCGTACTTTGCTTTCGTTCGCGAAACGTGATAATTGTCTCGCAGGGACAACGGGTTCGCAATGACTGATGGACTTCTTGACGGTAACCAGAAGAAAAGGACACTTAAAGCAAATATATTCCTAATTTTAAGAACTTCCCATAACTTGAATGGGTTGTTGTTGTACCGTTCAAAATCAATTATATAAAAGTTCCCAACTTTTCAACGCTATTAGTCATTTGGTAGAGTTGTCCGTAGCGCGTTACTTCTATCTAGTTACGTTTTCCTAATTACGAGGTATCGACTGAGTTACTTTTCGAGAGAAGGAACGAGTAACGTATTTTTGTTACTTTTTGATTAACAAGTTACGACAAGTAGTTGCTTATGTAGCGGAACGTGTACAACACAAGGTACCCTATTTGGTTTTTACAACTCGCGCCTGTGTCTTTCATGTAAAAAAAAAAAAAGAGAGAGAGCCAACAAAAAACAGAAAAGAGGACCACGAATGCGTCAAAAAGCAAGACATTATTAATGAACAAAATATTAAAATGCGGCTACTGCTGCATAAAGACAAACAATACATTCAAAGTAATGAGAACGTAGTACGTTACTTTTCAGCTGAAGTAACATTTTCCATTATCTCAGTAAGTAACGTATTTAGTTGCTTTTTAAACGAGTAACTACTATTTTTTTCAGTAACGTGTACATGTCTGGTAATTGGTATATTATTTATTAAAAAGAAGCATATTGAAATTTAAATTCAAATCTGGGCGTATCCGAGACACAAATGCATAGCATATTTTCAAATTGTGCACGAACAGAAGCAGGAGACCGTATAACTTCCCGTGTTTTCGTTTGCTTGGCTTGTATACAAACGTAAAACTGTATTCAGACGCAGGAGTCGTGCCACAAACTTTCGTCAAACCTGAGATTTGAATCAATCAATGTCGAACCTTGAACTCAGACTTGTACGTAGTTCAACTACTCTACTCAAGTTACTGTAGTTTAACTACTTTTCTGAGTAGTTTAGTAACTTGCAATTACAGTTTTATTTCGGTAATTAGTGGTTTACTCTAATTACCTTTTTTGAGTAACTTCTACTCAAATTACTAATTACTTTCGAATTTTAGTGGTTGTCTTGCCTATCAACAAACATGCCTGCACAGAGGAGATAAGATGTTCGAAGATCAGCTGATATTTAAAAAGAGGGGGAAGCATGTTGCGTAGGAAGGGGGGGGGGGAAGAAAATGGTTTCAAGAGTCCGAACCCCCCCCCCCCCCCAATTTTCACAACCCCCCCCTGCAGCAACACTGCTACGAGGCGCGGGGAGCGAACAGATACGACGCAAGAGAGGCCGAGTAACTGCGGGATTTGCGCCGACTGGAGTTTCTCTGTGTCCCGAAGCTCAAGGAGACTTGACCCCTTCAAAGAAAGGGCCGGTTCCCGCTTCTCCCCAACGTAGAACCTCTCGCCCACTACAGGAGGTGCACACACTGCATCATCACTCAACGGAGGCCATAAAATGCAGCACCTGCTCTGAAACTCATCTTGTGCTCCCGTAGTTTGTTCTGTACTCGAAGAATTGCGTGCTAAAGGGCAACGCAAAGATTACCTTTTTGCGTTGCCTTTCCTCCCAAAACTTAGAATGTGCAGATCTTCACAGAATCATAGATCCGTCGAGAGATCTGTAGTAGTTCCCCCAACGTTTTTATGCAAAAAATAACAAACGAGCAGTGTTGGGAAGTACTCTATGTACATGGTACTTCAAGTACTACTGTTTAGAAAGATTGTACTTTACTTGAAGTAAATTCTCTGAACATGTACTTGTATTTTCCGAGGAAAGTAAAACTTCCGACTTCATAGTATATTCCCCGAATTTGAAAACAAAAAATTGCGGTATTGTCGTGTGAAAACGCGCTCTTTCGAGACGTCGTCTGGGCGTTTCTCTGAGTGAGGTAATGGCGGCTGTAAGACCGATGGAAATAGGTGCCTTTAAGTTGATTGTGCCAAATAGCACGTCAGCGAGAGTAAAACAACTACTCTGCGGCGACTTGACCATATACAATATTTGCTGCCATTTCCGTAAAAAACTGATGCCCTTCCGATTACCCCTGGAGCAATGCATACAAGTTAAAAAACACTGTATAGGGAATGAAAGGGCATCCTGAAAGATTGTGTTAAAAGTGCTTGTACTTTACATTGATACATATATATATATATATTGTATTTATATACGTTACTTCAAGTATGTACATTGCACCCGCTGTACTTACTACATTACTTGAAGGACATAACCTCTCGTTTACTTTGTACTTTACTTCAAGTACTTTTTAGATGTACTTTACGCAACACTCTAAACAAGCAAACACTGCCTAAAAATCAAGCTCAGACAGTGCTAAACCTCAAAGTACAAATGACACATTCGCAGTACATCATTGACCAAACATACAAAAAACTACAAAAGAATTGGGCACCAACCAAACTAACAAGCCGATTTATATTTGGCTAGCACAATTTCGCTAACGGATCAAAACCTCTGTACTTTCTTTTTACCATAAAAAAACATATAAAAGTAGCTTCAAATGTTACTTCAAAAATAATTCGCTACTTTTTTAGGGTAATTAGTAATTTTCTCAGCTACTTTCTATTTGAGTACTTCCTACTCTACTCAAATTACTTTTGACGTCAATACTCAGTAACTTAACTTCATTACTTTGTTTTGAGTAACTTGTACATGTCTGCTTGAAATTCGACTGACTCGGCAAAACTTCTAATTTTATTGAACAGTGTTGCCCACTCCCACGCAAAACTTTAAATTTTTGGGGAGGGAGCGGGGGGGGGGGGGGGGCGAGAGGGGGGATTACAGGGGTGTTTGTCTTAAGTTCTAAAGAAAGAATAATTATCACTGTTTATACAATATAAAACCAAACAAAAGCCTTTAACTCTATTCATTTTAACTTTGCTCATGTGAATACATGCAGCTCGGATAAATATCGCGCCCCTCATCCGCCAAGCGACGTCAGCTGGTTTCCTAATTCCGCACTTGCGCATAATAGACAAACTTCAGTCAAACCTTCGTAAAACGCTCCGTTAAAAGTTAAAAAAAAAAGCAAACCAAGTCGAACTCAAACGTGGCTACTTTCTCAACATCCTTATTAATGAACAAACTAGCGTGCAAGCCCACCATAACGTCCCGTTGGATGATGCTCTGTCGCAACTCTGAACGTCCGTCCGTATTTTCTACGTGAGTAGCTTTCAGAATGAGCGTCCTTGGTTCACTGTCTAAACTCATCAAAACGCAAAGCTTTTTTTTTTTTTTTCTAGAACTGGCAAACTGCACAGACCATCAATTTTCCATCAAGTGCGCTTTCCCGCAGCAGTGCGGTGAGCCGCCGGTAAGCGTGCGCAATGGAAACTGCTCCATGTGCATTTAAAAGACGCGATATTCGCTGCAGCCACGATAACAGAAGTTCCTGCGGACACGCGTCTCGAGGGTGTTTGAAGCACGTTCGCTTCATACATTTGTATACTTCGAGCACGTATAAACACATTTTTTCGCATGACCAAAATAAGACCGTCATACAAGGAAAGAACCTGCCTCAGACAGTGTATGCAGTCTGTCAATTGTATGAGAAAAAAAAAAGAAAAAAAAAGTTTGCCCCCGTTTTGGTGGTTTCGCGATGTAACGAAGTGCAATGGAGCTCGCTCCTTGCCCTATCGAATCGAAGGCATAATTACATAAACTATGTAGTTGACAAGTGTAACGAACCATTTGACCCGTTGGGAATCCCAGTCAGGCGCCGCCTCGAGATACGATCGACGGAGGCAACTGTGAAGGCCTCACGTCGTGCTTCGGAATCTACCATATCAATCTCAAGACCGGTGTCCCCGAGTTTATGCCCATAATAGACAAAGGCGGCTCGACGTGTGTGTCGTCTTCGTAGCTATGGTGTACCGGGGACACTGATTTCTGCGCACATTTGCTTGGAAACTCGTATTACGTACAGCGACAGATCGATGGTGTTTCTCACGCGTCACTGACTTGTAGTTTGCCAGAAGGAGTGCCACTGGCACAAACGTCATACTTGAAGATTAGAACAGCGCAAATGGCGAGGAACCAGATGAAGAAAGACGCAGACGCAGCACTGTGTCTGTGTCTTTCTTTATCTGGACCATCGTCCTTTGCGCTGTTGTAATTATCCGAGCATGTCGTACCAACTCGCCCAAGCTTCAACTTTAACATGCGTCATCTTCTGCGGGGGAATCTTCTCCTGTATGTATAATGTTTCAAGAGACTCTGGTACAGTTTATGAGCAGCACTCTCTTTCCTAGAACAAACAGGCGCGGTAGGCACGTTCAATTTTTGGACAGCGCAGTCACACCAGCCTGCGCTTCACCAGAGATTCCTATTTTCTCGCGCACTGCCAGTACTTCTAAAACTCCCAAAAACGCCAAGTGCGATCTTCACTCCTTAGAGGCGGGTCCAACTTCAATTTCACGCACCTCACGTATCTCACGCTTCTGCTTACCTCGACCCGACGTCCTCCAAACCAGACACGCGCGCAAAAAAGAAGAAGAAAAAGAAGACATTTGTCCTTAGAATTAAAGAATCTAGAGCAGCGGCTTTTAAAGTCAAAGCTGGCATAGGGCTAAGCCCACCGAAAACTTCTCGAGCACTCCATCTTCGTCAGCCCGCAAGAGGTGGTGGGTCAGCACAGAGGATTGCCCCCGAAAATATATATATGCTTGTGGATAGAAAGTGAGGAAAGCGGGAGGGCCATTTATTTCTCGACTTTTCAGAGACGTGGGGGGGGGGGGGGGGGGGGGGGAGAGGGGGGGGAGTCAGACGTCTGAATGCGGTCTAGGAAGGACGGCTCAGTGATGTATGCGTTTGGCAGCGAAGCCTATCTTCCAGACTTAGGGGACAGAAACGGCAGCAAAGTCATCCTCCGCGAGAACCCCACGCTCCATCGACCTCCAAAGACTCCCTCGGGCAATTCAAAGTCCAGGTCTTTGTCTGAGAGAGACAGAGAATACAAACACCTTTTCCTGCCTGGAAACGAACGCTAAATATTTTTTTTTCGAAAACTCTTCTTCTTTTCTTTTTTTTTTTTTTTTGCCAACAATTGTATTTTGAATAGCTTGCAAAAATGCATACTATCTTTTTATTTTCGCCTTGCGTTTTTTTGTTTTCTTACGTGTTTCGAAATTTTTTTGTGACATATTTCGTTCACATATGATCTGACAATTCAGGCGAGGCTGCACGCATAGGCCAGGAGAAGCAGTTTTAAGGTAAGTCATTCGCGGGGCACACGAACATTTTAAAATAAATCGATAGAATTGTGCAACTCATAGCATTACCTGCACCATCTTGATATGTCAATAAAAATTAGGACGCTTAGTGAGCCCAAGAGATAAATTTATAAATTTGTGTAACCAAAATTTTAATATTTGATACTAAAATAACCGCAAGGGCTCAAAATGTTATTTAAAAGAGAAAAAAAAAAAAAAACTGGACGAAAGCGCACAGGAACTCAGTCGACCAACGTCCATGTGGATAGCCGCTTAATGTTTAAGCAGGTGTGCGCAAAACCGGAACATGTGTGGTTATAAATAACAGGGAACATGCGGCTGAGATGGTGAACTTTCAACACCTTAAAACCCAAGACCTGAGAGGAAACAAAAAGTGGACAACAATATCAAAGTTGTTGCAAAATATTTTCAAATAACGAGGGCATTTACAGCACCTAAAGGGCAGAACAATTTTTTCCATCCTATGTTTCAGTTATCTGCTGAAAATGCCTACACGTTGTTCGTGTTTCAAAAAATGGTGCGTGACTATTGTTTTCTGTTTGGAATTTCGTGTGACTTTCGTTCAAATTATCCAATACCCCGTGAAAAAAAAAAAAAATCCGCTGTGACTTTTTCGATTTCAGTTGCAAATTGGCAAGTCGTCTTTTGGCGTATCCTGGCACCAAATTGACAGTATTTCGCGAAGATCTTTGTGCGACTTTCATAAGAAGGTAAACCATATACGTAATTACTGTTTAGGTAACATTTATTATTTATGGCTCCAAACTTTTTTATTCCACTGAGCAGTTGGCGAGTGAACAGACCAAAACTAAATTATTGTATTAACCTAAAAACGGGACAGAAAGGTTGCTGCTTTATGAAAGAGAAAAACCCAAGTTGGGGAAACGCGGCTGCACATTTTAATCTCATAATCCTCCCCCCCCCCCCCCCCCACACACTCAAAAAAAAAAAAAAAGTTTTTTCTGGATGCATTTTTTCCCGTGTACACCCCTGCAACGTTACTCCCAGTTCTCTTAGCTTCAAAAAACTGACACGGATACGTCAATTTCTCCACTCTTACGGCGCTCCTTTGTTTCCGTACAATTGTTTCAAACAAAATATTCCCTAAAAACTCCGGGTTGCGCGCTTCAATCACTTGATTGAAGCGCACCGCGTTTGTTCCTTCTCCCGGCTCACCGCGTGTTCCTTTTTCGTTCGTCGTTTCCGATTTCCGCGAAATACTCTCGGTTCGAGACGGCGTCCGCCTGCCTCACGAGCAACAAGGCCGATATCAATTAGAAGACAAGGCCTAGGCGTCTCTCCCCTCCCCCCTCCTCCCCCATCCCAAACGTCATTACAAGTGGACCCACGCAGCGCCGTCGCCCAGATCGCGTCAGCATCGCTGTCCGCGCGCGTCTCGCATGCGTCTCGCATGCGTCACGCAACGTGCGCGACGCCGGCACGCGTTGACGCCAAGGCGGACGCGTCTGCCGCTTTGCGGGCGTCTCTCGTTGAACTGCAGCGTGCTTTGCCTCTCGGGGCGAATTGGTGATCCATGAACGATGACGTCACGCGATGGCCTTGTTTTTTGCGGGGTGGGAATGAAGCAGGCCGATACACACACGGCTCCGTGCGCTCCGCCGGTCTCAGTGCTGCTCTGCGGAGTATTGGGTTTGGAGGGGGGGCGCGGCTCTTGGCAAATCTGTAGCGTGCTTTCTGCCGCACAGGAACAACTCCGACGAGAGTGAAAGGCTCGTAATTTCCTGTTCGGGGGCTAAACGCAGAAGTGCCTGACTTCGACGCCGAAATTGTGAGGAAAGAACGGAAGGTATAGCGGTCTTGTTGCGTCGTGGGGTCGGAGCGAGACGAACTTTAATGTCCGAGTGCCACTATACTCCTTTCTGAGACTAGAAGCTACGCCTTCAGCGCGAGCTCGCTGGTTTTCGCAGCGCTTGGTTGCGCGTGCCCGCGCCTTCCGACTTCTGTTAGCAAGAACAGGAAAGCTCGCGCTGAAGGCGTAGCTTTCAGTTTCAGCTTAACACCATATATGCCTAGTGGCCTATATGTAGGACGCTGAAAAATTTTCAAATATCTCGAAAAATATTATTGTAAAAAAGCTAGCGCCCCTCGCGGGTATTCTGAGGGCCCTCCACCTTCTCGCGTGCAAGTCTTGGTTAGCGTGGGAAGCACCTCGCCACGTGCTTGCAATCTCAAATTTCTCGTTCCGCGTGAGCTTCGACGAACGCCATGCCGAGGAAAAAAACGTAAGTATTAAAATTCAAAATTTTTTGATGTTGTCGAGATTTTTGTCAGTTATTTCTGAGTAATTGAATATGCTCTGAAAACAATATCATCGTGATATATGCAACGTTTTTTGTTCGCGGTCTGTCAAATACGGTGTCCTATATGTAGGACGCTAGGCAGATCGGGGGTCATCGCTGATGTCACTTTGGAACGCGCCGATGCGTTGCCTCCGTAGCGTTGAGGTAACCTACATAAAAGACATATGGACGTACAGTAGAAACCTTTTTGTCCACTTGCAGTCAGGAGATTCGCTGCACTTCATTTTACCACAGAAGAGATCCGCAAACGCTCAACGACATTTCTAAACGACATTGACGCCGGGGAGGATGGTACCGTCTACTGTGGCCATTCTTCGCCCGAAAATCACGCAGCGGCAGTGACTGATGAAGAAAGCGGTGATGAAGAAGGCACCAGCATGGACCATCTACCAGGAAGCACTCTTCGTGCTGAAGTTGTGGACACTTGTTCAGAGCCAGTGAGGGACGAGAGCGGACCAGGACCCACCAGCTAAGCAACTGAAACGACGTGTCAAGTGGGATAAACGCGACTTGAACTCGAGTTTCCCAAACTCGCCACTCGTGTGATTCAGGACTCCGTTGAAGGAGCACCGCTGGACTCCAGTAGAGGCATTTGAAAAATTTTTCGACGACGACGTCATCAACCTGCTTGTTGAAAACACCAACACCTATGCACAACAGAAGAATCGGTTGTTGAATACGAACGCAGGTGAGATGAGATGCTTTTTGGCATTCTCGTCTCAGTGGGCTATGTGCCGGTTCCAAGGCGTCGTATGTTGTGGGAAACTCACGTGATTCTCTAATGAACTCGTCGCGAACTCAATGAGGCGTGACCGATTTTGAAGCCATTTTCACAACCTACATGTCGCTGACCAACACAACCTAGTGCAAGAAGACAAATTCACAAAACTGCGACCACTGTTTAGGCTCTTGAATGAACGGTTTCTGTTGTATGCTCCATTACTAGACTGCTACAGCATTGATGAAAGCATGTGTGAGTACTTCGGAAAGCACGGATGCAAACAGTTTATGAAAGGAAAACCAATCCGGTTTGGCTATAAATTGTGGTGCGTTTGCACCGCATTAGGCTATTTGCTTTCTGTCGAGCCCTACCAAGGGAGGTATGGCGTCAATGTGGATGATAAAAACAAGCTTGGTCTAGGAGGTTCTGTTGTTACAGACATGGTGTCCAGGATGAAAGAAAAGCTTGATTACTGCTTTCATGTGTTCTTTGACAACTTCTTTTCAAGTCTCAAACTTGTTAGAATGCTTTCGTCAATGGGTGTCAAGTGCACAGGCACCGTGCGAGATAACCGAATAGAAAACTGTCCCATCCTCACACAGAAACAAATGAAAAGTAGTACTCGAGGCTCCTACGATTACAGAGTCGATGCCGAATCTGAAATTATCGTATGTCGCTGGAAGGACAACAGCACAGTGACCGTCGTCTCAAATGCTCACGGCATCGAACCAAAGCAAATGGTAAAAAGATATTCAAGAGATAACAGGTCCAAAGTCACAGTGGAGCAGCCATTCTTGATTTCAAGGTACAATAGCAACATGGGAGGAGTTGATAGACTAGACCAAAATATTTCCAAGTACCGCACAGGCATTAGAGGAAAGAAGTGGTATTCTTCACTCCTGACGTATCTGGTTGATGCATCTGTGAATAATGCATTCCAGTTATACAGAATGGGAACGGACAAAGCAGAACTCCTCACATTTCGAAGGACGATAGCGATGTCATACATGAAGAAGTATGGCTCCAAGCCATTGCGTGGAAAAAGCCGGCAATCTTTACTGGAAGCCCAAAGCCGATTTGACCGCATTGACCACACAGTGATCCATCAAAACAAGCAAACAAGGTGTGCTCATTGCCATGGGAAGACCACCACACGGTGTGAAAAATGCGACATCGGAGTCCATGTCAAATGCTTCAAAATGTACCGTTCAAATGAGTAGTACATTTGCCTAGTGTCCTATATGTAGGACGGCTACAAAAACACAGTTCGAAAAATTGTTTTTTTTAATAAAAGGTTGATTCCGCTTTCTGAGGTCCCAGAAGCAATTATTACGGGAAAATAAATCACTTCCCTTAATTTGCCCAAGTTCAGGCACATATGGGTTAAAGGGGCCATGAAACGAATTTTGGGATGGGCTAAATTATTTTAAATTTGGACTTTACTAATCGCATATCGTTTAGTTGACCAAAAGAAAGATGGTAGAACGTCAAAGGCCAACTTTTCGGTACGAACATTTTAAAATATAGCGGACTATTTTGTACCTTCTTTCCTTCGAAAGCTCTCCGCCTTTTCACATATGATACATCAGCGGTTCCCAAAGCGCGTCAGCGGTGCCAACCTGACGTCATCCGAGCCCAGCTCACGAATTGGACACGAGAACTGCGTCACTCGGACGTATGCGCTCGTCAACAATCAATCTGTCGACGAATATTCGGACTCGCGTTCGTGGCCAATGAGTGCCCTGACGGAACTTATCGTCACTGGGGAATGACAAGTTCTATGGTGTGCGTAAAAAGCACGTTGGAAGTTAAGAGTCTTCGCACCGTTGCCGAAGAATGTCACGACGACGTGATTTCACAATTCGCATTTGAGTTGAGGATTAAAGCTAAGGAGGAAGAAGTAGGAAAATCGTTTCATGACCCCTTTAAAGGGGCTATGCAACAATTTTTTTACTTTGCGCAAATACCGCTTAGAACGGATCCCTGACGTTAATGACCTATGAAACACGCCTTCGTTTTTCACCCGACGCATTAGAAGTCCCAGAAAAAAATTAAAAAACAACGAGCAGCGTTCACGCCCTCAACTCGCAGCCAGAACAAGCGGCCACGTGATCTGGAGCCGATTATATGCCGCCAATGTTGATCATAGCCACGCGCTGGGGTTGGCAAAGCACAGGACACGCGCTGAGTTCCAGACATTGTTATGGCTCGGCTATTGTCGTCGTTGCAGCGATTGGACACGGGCCACTACTCGAATGCTTCTCGAGCTATCAATATCACGAGCCTAATCGAGTGCCCACGCAATGCTCAGGTCCCAATCTATGAACCGCATTCAAATATCGTCCTACGGGTGTACTGCGATCCCCGCGTGTACGTCATCGAATTTTGCAAGGAGAGATTGAATGAAAATGATCGCTTTTGTCCTTGAAATTACACCGCAACAAAGGATTTCTTGGCCAGTGGCATTGCATGCGAGTATCCTTGAGTCCCACTAGTGCCAGTAAGCTCGTGTAAAGTGAAAACATTCCAATTGAATATCGTTGCACAGCTCCTTTAAAGGTGAATACAGTATAGCCTCAGCTTTAATGGTGCCCTGGGGAGGTTGCTCAGATCTCATAAATATGGCAATAACTCACTCTGCTGGCTCGAAGCGTCCTAGAAATCTCTAGATCACGACGATACGCGGCGGATTTCCTTAAGAAAAAAAGCAATCAAAGATAGCATCAACACCGAGGTCACCTTCGGCGATGAGAGGAGGACGTTCTGAAACCAGTACCACTGTCAGCCTTTAGCAAGCGAAATATCCTCGCGCCTCTGACCGGTGGAACCGCGCAGTGGTATCTCGAATGCGCGCGGCTGTTGCTCATACAGCACGGACTACGATAGAACCCGGCGAGCGCGGCGCTTGAGAGCTGGCGACCAAACACATCACTCCCGCAATAAAAAAACAAACAAAAAAAAACATAGCGAGTTGTTTTTGAGACAATTATTGTAGTATTATGTTCCTTCTCCGCGAAATATTTACATTTTTTTACTATTCTTATTTGTTTTTAATATCTAAAGAAGCATACACATGTTATATTAAAAGCGTTTGTAATCCCAAAGAAATGTCGCGTTTTCATTGCTCACATGTCGTCCTGGCTGCCGGAACAATGCTCTTTCCATCGCCGGAGATGACCTCAGTGTGTTTTGTATTTTTTTGCATTTATATGCCATTTTATTTTTGGGTAGCAAGGACAAAAGGTGTATTAAAACACCTGACCCAGGTTCCGTACCCGATACAGGTTTCAGAGCGGCGCAGCTCCTTACAGAGGCTGCGCCGCTCTGAGACTTCGAACGGCTAAAGATTCGCCATTCGAGCTTTGATTGTTTTTTAATAGGGAAATCGGTCACGCAATGTTTTGATTTATGAATTTTTAGGACGCTTAGAGCCATCAGAGTGAGTTATCGCCATATTTAGGCGATCTAAGAAACCTGCTCAGGGCACCTTTAAAGGCGGGGTTGGCAGTCTGCATACAGACCGGAACGCGAGTCACCGCAAGACCCGCGCTTCGAATGCCGCATGGCAGTGAGTTCACGCGAAAACTTGGCATGCGGCATTCGAACCGCGAATATTGCGGCGACTCGTTTCTGCGGACTGTATTTTGTATGATGTATGAGCAGTGTGACTACGGCAAACGAAGTATAGAGCGACAAACAGAAACGACAGAAGCCGACAAGCGTCAAGCTCGTGCCGCATGCGTCCGAAGGTATCTTTGGTGGCTTGCGGCAGACTTGTAAGTAGTTCAACTACTCTTCTCAAGCTACTGTAGTTTAACAACTTTTGGGGTAGTTTAGTAACTTTCAATTTCATTTTTATTTCGGTAATTAGTAGTTTACTTTAATAATGTGACGTATAAGGCTAGTTGGTTTGAAGCTAACATCTTGGGAAGGTTTACTTTAATTACCTTTTCCGAGTAACTTCGACTCAAATTACAAATTACCTTCGAATGTTAGTGGTATGTTTGCTTATCAACACACATTCTGCAAAAAAGAGATAAGACGTTGGAAAATAAGCTGATATTTGCAAAGAGGGAGAAGCATGTGGCGTAGGCAGGAAGGGGAGGTTAAGTTTGGAGGGTCCGAAACCTACCCAATGTAGGACCTCTCGCCCGCTAAAGGAGGTGTACACACTGCATTCTCACTCACAATACGCAACGAAATGCAGCACCCGGTTTGAAGCCCATCTGCAGCTCCCGTAATTTGTGTTCTACTTGAAGATTCGCGTGCTAAAGGGCAACGCAAAGGCGACCTCTTTGTGTGGCCTTTCCTCCCAAAGCTCACAATATGCAGGTCTTTCAAGATTCGAAGATATCGTTTCAGAAACTTTACTAAATCCCCCAACTCGTTAATATAAAAAGTAATAAACAAACAGTGTTTTAAAGTACTTTAAGTACATGGTAAAGCACTACAGTAAGTAGGTTTAGAAAACCTGTATTTGACTTGAAGTACCTTCCCTGAGCATGCACTTGGACTTTACTAAGTATTTTTTCTGGTACTTTCCGAGGAAAGTACGACCCCTGACTTTAAAGTACATTCCCCAAATTTGAAAACAAGAAATGGCGTATCGTCATGTACAAACGTACTATCGTCTTTCGAGATGTCATCTGGTCATTTCTCTGATTGAAGTAATGGCGGCTATATGAACGAAGATTGTATTAAAAAGTACTTGTGCTTTACTTTGAAAGGTCACTGTATTTATAGTAATTTACTTCAAACACATTTAACCCGGTGGACTTACTACTCTACTTGAAGTACATAACCTCTCATTTGCTTTGTACTTTATTTCAATTAATTTTTAAACGTACTTTTCGAAACACCTTCTTTTCTAGCTCGCTTGCATCTTTGCATTTAATTCCATTTAATCATAACCTTAAAATGCAAGCCTTTCACCCTTGTTGGTGTTATACCCGTGCCACACGGGCAACTCGAATGCAATTTACAACGAATGACATTCGTGTGATCGACAAATCGGCTCGCGATCTGTCGCGCGTGGAACGCCCAACGCTCGGAGTGTCGCGCGCTGATTGGCCGATCGTTCAAATGTCATTCGTTGTAAATGGCATTCGAGTTACCCTTGTGGCACGGGTATAAGACTGGTGGCAGCTGATAAAACCTGTTTGCTCTATTGATGTCTAACCCGTGGTTAGTTCAGTTGGTAGAGCGATCAACTGGAAATAGGGAGGTCCCGGGTTCAATTCCCGGACCAGGCGGATTTTTCGGGTCGCGCACCAGTCAGCTAGCTGTGTTTGGAGATTTGTGTTTGTCCTTTGTCCCTCTTGTTCCCCTTCTCTCGGGATTATTTTCGTCATTCTTGTCCAGCTCGCTTGCACCTTTGCATTTAATTGCATTTCATCATAACTGTAAACAAACAAACACAGTCTTAAAAATAAAGCTCAGGTACTGCTAAACCTCAAAGTAGAAATGATACATTCGCAGAATATCATTGACCAAAAACCAAAAAAGCACGAACGAATTAAGCACGCAGAAGCAGAACCAGCTATTAAAGCAGTTCTGTGAAAACACAAGCCGCTTTATATTTGGGTAGCAGAATTTCGCTAACGGGTCAATGCCTTTGTTCTTTCTTGTTACCATAAAACAAAGTATAAAAGTAACGTCAAAAGTAATTTGCTGCCTTTTTTACCGTAGTTAGTAATTTACTCAATTACTGTCCATTTGAGTAATTTCTACTCTACTCAAATTACTTTTGAGATAAACACTCAGTAACTTAACTGAATGACTTTCTTTTTAGTAACTTGTATACATGCTTAGCTCGCTGCCCCTCCTGTTTACTTCGCGGGCTACAAGTGACTGCAAGTCTGCCAAAGGTGTACCCATCACGTGCACGCTGCACGTGCTTCAGTGGGTGTCGGTTGTTTCTGCTTGTCGCAATAGTCCAGGGACTCTCGAATAACTCTGCGGTCCCACTGCGAATGCATCAAACAGCGGACGGTCCGCAGACGCCGTTTGAGGCGTGTTTCTTCCTTGTACGATTGCCCTGTCACAATGGTCATACTCTCTGCAGACATCTTCGAAGCATACATATGTGTGAGGCAAGTATGCAAGAGGCGTGTTCGCAGATACTTCTCATTATGTCTGCGGCAAACACCGTGTGTGTTTTATGATACGTGCAGACCATTATTCCATGATACCAACATCTTGGGAAAGAGCAAAGACAAATTGACCCGCGAAGTATTGGAGGCCTTCTACATCCTTCGTGAGAACAGGAACTGTATTAGCGTTGAATCAGTAACTCTATCAAACAAGGAAAGGGAATTCCTTGAACAAACAATGAAGGGCCCACACGAGCCTGGATGAACTAGCCGCTATCATTCACGGGGCTGTGGTAGATGCACGAGTCCGCGGCGGATTATTTTTTTTCTTTCTCTTCCTTTCTTGTCAGTAAACGTAGTTGTGAGTAGCGCTCTTTTCTGTCCTCTCCTTCTTCTCTCTACCTTGTGCGCTAAATACCTCAATTGTTAAACTACCAACTAGCCCAAATGTCAACTTTACTGCAGTTTATTTCTTTTGCATCGGGCACTTCTCCTGTAAGATTCAACCTTCCTTTCACGGATCCTTGTATCCTTGTTAACCTAATCGCCCAGTGTGTGTGTAGTGCCCGGGTGGACTCTTGGCACATTCGAAGAGACCAGTGGAACTCAGAGGTGTGTGCGGCTTCCTTACTCCATCGACTGGCCATACGAGAAGGGTATGCCGTGTGCTACGATCGGAATACTGGCGCCAGGAAAGATACTTCAGACACTGCCTGCGAGTAGCCTGTGCTTCGAGTACTGGCAATGATGGACAACAACGAAGATACTTCCGTAAGATGAGCAAGTCAGCGGGAGATGCTACGGAGTTCCTCTGGCAAAGCATCACACCCGATCTACCAACCAAGAAAGACAAGGTTCCCTCCCAAGCGGGCAAGTTCACAACCCTGGGTGATGTAACGATTCCACCAGATGTTGGCAAGCGGTTGGAGGTAGGCCCTAAGTTTTGCTTCTAGCCAGTCATAAGCCCACCGGAGTTGATCACACTAGCCAAGAGAGTAGCATGCAGGACAGTAGAGGAGGACCGACCAAGGTGCATATCTGAGTGCGTGGATAACCTTCAGGTTCCGCAAAAAAGAGGACCAGTGGGAGCGTTTAGGCCCTTGGTAGAATACATAGTCACTAATGGACTACGCGTCCTATTATCTGATAAGGAAGGACATTTTGTAGTGTTACCAGATGGCCTGTACAACGAAAGGGCCATGGCAGCTATTGAGAAAAAATTTAGACCGGTGCAAGTCGCCCTGAAGAAAACCAGAGATAAAGCAAAAAATCTGTGTGAGCGGCTAGCGTTAACCCAGTTAGCCGCAAGAGTTGGGAAAGCGGAGCGCTTACATCTAGAGGTCTTCTTCAGCGTAAAGACACATAAAGAGTCCTGTCCATTTAGAGCCATTGTCACAGAAAAGGGAACGTGGCAAAAGCAGGTTGCTTCCTATCTTCAAAAACAACTGTCCGCCTTAAGTATTAGAGACCCCTTCCGGGTTGTCAACTCTGAGGAGATAGTGGAATATCTCCGATTAGGGGGTCCTGAGAAGAGAACTGCTTTCAGCATTTACATGGAAAATCTTTTTTACTCCTTGCCACACGACCAGCTACTGACCTCGGTGATGAATTGTATAGAAGCCAATGGAGAGCTCGCTTTCCGAAGTTCCAGCGGAGTACCCAATGAGAGCTTTATGGAGCTGCTACATTTCTACCTGATGTCTATGATAGTTGGGTGGCGGGATGGGTGCTATCTGCAGAAGTCAGGAGTCTGTATCGGTTCCTGCGTTGCCCCAGTCCTTAGTGACATCTACTTGGGAGCAGTGGACTGTGCGATAGAAAGTGCGCTTGGAGGCAAAAAAGTGAACAAGGTCGCCAGGTATGTTGACGACTTCCTGGTAATTCTTGAAGATGGCGGACGTATGGACATACAAGTAGCAGACATTATGGAGACCTTTGCTGAGTACGGAGGTGGCCTTAAGTTTACATTTGCGGTGCCCAAAGAAAACATACTTCAGTACCTGGATCTTTCGCTCCAGCTGGGGGACAACCATGTTTGTTGGTCGTACAGCCCACGATCCAAGAAAGCCATTCTAGACTACGGCTCGGCGCACTCAAAAATCATCAAGCGGGCATAGCTCTAACGTGTCTGGGCTCGGCACTAAGGAAGTCTTGTCTTCATACTATGTTAGCCAGCTTCACTATGCAAGTAGAGAGGCTAAGAAAAGCCGGCTATTCGTCAGCCCTACTGGCTGATGTGGCAAACGCTCTGGTGAAGAGGGCAAAAGGCTTCCAGTCCAACAAGACCAGTGTCAAGAAAACAAGGCCAGTAGTAATACCGTACCTGCACAGGATGTCCCAGAATTTAAAAAAACGTCGCAAGCCGCTATGGGGTCAGAGTAGTTTTTTCTGCACCCCAAAAAAATGAGCCAAATTTGCCCTAGAGTGAATGCGCATGCTGAGGGTACCAATAAACCCACGTGCACCAAGAAGCATGCAAACAAATTCTTTCCATGCGCTTCGGGCGTCGTATATAATACCCCTGTCAGACGGGCTAGTTTAGTGTCACTACAAGCGAGTGCACTTCAACCCGTCGAAACACACTCCAAGTGTGTTGGTGCTACACGGGAAAACTTAGTGTCACTCCAAAATGATGGCAATAACGATGGGTAAGTAATGGGCACGCAAAATATTACAGTGCATAAGCATTTGTTCATACATAACTTCGTCGTCTTATAAAACACGTTACCACACATTGTTGCGCTAAGTCACGAGCTTTAATCCAAATTTAAATCCAATTTGATCATTACGATCAGCCATTACAAGCCAGTGATACACGTCCGCACGCCGGTACGATCCTTCTGATGTACCGCAGGAAAGGCTACAAGCGCGAGCTCCTTGCTCTAGGGCACATCCCGGCGGCACAAGCTCTCGTGCGTTAAGAGTAGCTCCCAACGCTATGAGCTCGCGCTTCTAGCCTTGTCTGCGGTACAACATAAGGTTAAACGGAGTATAGATCGATACGAGCAGAAGTAGGGATTAAACTCAGGATTCCTGGGTTCTGCAGCGCGAGCTTTCGCTCCGCGTGCTCCGAGCTGGTGTGCGCGAGCCCACTCGGCCACTCGCCACCCGACACAACGAAACATCCCTGGTGAAATCTTGCAGGTGCCTCTTGGCCGTCACTGGCCGTCGCGCAGGGGCCAAGGCTGGAAACTAGATTAGCCGCTTGTTTTTCTACAATGCACTACTTTCCTGCCAACAGAAAACAAGTGCGCATCTAATATTACTCCTATCAAAGTAAAACTAATTGTACGCAGCGTTAATTTCTTCTATTATTTTTACTCCTTGAACACTGCTATCGAGATTACACACTCGGTCTACCGGAGCGAGCGTAGTGTGCTCCCCGAACTCACTTCATTGGAAGTGTGTTCTTCGGGCAGGGCTGGGGATTGAGCTCAGGATTACTGGGTTCTCCAGAGCGAGCTTTCTCTCCATGTACTCCGAGTTGGTGTGCGCTAGCCCACTCGGCCACCGATACCCCTTATTAAAGACACGTTAAAAAATTAGGCGTTTATTTCGCTGTAATGCCGAATTGGAGCGCAGCTCTTGAGGAGGAGGAGGGGAGGGTATGCTAGCTGCTCCCCCTCCGTACCCTCCCATCCTCCTCTCCTGTTCCCATCCCCCTTAGCGTAAAACTTTTGCTAAATGTCCCGCTAAATTTAGCCGGGAAATTTTCCCGCTGAATTGACGTGTGACGTTACATGACACGTCATTTGAAATTTTAAGTTTGACGTCACACGGGTAAAACGTTTGCTTAGGATAGGGCCAGCTTGAACTTGGGAGACGAGAAAACGTAAAACAGAGATAGAAGAAAGAGACAGAGATAGAGATACTGCAGGACTACCAACTATGGATTTAATGCTTCTTCCTCTTCTTGAACCTTAACTGTGTGCTTCTTCTTTTCTGCTCATCCATAGAGCGCCATACAATCCAAGGATGAAATAAAATAAAATAAAATGATATTAAATGAAATGAGAGCCACATGCATTCCACATACAAACCCAGATTGACAAAACCGCACTCCAGCAGTGCGTGACACACCTCTAATACTGTTTTTCTTTTGAGGTGAGCTTTAGCAGGACGTTGCACACCGCAAGTACTGTTTTTCTTTTGTGGTGAGCTTGATGGATGGCACGCTGACGCATGTCTCTTCGTTTTCTTCTTTTAAATCTAAATCTAATACCAACGCATTTCTAGTCATTCGTCCCTAAAACGTCTTTGTAATGAAATCACCTTCCGACTTCAGTAATTTATATTGTTGATACCCAAATGTTTAAAAATGCTATAAACACTCTTTACTGTACTCTGTCCTTTTGTTTCTTTTTGTGTTATTTTGTTACTCCCACACCCCTCTTTAATGCAGATTGGCCCTGAGGGTATTTAAATAAATAAATAAATAAACCACGGAGAAGGGGGAACAAAAGGGACAAGGGACAAACACAAATCTTTAAACCCGAGACCTCTCCAACAAATGGAGAGGTCGCTGGTTCGATAACAAGACCAGGCGGATTTTTTTTTTTTTTTTTTTTTTGTCGCGCACAAGGAACTTAGTTGTGTTTGGAGATTTGTGTTTGTCCTTTGTTCCTTTGTTCCCTTTGTTTATTACCGTTTGTCTTGTCCAGCTCGCTTCCACCTTTGCATTAATCGCTGTATCATTATGACCGGGTCGCCGATAACGCGGTCTGCTCACTTCCGTGCTTAGGAGTCAGGACAGCGCCAAGACGATGGCATTGAGGACAAAGATAGGACTATCGCGGACAAGATGAGCTGCAGCAGTGCTCTTTGCTTATGCGTTAGAAATAGAAGGTTCGTTTTGACGGAAACCCGGTGGTGTCTGTCAGTTTGTCAGCGACGGGGAGAGAGGGAAAAGGAGAGAGGAAGGTGAGGCGTGCGACGCTCCTATTGGTCCGAAGCGCTGACGTCACACGCGTCACCCTCTCCCTCTCTCCCCGGCGCTGACAAACTGACAGACACCACCGGGTTTGCGTCAAAACGACCGTTTTCGTTTTTGTCAAAGGAGCGTCGCACAGCTGGAGCGGAGCTAGAGAGGAGGAGGAGCCACAGCACAGTGGAATGCGGGCGTGCTTAGTTGCCGCTTTGCCGTCGCCGGATGTTCGCTCTGTGTTTCGGTAGTAGCGGTGCGTGGGCTGTGATCTACATGTGTAATTAAACCGATGAATGCGGTTCCCTCCACAAGTGATCTTTGGCGAGCCTTCAGTTTTCTATAAAACAAGATATTCAAATTGGCTGCTGGAACAGGAAACTTTGGTTTCATTTTCGGTCTTTGTGACAAATCGAGAGATGTTGCAGCTCATATAGCCCGCAGGAGTCCATGCCCCGACACTGAACTTCTTTGAACCAATCCGCAGGTCTTTAACGGAAATCTAAGCTATCGCAAGGCCCCATAATTTGAAGCGGTTCTCTAAACCCGGCAGAGACGGTCTTCTCTGAAGAACACTGGAACGATACCTGCGAGTCCGCTTTCACACGGGGCACGCGGTGAACCAATCATCTTCACAGTGCATCCAGCGAATGACGGGGCGCAAACGTAGGTTTCACTAGAAAACACGATTTCCGCAGGAATAATGAGGAAACTTTATAATTACTTTGATTAACACAACTTTAGTAAGTGTCCGCCTAACTTGACAGATTGTGTTACACCTGCACCAGAGATGGTAGGTGGTGCAGACATAAAAAGCGTTGCTAAAACAATCAAGATGGCTGCATTTACATTATTATGCAGCCAGTAACAACAGGCTAAGATGGATGCAAAAAGAAAGAGGGTGATTTTATTTCATTTCATTTTATATATTGTTTCCTTGGATTGCCCTCGGGGGGGCTTTACATAGGGAGGGACAAAACATACAATTGCATGTTAACTAAGAAAAAATACAGTAAACTATTTGTTAGGTTGTTACTTTTCAAACATGGCAACGAGAGCATTTAGAAAAGTGGTTGTGTTCTGTAAGGTTATCCAGGAGTGAATTCCACTCGGAGAGTGATAACTGCAGTGAAGAGAATTTAAAGATGTTATTTCTGGGAATAGTGAGATGTAGTTTGCATGAGTCGTCTGTGCGCAAGGAAATATGACTGGCAGCTATATATATAGCGGCTATATGGCCGGGATGGTCTAATCGGTTAAGGCGTCGCCCCGGACAGGCGAAGGTTGCGGGTTCAATCCCCGCTCCTGGCCCAATTTTTCGACAGCTCTCTTTCTCTTTCCCTTTCCCTAACTTTAATGCAATAAATTTAATAATCACCTTAGATTGTTTCCTTTAATAAATAAATAATCACCCTAGATTGTTCCTCTTCGTCTAATCAATAAATAAATAATCACCCTATATTGTTCCTCTTCGTTCATAATTATACGGCCAGGGGGACATACTATAGGAGGCTAATCGTAACGATCAGTCGGCGAATTAGTTAAAAATCGTTAATGAACTTTTTAATTAATGAAAATAGACATATAGTTCCAATTAGAAACTTGCTCAGCGTCATCGAAAACCACTAAATCAGTAATTTTCAGAAAGACCTTGAGCGCGTGAGAAGCGTAGTAGTGCACTAAAGTTAGCACTCGTGGAGCACGTACAAAGCTAGCGGTTGCGATAAGGCGCCCGCGCAATTTTTCCGTCGCTTATTTAGCCCCAGCCTTGTACCTGCTCCACGAGCGGTAACTTTCGTGCACTACTACGCTTCTCACACGTTCAAAGTCTTTCTGAAAATTACTGACATAGTGGTTTTCGATGACGCTGAGCAAGTTTCTAATTGGAACTATATGTCTATTTTCATTATTAAAAAGTTCATTAACGATTTTTAACTAATTAGCCAACTGATCGTTACGATTAGTCCCCTATACTATGTCCCCCTGGCCTTATAACTCACCTGCGCAGACCGCATTAACCTAGCTTTCATGGTTTGTTTTTTAAAAATTCTGTTAAGCTTAAAAAAAAAACACCCTGTATATATATATATAATATATTTCTTGGATGGTGAACGATAGAATATGTGATGTAAAGCGGACAAGCGAGACATTTTGCGGCGATCTGCGAGAAGAGAATTATTAATTTGTTTCTCCTGTGCAGATATGTTTATGCGAGTATAATTGTGGAGGACGAAACAAGTTAGCTTGGGCTTCCGTATGCATAATCATTTCCCACAGCCGTTCATTCCGTCTCCTTGCGCATCTAAATACGCCCACTAGCAAAAGGAAATGTGTCAGAATACCCAAACCTCATAGAGGTATTGCGGTGTGCCTGTGACTGACAGCCGACATTTCTTGCCAACCGCGCAAGTTTCTAGACGCGAGATGCAGTTGATGCAGGGCCGCGTCTCACCGGCGGCAGCTCGCTCCTTCCACGACACTGCGTCTAATTATTTTCTTCCTTCCTAGCGTCTCCTCCAACCTGCTCCCTCTCCCTTCGCTCGCTGCACCTCCGGCTTCTCATACGTGCGCCGCGTGATCCCCCCCCCCCCCTCCCCCCCATCGCCGTCAGCTTTTCCTAATGTCCTGCCACGATTTGCACAAATCGCTTCGGGGGTCTGGCCAAGCTGTAGTTGTCGGCGCCTGGCAGGCAGTTGCCGTCTTTGGTTTCTTTGCTCCAGCTCAAGCCTCGCTGCATCCGATCGTTTGTTTACGCCCGAGGCTCCGGACTCGATCGGGAGTGCACGGCGACGGCCGAGGCGAGATCGGCTTCGCGATGATTCGGATAAATATGCCGTCTTACTCGACCTGCTAATTGAAACGGGAGGAGGAATCTGACGCGAGGGCGTCGGCAGAATTGCTGCGCCGACTGAAGGGGCCTGTGCCGGCAAAGTTTTCCTTACGTTTAAACCCCCTCCTTTCGGCCAATAGGTAAGGGGTGGAATGGCTTTTATTTGCGTTGCCAGAGAACTTTCGAATCGGCCATCTTAATTGGACATCGCTGTGGCGCAATCTATTGTTCAATCGATCTTGTGAGCTGAGCATCACTATTAATCCACATCACTTCGAGTACCACAGACCATGGCGGGGATAGGAGATTTACTTTAGCCGCTGTTTCTCGTGTGTCATGAAACGATTATCTTAAACGAAGTGAATCACGCCCTTTTTAGGAATGTCTGAAAGTCAGCAGCGCCAAAGCACGAGCGAGGAAGCGCGGGAAGGCAGCGTCTCGTCCGCTCCAGGGAAAAGGAAACTGGATTAATTTAACATTTGATAAAAAAGAACAACAATCGTCTAACTGCTTTTATGCGGCCTCGAGAATGCACGAATTTTATAAATTATTTCTAAATCCTATGCGCCGAGAAGCAATGAAAGCGCTCTAAAATTAATATTGAACTCCGGCGTTTTCTTCATGGTCCCCGATTTGACTGAAAATCGGATAAACACACTAACAACATTGCTAAATTAGTAACTAAAATACTAGGCTAATTTTTTTAAGTTACTGAATTTACTATTTTAGTCCTCGCCTTGTTTTTCAAAGTGAGTGTCTCTACTGGCAGCAACGAAGAATTGACACCAGTAGAAGGCAAGGGTCCACTCTTTGGATTGAAGAATTTGTTCCCAACTGATTGCAAGCGGTTCCATGGTGTCAAATAAATGCCTTGGAAGCTCGGTCCAGCACCGCTCCATAGCAGGAAATAAATGCTCGGCGTCGTCCATTCATTAGACTGCCATGCTCGACAGGTAAGGCTGCCAGCCACTGACGTCAAGACACCGAAAAGAGCGGGTATATTTGAAGGTTGGTTTTGGCATAATTTTCATATGCCGATTTCAAAATAACTATTTTGAATCTCGCAATACTAAATACCATACCGGAAAGGGTAAAAGCCGGCGATTCCGAAAATATAGTTAGTTAGGGTAGATCGAAAATTCGCCGAGCTGAAGCCCATCCTTCCAGACCTCATAGATAAAATAGCTATTAGTGCTGAATTTCTCCGGGTCACTAAGGAAGGCCACCGTAGGCCAGAAATTGGACATGACTACAGCGTCAGCATTCGGCTGGGAATTGTGACCATTCAGTAAAAACACGACTCCTAGCCAAACGCTGACGTCATAGTCGTGTGTAACCTGTGGCCAACAGTGGCCTTCTTTGGTGACGAAGAAAAATTCAGCACTTAGACTTTCTGATCTAAGAAGTCTTGATCCTTCCCGGAAGGGTGCGAGGAGAGAATCCGTGAAAGAGCGTGACGTATCTTCAGGGGTTCGACGCCGGGCTTCTTCTCAAATTTCAACGAAGATATTCATGGTTTCCTCTCCTAATGACTTTCGTACACGCAAACAAATATCTGCGATGGCACGGAGAATCAAGCAACGACATCCACAACACGAGCGTGTGTCGTATTCGGCCGACTACGCGAACCCACTGATGCCTAAAGGTCACTACCGCGAGCAATTTTAGACCACCCTTATCACTCCGGAGGAATCAGTTGAGACGTGCCTGCCTTCACCACAACTAAGCAGAAGCTAACCTCGTTTTTTTTTTTTTTGTTTTTTTTTTACGAATCCCCAACCTTTTCTGTACGTCTTCCCCATCGGCATCAGGGAACGCGAGAATCTCGGTGCTGCGTCGCGCGACGTCGTCGTCTTCGTCGTCTCTGCCGTCCCGATAGCGGGGGTGGAGCAGAGGCTTGGGGGCCCGGCCATAAATACCGACACCGCCACTTTAATCTCCGAGCGGCGTCTGAGGCCTCACTGCCGACAAAAAAGCGGACCGATCGATCAAACACAGCGACGGCTGCACAATCGACGGGGCGCTGGCGAAGCACGGCGCGCTGCCGCGTCTGAGCAGCGCTGTTGGCATCCAACGGCTTGCGTCCGGGACAGCTTCCCATGCAGGACGACAAATTCCGACCGTTCGATTTCGAGACAGAACAAATATCGGGGAGTTTGGGAAGGTAATATTTTTGCTGGACGATATTGGTGAGCCTGAGCAGACACTGGAGAGCATGCTTTCAATTGCGCACTCAGGGCGGTGTCAAAACGGAGGTGGGCTTTACCGCTTGCCAACCAGCTCGGGGCAGAAGTTTCGCGCATGCGCAGAGAGACTTCTCAAGCTGCTCAGCGGGACCCGTAGCGTTGGGGCCCCTATATTCTGAAAAATGTTGCTAAATGACACAACGGGAACGGGAGAAATAAATGAAACAGGAGAACTAACATACACGTCACGTGCAGCGCGATTTTCACGATATTTGGGTGGTTCCTATATGTATGCGTGAAAATATATTAAAAAAAAGCCCCAGATAACGTGGAAATGAATGGCGCCTGTTACGGGGAACAGGCCTCAGACACACGATACATCGTAACGGGTGTGGCGGGGCATGTCTGTGCTGTGGATGGTTTCATCGTGAAAAGACTGGTTTACAGGATCATCTGGCATCGGCTCCCCTCACCCTGCAGGGGTGACGATGCCACTGATGCAGTTTGCAAAGATCCCAGTGTTTTAGGCTAGTATTAAAAAAGAAAACGTTGCTCCACTTTTTTTATAGAAAAAATACCTGACCCAGGTGAGGCGCCTCCAGTCGTCACGTGATTTTTTTTTTTTTGTTGTTGTTGTTGTTGAGCCGCGTTTTTAGCGATGAGCGGACAACGTTATGCTAGGACGGAGTTGCTGCGCTACACCCGATCAAGCAGCAGGTTGTTGAAGCGAGGCGGCTGCGAACAACTCGTCATGATTCAGTACTCTACTCACAGTAGAGAGTTGAAGCAACAATGTGTGTTGATGTTGGGACGAACTTAGCATGAATTTGTGTATTCACGAACATAATCTTGAAAAGTTGCTTTAAGCAAACGAAGCCACTAGTTACTTAAAAAGTGTAATACTAGAACATGTCAAATTTAGTTTTAACTTAGGAAATATAAGGTTACCAAAATTTTAACTAAGTACAGCCACTCGAGTACTTTGTATTATCCCTTTCCAAACCTTCCAATGTACTTCCGTGCATGCTATTATTCCATATTTATAGATACCCTGCAATTGCGTCATTTTAAATTTTTGTTTTGCGACAATAACACATTTATTGTGGTTGCTGTTGTTGTTGTTCTTTGCGAAGGTACATGACTGTTTGACGACAGAAACACCGCTCAATTTGAAAACAGCTCCCTTTCAGATTTCTTTCCTCAGAGCAGCGTCGTCTTCCAAGGCGAACGTTTGCTTCCCTCCCTACCGACGGCGGCACATTATGGTTCCGAATCTGCCTATTGTCGCGCTATTGTCCACCCGAGCAGCGCATTAGCAGCACCGACGACGGGACGACGACGATGACGAGGGGAATAACGGCAGTATACGGAGAGCTGAGAGTAGCCTGATGTCAGTCTCGCTAAATACCCCCCACGTATGAAGCCGCAGTTGAATCTCCAGACCTTCGGGCGCATACGCACGGCCTGCCACGCCTGTATCTCTGCTCGTGCGGGCACGCTCGTCCAATTGCGAGCTCGTCCAAGCTACGTTCAGACCATTCAGACGCACGCTGCACGTGCTTGCATGTACGGGGCCCCGGTCGGGGATCCATGCCTGCGATTGTCTATAGACCTTTCAAAAAACGAGCTTGTGGCCGGTGCCATTTTGAGCGTTCGTGCGTATGGCGCGTGCTTTGCTCGCTTTCCGAAGCGACGAACACGCACGTGCTGGGCTGTGAAGATCGCACGCTGGACTGTGATTTTGTAAACATTGGAAAGGTCTATTGGGCACTGCGGGCCGGCTGCAGGTATTTCTGCTCATTTCGAGCGAGCTCCCCAAAAGAAACAAGCCACGGCGGAGAAAACGCGGCCGTCATCCAGTCGCCACAAATATCAAATTTTCAAATGCATAGCCAAGGGCCTGATGAGGCAATCCGAGAAAGGAAAGAGACGACGAAAGTGGAGAAGAAAGGGACGGTGGGGAAAGAAAGCTTAAAAGGTATTACTACGGTATACTAGTATTACGGTTGGTCTAATTCGCAATCCCTGGAGGATTTGCCGCCTTCGTTCTTTCGTGTTTCTTTCTTATAGCAAATACATTATTAGGGGGAAAACATCAAATTACACACTCCGCTTATTTGCATTAGACAGCACGCCTACAGCGCCATATCCTTCGCTAGCGCTATATTCGTCTGCTTCCGCGTGAACGCATGCGCAGTCCGCGCCAGCGCGCTGTCGGAATCGGCTTCCCCCCCTCGCCCGGCCAGGCCCGGCACACGCCGTTGCTTCGAAGTCAAGCTTGACTGCGTTATCTTTTCTCCGGATGTCTTGCGGTGTTCTGGCAACGATTGTAGAAGAGGTGGAAGTAGACGGTAAACGTAACGGTTGTAACGGGAAAGAAAGTGTGCTACGTTATGGCTGCAAGAGCCGCGGTTCACAGGGAAAAGACCTGTCCTTCTTTCGTTTTCCTTGGGAATAACAGATGTAAATATACCGCTTATATGATCTCCTGTTTCTGTTCTGACTAGGGGTGTCGCGAACCGGTCGAGGTGCGAGTTCGATCAGTTTCGAAGTTTTCGAACTTCTTGTGATAAGTTCGACAAAGGTTCGACTTAGGTTCGACTGCTATACGCATGCGCGACAGGCTGGCCGGTTGGCTTCGGATTGGATGGTGATGGCTAAGGAATGAATTAAAGGCAGCACTGATTGGTTATTTCAGTTAATTGAGTACAAAAATTAAGTTATTAACTTCTTCAGTGATCGGAATTACACTCGTTTTCACCTCAAGAAAAAGGGACTTTTTGCGCATTGTTCATACGCCGGGCGAAGTAGCTCTTACAAGATTTGATTTTCGGAGGAAGAAGCGATCCTTTTGGCGTGTGAAACGTATACGTCTTGATTAGATAACATATATCTAATCTAAAATGCACCTACATATATACTAATTCTCCTCGTAAAAGGGAAACTTAGTAATGCTCCGCGAGGAGCCGGACTTTTTTTACTTCGGTTCTTGAGGTGAAAACGGGTAGAGTTTCTTTTGATTGCAACTGCTCATAAAATTAAAATAGCCCTTTGCATTAGAAAAATTCTACAAACCTAGACATGTTTGTATCCAGGTCTGGCCACACGGTCCACAAAGTCGAACCGGTCGAATCTGGTTAAAAGACGAAGGTTCGTCGAACCCCGAAAGTTCGACCTCAAAATCCGGTTCGACAAAAGTCTGCGACAGCCCTAGTTCTGATTTGATAACTATCACTGATCTCAATGACAATTTCTGGATCGCGCATCCCCGCTCCGCGAGTGCGGCCACCGGACGGCCATCTTGCATGCAGTTTTTTTTTTTTTTTGTTTGTTTCGTTTTGCTAGCGTTGCAGAGGCCGGCGGCAGCGTGCTAAAGACACGTTTTCTACTCGTTCGTCATCATTCACCGAAGACGTTCTAAAGATTCTGTGTGACCCGTGATACAATGCCGTCTAGAACACGTGGAAATTTTTACGAAAGCGCAGTGCCGCGGAAAAAGGCACAACTCGTCGAAAGCAAATTTCGCCGGTCTCGCGGCGTGTTCAAAGCTTCCTTGGCACGCCGAAGTGAAATTGGGTTGTGGGGATATTTATACAGCGTGTAGTTGGTCAGCCATTTAAAGTTGCGACGAGTCACTCGCTGTAGATGAGCAATTTAGCCAGTGCAGTACAACCGCTAGCCTGGGGTCTTTAATGTGCACCACGCAGTAGTGATACACGACCGCACGCCGGTACGATGCTTATCCAGATCGAAACGGGCAGGGGTGGGGATTGAACCCAGGATCCCTGGGTTCTGCAGCGCGAGCTTTCGCTCCAACGCCGAAGTGCCGTGTCTCTGTGCCTTCGCACGCTTGGATACCGAAGAATTGACACCGTGTGAATGTATTTTGACCAATGCAATGTGCGTGAAGCCGTATGTGCCTCTCGATCAGCGTCTTACTTTACTCTGACGACTCTATACTTGCGGCACTCGCGGTCCACAAACGAGCTTATTCCAGCGTCCAGTAGCGACGGAAGAGGGGGGGGAAGGTACGTGTGTTTTTCGTCGTTAGACGATTTACAGAATACCGCGCACAACAGTTCCTCATCACTGATCAGTGCTGGCTCATTATCAACCTACTTAATCACACACGACCATATGGGCCGTGCTTCAAAGATTTTCATTCTTGCCGTCTTGTACTTTTGCCTTAGAAAACCCTCCTTGCTCCACAGCGTTGCTCTATTCGTGCTCCCATGTGATCCATTAGAGTAGATTTGGAACATAGCCATTGTTAATAGTATATAAGAGCACGTAAAAATCCTTCCTTTATTGATATCAACTCACCGTAACAGCTGGACGATCCAGAACTCCGTGGCCGAAATATATATATATATATATATATATATATATATAGGGTATTTCACGAAAGGTGGACAAATTCGATATTGCGAAAACTGCGCGGCGCAACAAGAAAGGCTTGTGTCGTTTTTGTCCTGGACCCGGGGCCTATTTAGACAAAATATTAAAGCCCGGGATAATTAAGTTGTTAATTATTTTCGAGTAATTAACTTTTTAATATTGTGTTAAAGGGCATGGTTTCAAGTAGAAAATTGCTCAGCATCATCAAAAAACACTAAATCAACAAATTGCAAAACGATAGAAGGCACGCGAAGCATTTTACGGCTTTCTGAAAAACCGCACAAATTCGACGGGTTTTTAAGTTTCGGTTTGCTATCGGAGCGCATCTCGTACCCGACGGCACCGCGCCCCGTGAAGAAATAGTGCAACGAACCTCTGCTGCGCTGTCATCGCGCGACGCAGCAGAGGCTGGTGTCGCTATATATATACATATATATATATATATATATGTGTGTGTGTGTGAGGCAGAGTAGTTCGAGAACAATGGACCGGGAAAATGTAATAACTGAGAGATCCGTACTTGCAGAGTTGCTATGCTAGGATTTTATTGTATCTATTACGACAGTTTTGCCTAGAGGATCGGCTTCGTCAGGAGGATATATATATATATGATCTAAAGACATCTATGCGCGACACACTTTCAAAACTTTGGTGCAGCGTCGATTCGTGATCGGTATCCAAGCGTGCGAAGGCACAGAGACACCGCACTTCGGCGTGCCAAGGAAGCTTTGAACAAGCCGCCGGACCGGCGAAACTTGCTTTTGACGAGTTGTGCCTTTTTCCTGCGGCACTGAGCTTTCGTAAAAATTTCCACGTGTTCTCAACGGCAAGTATCACGCCTCACACAGGATATTAAAGAACATCTTCGACGAGTGACGACGAACGAATAGAAAACGTGTCTCTATAGCGCGCTGCCGCCGGCCGCTGCAAAGCTAGCAAAACGGCAAAAAAACTGCATGCAAGACGGCCGTCCGGCGGCCGCACTCGCGCTGCAGCGAATAAGCGGGGATGCGCGATACAGCAGTGTTCATTGAGATGAGTGATTGCTTTCAAGTAAATGATCGGGCAGCCGTGAGAGCGGGTATGTTCGCTGCAGGTCTGCAGCATCAAACCCTTTTCAAAAATCTATCGAGCAACATTGGTGGTCGCCATTGTTTGGACACGAAGCGCGTGATTGGGCCCGAGTCCTCGCCGAAGGCTGACGCAGGTCTCGTGTCCAATACATGCTCACATTATGTGAGCAAGCAATGGCGGACAGACGTTGGTGCGGACTTCTGAAAAGGGCTTAATAGACCTTTTTCAAAAGTCTGCGAAAACGCTTGTTCGTTTTCATGCGGCATGGACCGGCCCCTGTGCATAAAAAAAAAGTCTGTGCTCCGGTCACTTTTACGAGAGCAAGTTCTGCAGCGTGTACAGTATTGTATTTTGAACAATGAAGCGTTTTCTTGCATGCCAGAAAATAGTTGTTCCGAGAAATAAAGCGTATATAACTATTTCATAGGATTATCCAAGTTTTTCTGTGGGTGCTGTTAGCGTGTAAAAAATTTAATGTATCTCCGAATTATTACTGTATCAAAGCTTCATAACGCGTCAGTGTCTACTGATTATATTACTTCTAAGAGCTACCGAAATTTATCGACAGATTTCCAAGTTTGATGAAATCCAATATGCTTTGACCACTTTACTTCTACATAGAGCGTGTTCAGAAACGCTTAGGGCATTTAAATTTTAATTAAAAGATGTTCGTATTTTACGTTTGTAAAACAAGATACGACACATCGACCGAACGGATTCGTGGCGTGTCTACTGGAACGCCCAGTCTAGTACTTTGAACCGCCACGTCCACGACGGTAGATGGCACTCGCTACCACTCTCACTACAAAAGGGAAAATCCAAATGCTGCGGAGCATCCAGCCGTTTAAACTACGCGAGACGTGTCCGCGCGGGCGGTATGTACATCCCCGGAGTGAAATGCCTTCTCCCTGGTAAAGTATTGACCCCGTAAGTGACTACGTCGCAACATGGCGTCTGGGTCCAAACAAACCGTTGCTAGGGACGTTGCTATGGACTATTGCATGGAGACTCCACATAAGGCTAGAATTTTCCTTACAAGTAAATAAATAATTTTTTGTAAGCAACCTAACTTCTTGATATCTAATTATGAAGATGTTCTTGTCGTCTCAGTGTCGTATTGCAACGATGAAAGCCATTTCTGAAGTATTACACTCCGCTTTGCATTGGTAGCAGACGACACGATAGATTTGCTGGCCTCTGTTGCAGCGGGCGTCTTCATTGAATAGTGTTGCTAAACGAGCGACAAAAACAAGTGCATCGCTATGGCCGTAGAGGCCTCCGCAATGTGCGTTTTTTTTGTTTTTTTTTTGTGAAGAACCCAGCTTAGTTTAGAGGGGTGAAAATGCCGTAATACCAAACCAGGTCGTGTAGATCAGTTACGACGACGACGTGAAGTGCCTTACCGGCGTAGTGCAGGCCAGCACGAGAAACAACTCGTACGCCGTCGAGGTAAGTATTTTCTTATTATTATTGAGGTTGTCAGGTTATTAAAGAATTACATGTCTATCGCGATTTCGCAGTATTTTTCTTTTTTTTTCTTTGGCATAGATAAACTTCCATGGATGTGCTCTTTTGGTGAAGATCTCCATCGAACCCGCGATGCCAGTACAATCTGTAATAAACTCAACTTATGTTTTTTCTCCACTTCTTTCGCGCTCTGGGGTCTTGCGAAAATCTAAAGAAACTGCAAGAATCTTTCTCCATGCGATGGTTACAACCAGGTACGAAGCACCCTCCTATCGCGCGAGTCCGCAAACAAAATTTTAGATCTCGACCGATCGCCAGAAGTGCTTTTCTCGCGGGCGAAATGCGATCTTTCAGTAGACGATCATCTCAATCGACGCCCGGACTTTCGATAAACCATATTTTGCATCGCACCCCAGTATGAATTCGTATAAGTGTCTGAAACTCCTTATTTTACAAACAAATGCAATATCAGAATATCGTCTTTATTCACACGATTCAGTCGCTGGCGCCGGCTTGGCCGGTGGGCGTGTGGCAGACGGCATACTATACTTGCATTTGTCGTCTGCTGCAGGCATCTTGAGGACCGGAAGTTGCAGTCGTAAATATTTCAGAAACAAGCGATTACCGGCACACTTCTGTCGAAACATATATGACATTCAAGCTTTCTATTTCTTTGATTTGTAGAAGTTTAAATCCCACTCCTGATTTTTGAACGGTCGGGTTTTCGTAGCGAAACCTAGCCACATGTATTTGTCCATAACAACGACCCTAGCAACGGTGTGTTTGGACCCATGACGTCACACTTACAAAGTCAATTCGCTTGTAGTGTCCTTCTTTCGTTATGTCCACTTCCCTCTCCCTGCGCGTGCGCCTGCTTTCGGTTGATGAACGAGGATCCAGAAATCGTGGCTGGCTTGTAGTCGGCTTGTTAAGCCGCCGTTAAACTTTTAGTACACTGTAGTTAAACTGCTTACATATATCCTACAAAATACACGGGTGTTCGCTCCAGACATGATGATAGTAGAATCTCCCGACACGCCTCAAGCATGTTGAAATCGTGTTTGCTTCATACATACTTGTGCTTGGAACATCTCTGCACACTGTTTTTGTGCGATCAATGCGACAGGACCACCTGCAGACCATCTTTTGCATGATGTATTAGCAGTGCCGCCGCGGCTTTACGCCGATGTCTAGCATTCCTTAGTAGATTTGCCGCCTTCGTTCCTTTTTGTGTTGTTTCTTGTAGCGTTTTTCCTTTCTTAGGCTCACTTCATTCTTGCTGCGCGCGTTCGTGCATCTATCTTCGTCGAAGAACAAGGAGCAAGAAATTGTGCTTGGTTTGTTTGTAGCTGGCTGGTTCTGAACTAGGAGAATCCGCATGACTGTATTTTTGTTTGGTTTGTCGTCTGGGCCATTTTCGTGTTCGGTTTCCGTATCAAAGAAACGAGCTTGCCTTTCGCCAAATTATTTATCTTGCCTTCTTCGCTCGCTTCTTGTTCGCGTCTGGCCCTTTCCGTTGCAATTGGCTTCTATGGTGTATTTCGCGCGTTACCGGAAACAAAGTGGTGCCGGATTGAAGGCGACGTTGGCACTATACGTCTTTATTTATATATATATATATATATATATATATATATATATATAATAGTACGAGGTCATAATATATATATATATATATATATATATATATATATCTTATGATATGATTATTTCCAAACCGAAAGATGATGGCTCTTGTGTTCTGGGAAAAGCAAAACTCTAATCAGCGTGAAAAAAGATGTGAGCAGATATAAGTGCAACAAAACCCGCACGGAGATTATCGCGAGTTTAAATCGGATTACTTTTTTAACGAGGGTTTTGTGCAGAGTACGTGCCTTCAAAGGAAATGGCGAATGATGTTGCCTAAAGGCCCCCCCTTAGGCACAGCCAACAGAAAAACAACAACAACAACACAGGAAAAACGTTTGGTTTCGTAAGCCTAAAGCCGGGTTCACACTTGTACATCATACAAAAGACAGTCTGCATACAGATTCAAACGCATGTCACCGCGAGATTCGTGCTTCGAATGCCGCACGGCAATGAGTTCAAGGAGAAAACTTGTCACGCGGCATTCAAACCACTGACCTTGTGATGACTCGTGTTTGCAGACAGTCTTTTGTATGAGGTATGAGCAGTGTGACTCCGGCTTAAATGGACTCGCTCGCTCAACTACAAGATCTCGTTTGCTCACCCGTCGAGCTGTCAGGTTATGTTGGCGATACCAATTGAGGAGCACAACACAGCAACCCATGCAGGATATGGCAATTTCAGCCTTTCTGATAACAGTCTAAAGAAACAAAATTCGAGGCTATGAGCCCACACGACAGTGAGATTTAAATTATATTATTGACACGAGAAGGTCACAAAACGAGACTCACTGAAGTGAGGCGAAGGAGTTGGTTACACACTTTCGGTGTCGGCCTCGCCTGTCCGCACACGGCTGAGACCCCGGAAATTGAATTTGAGTTCAGGCACGCGGCAGTGGAACAAATGCTATCGCATTTGAAAGGTGTGTGAGTTCCCCTTTCTGAAGAACACGAGACAACGAATTATGGCGAGCGATAGCAGGAGAGGGACGCGTCTTAACCGAAATTTGGAGCTCACAAAACAAGGCTGGAGAAGCGATAGGCGGGACGCTGCAAAACCCAAAAACATCGCTCATACAGCGATATCTCTAACAGATGGTCGTATTTTTTTTTTTTAAAGTGCGCGATCAAACACGACCGACAAGGCCGACGAGACATGTGACGTCGCGATTCTCATTCCCTCTTCTCTTCACTTCGTACCCTCGAGCGGGTCAACCGAAGCGAGAAGGAGAGAAGCGAGGCCGCTTCCCCTCATTCTCAACTATTCCAGGAGGATCGTAACGTCATAGTCCTCGCTTGGTCGCGCCCTTTTTTTTCCAAAAATACGGCCATCCGTTTGAGATATCGATGTATGAGCGATGTTTTGGAGTTCGTAGCAGTTCGTAGCGTCCCATTTAACGCTTCTGCGGCCTTGTTTTCTAGATGGTATTCGTTCAGCATGTCCAGACCAAGGGTGCGTTCTGACGCATCTCCAACGCAGCCGCTGTCTCCGCACTCGCTGAAGCAAACCATGCCTGTTCATCCGAACCCCTCATTAACTCGTAACCGGCCCCCACGTTGAAAGGGCGGCACGTGAAAGCAAAGTCGATACCCCAATTTTTATATTGGGGTATCGACTGATTTTAAATGGCCCTGTTTGCATGCATAAGGCGGACAGCCTTAATTAAGTGACTCCATATAGAAGCTTCATTTCGAAGCCCCGACGAGACGCTGCTTGCCTGTTTGTTCGCGCCTGCGTCATTTTAAAAAGGACGGCAATGAGCGCCCCCTCTTGGCTGTCAATAGTTCGCGGCCCCTTCAGTTCCGGCTTGCCTCGCTTCGCACGCATCGTCCCGGAAAAAAAATTGTTTCACAAAGCATCTAAGCGTACTTTTCCTCTCTTTGGAGCCCTCTCCGTTTCTTGTTTTCTTTCTCCTTTTTGTTTACTGAAAGTAAGTTTCTTTATAAGGAAGAAAGGCTTTGGTGAAGAGGCGGGGAACATAAAGACGTACACACAGTCATGAAGTGTAAATGGAAGGAGAATAATTAACGTGTGTCGCTTTTGTGTTCTCAGGGTGCCCCGAACTACCGCTAAAATGGGAGCCGACCAAATCGATCTCCTGTAGTATGACGTTGGGATTTCCTGCGTTTTCTTTTCTCCCGCGTCGGTCGTGGTAGCTTCATATCAGAAACAAGTAGCGGGCGTTATCACGTTCCTTTCTAGTGGTTTCTATTGTGGGGCATCTTTTCGTTCGAGTGAGCCGTGGAGTGTAAGCTTCAGCAGGATCCTGCTTTTGCGGCATAGAAGGAAAGTGGGAAGTCGTTGACTACGATCGACGGGTTGTGCATATGAAACTGTTTGCAAGAACAGACCCATACAAACGCGCCATTTGTAAAGAGTTCCAACTATATACGTTTGATAGAACAGTAAGAAAAAAGGATATAAGAGGCAGTTCGATGGTTTTTAGTCGCACCTGAATGTTGCGTTTAGAAAAAGAGAGGCATTCTAACCAAAGAACAAATTATATCCGACTCAGTTATTACATATATATATATATATATATATATATATATATATATATATATATATATATATATATATATATATATATATATATAAAGGGTGTTTTTTTTTTAAGCTTAACAGATTTGTTTTAAAAAAGCCGTGAAAGTTACACTTATGCCGCTTGTGGAGGTGAGTTATACGGCCAGAGGGACATATTATAGGGGGCTAATCGTAAAGATCAGTCGGTTAATTAATTAAAATTCGTTAATTAACTTTTAATTAATGAAAATAGACATATGGTTCCAATTAGAAACTTGCTCAGCGTCATCGAAAACCCATAAATCAGTCATTTTCAGAAAGACTTTGAGCGCGTGAGAAGCGTAGTAGTGCACTAGAGTTACCGCTCGTGGAGCAGGCACAAGGCTGGGGCTAGATAAGAGACGGAAAAATCGCGCGGGCGCCTAATCGCAACCTCTAGCTTTGTACCTGCTCCACGAGCGGTAACTTCAGTTCACTACTACGCTTCTCACGCGCTCAAAGTCTTTCTGAAAATGACTGATTTAGGGGTTTTCGATGACGCTGAGCAAGTTTCTAATTGGAACCATATGTCTATTTTCATTAATTAAAAAGTTAATTAACGAATTTTAATTAATTAGCCGACTGATCATTACGATTAGCCTCCTATAATATCTCCCCCTGGCCGTATAACTCACCTCCACAAGCGGCAGAAGTGTAACTTTCACGGCTTTTTTTAAACAAATCTGTTAAGCTTAAAAAAAAAAAACACCCTGTATACACCAACTCATGTTTACAAACAAACCGGAGCGCCCCTAGCGGACGCCACCGGCGCCGCGCATGCGCGGTGGATGGTGGGCAAGAAGCCCGCCGTCGCCCATAAACAAACCATTGAATTGCGTTGTTGTCGGCGTCGGTGGGAGTCCCCGTGCTCTTTTTCACGTTGGAATTGTTGATTCTACGTGCTCCTAACAATGTCTGACTACTTGAGCGGCTTTAGCAAAATTAACGAGGCAAAACTTTGCGTGGATAATGTGACGTGCGGCGATTCATTTCACGTGGACGCCGCAGAATCGGCGCTAAAGCCTGACTCCCACAATGAGATTCTGCTCGCTATTTTCAGTCGCGACGTCGCTCGGGCTGCAAAAGCTTGGACCGTAGCTGAGATGGTGGACGTCGATACTTAAAACCGCAAGTAGAATCGGGCATTACAAGGCGGTGATGGCCACTGGTAACAATGATCAACATCTTCTTGTATCTACTGTTTACACTTAGCCTACTTACCCCAACCAACCTTCAAAAGTGTTTTAGTTCTTATAACAATTAACGGGTCAACGTGTGGTTTACGGGCCGCTGTCGTTTGAACGAGCTGACGACAAAAAGCAAACAAGTTTGAAAGAGCAGACGACAGTTCGAACGCATGCGCAATGGAGTGCGGGCAAGAAGCACCGCATACCGCATCAACAAACCATTGGAATGTCACGTTGTCGGCGTCTGTGTGAGTCTGCATACTCTTTTTCGCGTTGGAATTGTCGATTCTACGTCCTCATAGCAATGTCTTACCACTTCGATCGCCTGAGCGAAATTATCAAGGCTCGTTACGCCGCTATAGTTTGCGTAAATAATTTGACGTGCGGCGACTCATTCGCATGAACGCCGCAGAATGGACGCCAAAATCATGATGAGATTCTTCTAGCTATTTTCGGTCGCGACGTCGTCCGTGCTGCAGAAGTGTAGAAGGTAGCGGCAATGATCGACATCGATACTGAAAATCGAAAGCGGGAACAGACCAAACGTAACAAGTCGGTGATGGCCAGTGGTACCAATGATCAACATCTTGTATCTACTGTTTAGACCGAGCCTACTTAAGTCTTTTGAGGCCTGCAATTACTTCTTATTGTAATCACCGAGTCAAAATTTGGTCTACGGGCCGCTTTTGTTTGAACGAGCAGACGACAAAAAGCAGACAAGTTTGAAAGATCAGACGAAAGTTCAAACGATCAGGCGGCCGTGTGAATTCGAAGACGCACTGAACCCGTGGGTGGTCCGGACAACTTGGCGGTTTTCTCTCGTTCATGTTGGAACAAAACAAATACATCTGGCGACCACGAAGTGTTGCCCGCACAAGCAATCGTAGTTCGACAACGTCTGGTTTGCCCTTTTTACGGCTACTATCCACGTTCTCGGACGAACGGAGGGGGCAGAAACACATGAAAACTGATCTTCAAACCTTTCCAGGCTCTCTTGGTACAGCCCCCGTCGCAGCATTTTGACGAGACGGCAGGTTTTTAGATGCGGAGCATCTCTTGCTCGGGGCTATGTCCCGCGGCGTCGGCGTTGTAGTCTGCACTCACACTACGCATGCGCAACTCTCCTCCTTCCCTCTCTGCAACAGCTGCGCGTTACTCTCTCCGCTCTCTCTCTCTACCAGCTGCGCGTGCACTTCGCGTGCGTTCGATTCTAATCACACCGCGCGCGCATGCGCAACTCTCCTCCTTCCCTCTCTCCAACAGCTGCGCGTTACTCTCTCCGCTCTCTCTCTCTACCAGCTGTGCGTGCACTTCGCGTGCGTTCGATTCTAACCACACCGCGCGCGCACGCGCAACTCTCCTCCTCTAGTCTCCTCTCCTTCAAGTGTGAAAAAAATAAATAAACGGCGAGCGGCGAGCGTTCCAAGTTTCTCTGCCGCGAGCCGCGACGAAGGCTCGCGTAGGGGGTAACGCTAGGGCAGTCGGTGGCGCCATCTCTCGACGTCAGCACGCAACTGACACTTTCCTCGGAACCAACACGATGCTCCGCATCACCCCATGGTTCCCCTCGGGAAGATGGTGTAATTTTTTTGTCTGGTTTCTTCTGCGAGAACACAGAAATGTACGTCTCGCACGGCGACTTCTGCCCACCGCCCTAGACCGGAAGTGCGCCCGACGCGCCACCACCGCGGCGTGACGTCGGAGAGTTGAGTTCGTGTATATATATATATATATATATATATTAATGGGTGATTTCATCTCAAATCGTGCGGGCAAAAAGGGTCGAATTTTTAACTTCGCTGAAAAAAATATATGTTATGGAATCGTCTCTATAAACGCAGTAGCCACAAACCGCAAGGTCGTCGGATTTTTTGTTCCCGACTTACGAATTTTAAAAGAGGCCACGGCGGATGTTTCGCTCGATCTCCCGCCGTGGATTTTCAGTCCACATTATATTAACTTTTTTCAAGCACTCTATGAGCACAGGTAAAAAGCTCTAATTCCATGAAATAATTTTAGGCGTTTTGCTTTTTTTTCTGTAAAAATGTCAAAAACGCCCCCTCGGTCAATCGTCGACGAACTTTGACAATTAAATACTGGCGATCTACTTGCTTTACAACAATATTGTTTATGTCTATGGAGAGCCCAATACACGCTCTTTATATATGTCACAAAATAACTCAGCTGTATTAAATATCCTTTGCGGTACGTTTACGTTAATGTTATGCTAAAACCAAAAAGCACCAATTTTGAAATCGATTTTCTCAAAAAACCTATTTTTTTATTTTTTTATTTTTGCTAAAATGTAGATATGATAGTTGTCTACGCGAAAAGTAAGTCGAGAAAGTGTGTATTTTGTTTGTATGTTCTATATTTAAGCATCAATATCGTAGAAAAACGTGTTTTTGCGGCTTGAAACGGACTTGGGAATTGCCCGTCTTCACAAACTTGGAAATAGTTTTGCCTCGTTTAACGTTCCCACATAAAAATGAAATACAGTAGTTCCACCCTGTTATAATTATTGATCATTTAAATTTTATTCTAGGCGGCAAGCTACATTAGAGGAGTTCAAAAGAGAAAGCAACAATTAACAGACCAGCAGGCGTCGTAAATTTTTAATGTGTAGAAATCGGCAGACCTCATATTGATTTGGGGCCCTCATTGGCCTATATGAACGTCCCGCCCTTTCGGAACCAGCAGATGACCACGACCTTTCGCGCTCGTTGTGTTAGATAGGACGGCCCGTGACAGTAAATCGAGCAGCGTACCCTGTGTCACTAGGAGTGAAATGTGTCGTTGACGCGGCGAACAGTGACGGCCACGCAGGAGGAGTCAGTCAGTCAGAGTATTGCAGAAGGGAAAGCAAAGGAACTGTTGCCTGGGAGGATGAGGATACCACGGCCTTAAAATATCGACGGTCAACAACAGTTCTGCCGGCAAAACAACGCCGCGTCCGCGCTAAAACCGGCGGCGCGGGACAACAATCCCGCAGACGCTCACACGAAGATGGGCCGGTTGCGTTAGGGATGTGGGGAAATTTTGAAACCAGCCATCCGTGCACGCGTGAAACGATACCGCGTTTTTTGCACAAACTTCGAGCGCCCAACCCTTGAAACGGCCGTGCTCTACCACTCCGCGGGGTTCCGATAGTACCGAAGGGTTTTCTCTTTTGGAAACAGCAAAGCCCGGAGACTAGTTGGGTCGAAGTCAGCCTTCTTGCCAACTATAACCGTTTGTGAAGAGTGGTCTTCTCCCGAGATAAAAAGTTAGCGCCGGCTGAGGTGTTCTTTTGAAAAAGGGAAGGGAAAAGAGAAAGTTTGAGTAACTACAGTAACTACCTCGAAAGCTCCTCTCCCGATATGAAGCTCGAGGCATGTTACATCTCGGTTACCTTCTCGCGCATCGCTGCTCGAATCTATTCTTCACTCTGTTCCGCACAGCCATCGTGGCTGTGCAGAACAGAGTGAAGAATAGATTCGAGCATCATCTGGACGCCGTCATCCTGCCAGGCTTCATTGTCGTGGGACTGGACTCGGCGTCGGTCAGTTAAGACTTTCTTTATTTCGCGTGTGTTTCTTCGCCCCGCTGAACTTTGTGTTTTAAGTGCCCCAAGTAACATTGATGTGTTGTAGATATGTTGCGAGAATGTTCCGAATGTTGTGGGAGTGTTGGGAGATTTTGCGCAACAATCCCCAATATGTTTCTGACACAACAGTGATTGGCACGACAAACACGCAGCGTTACGCTACTGTTTCGAACGCCATGATGCCTGGGGAACTGTGTATTAAAAGTCGGAAAAAGGTTGAAGGTACAACGTTTGCTAGGCGGCATAATTTAAATGTTGCGCAACTGCAGCGCGCGACATGTTGCTTAAGCAACATTGTATCAGTGTAGTACAGACGCGAAAATCGCAACGTTGTGTAGTGAACTGTTTCCAATTTGTTTCTGATGCAACATTGATCGGCACGACAAAGGCACAGCGTTAGGCTACTGTTTCGAATTCATCGCAACGTTGTGTAGTGAACTGTTTCCAATCTGTTTCTGACGCAACATTGATCGGCACGACAAAGGCACAGCGTTAGGCTACTGTTTCGAATTCCATGCTGCCTAGGAAACCGTGCGCTAAAAGTCGGAAAAAGGTTGAAGGTACAACGTTTGCTAGGCGGCATAATTCAAATGTTGCGCAACTGCAGCGCACGAGATGTTTCTTATGCAAAGTGGTATTTTTGTTGTACAGACCCAAACATCGCAACGTTGTGTTGTGAACTGTTTCCAATCTGTTTCTGACGCAACATTGATCGGCACGACAAAGGCACAGCGTTAGGCTACTGTTTCGAATTCCATGCTGCCTAGAAAACTGTGTGCTAGAAGTCGGAAAAAGGTTGAAGGTACAACGTTTGCTAGGCGGCATAATTCAAATGTTGCGCAACTGCAGCGCACGAGATGTTTCTTATGCAAAGTGGTATTACTGTTGTACAGACCCAAACATCGCAACGTTGTGTTGTGAACTGTTTCCGATCTGTTTCTGACGCAACATTCATCGGCACGACAAAGTCACAGCGTTAGGCTACTGTTTCGAATTCCATGCTGCCTAGAAAACTGTGTGCTAAAAGTCGGAAAAAGGTTGAAGGTAGAACGTTTGCAAGGCGGCATAATTTAAATGTTGTGCAACTGCAGCGCGCGACATGTTGCTTAAGCAACGTTGTATCAGTGTAGTACAGACGCGAAAATCGCAACGTTGTGTAGTGAACTGCTTCCAATCTTTTTCTGACGCAACATTGATCGGCACGACAAAGGCACAGCGTTAGGCTACTGTTTCGAATTCTATGCTGCCTAGGAAACCGTGTGCTAAAAGTCGGAAAAAGGTTGAAGATACAATGTTTGCTAGGCGGCATAATTTAAATGTTGTGCAACTGCAGCGCGCGACATGTTGCTTAAGCAACGTTGTATCAGTGTAGTACAGACGCGAAAATCGCAACGTTGTGTAGTGAACTGCTTCCAATCTTTTTCTGACGCAACATTGATCGGCACGACAAAGGCACAGCCTTAGGCTACTGTTTCGAATTCCATGCTGCCTAGAAAACCGTGTACTAAAAGTCGGAAAAAGGTTGAAGCTACAACGTTTGCTAGGCGGCGTAATTTAAATGTTGCGCAACTGCAGCGCACGACATGTTTCTTATGCAACATGGTATTACTAGGGTGCCTCAATGTCCTTCTGTTTAGGGTGATGCCACCCTTTGTAGTACCCGATGCCGACAGCACGCGCTCACAGGGAAAATACAAAGAAATCGCAGGAAACAAAATGTCGCCGTAGCACAGTCAGCGCCACGAGCGCGTGCAGGGACACGCGCTTCGGAACAAAAAATAAAATAAGCGTTCGAAACAAAATGGCCAGATGTCATCACCCCAAGCAAAGCGCACATGAAGGCACCCTAGGTATTACTACAGTGTACTAGAATACTTGGGTAGTGTTGGGACCGGAGCGGCTCGGCAACGGGAGCTCGTGAGCGCGCGTGTATTGACAGTTCGTGGCGGCGCTGTAGTCGAGTTATCCGGAAAAAATCGCGCAGCCCGCCTTTTTTTTTTTCTTTTTACTTTGAGCGGTGCACGTGTCGGTACACCGATTTCATACACTCCGTTTCACCTTAGGTTGTACCGGAGCGAAGGCTAGAAGCGCGAGCTCATAGCGTTGGCAGCTGCCCTTGGTGCACGAGAGCTCGTGCCGCCGAGATGTGCCCGAGAGCAAGGAGCTCGCGCTTGTAGCCTTTCCTGCGGTATGACACAAGGTGAAACAGAGTATAGTTCCGTGTGTTTTTCACTTAGAGCGGTGCGCGTGTCGGGACCACGATTTCATAGTTCCGTGTGTTCGATCGTAATATCCTTTGAATCTTGTGTTCTCATTTTGCGAAAGGTGAACGCGTAGGGTAGTGCCGAAAGGCCGTCGGCGAAACAGCGACAGAACTCTTGCTCTGCACCTGGTTGCGAAACGGGTCTCATCAGAGTGAAAGGAGTGAAAATGGCGTCCCTTTTCGGCGTTCCAAAAGACAGAGCCAAAAGAGATCTTTCGGAGAAGAATCTGCAGCGATCGGACAAGCGTCTTGAAGAAACAAGCGCTGCCTGCGAGCTTTTAAGTTGGTTGTTTTAAAACTCGCAGAGTTTTAAAACAACCAACTTAAAAGCTTCTTACTCGCATAATCGAAAAGAGGAAATGGCTACGTCCCAGGCATGTCCAATGTTGTGAGTTCATGCTTATGCAGGATATTTTTTTATTCTTAACAGAACTTTACAGAATTAATTAAAAGGAGGTAGTAGATACGTGTATGTTGTCTGCACTGTACATCCGTAGATCTCGGCGGACCCTACATGGGTGAATAACCGTTGCAATATTTTAATTACTTAGCCGAATATGGTAATTAACTTTTTAATGAACTGTTTAATGGGCCATGTTGCAATTGCAGCTTTAAAGGGAGCCATTATTAAAGGCCAACCCAATTTAGAAAGTTCGCGAACAAACAACGAGCTTTGAGATATTCATCGCTAAATGTTTGCCTTTCTTCGATTAATTAAAAAACCGCGCGCTGAAAGCGCGAATGAGGTTGCGCTGATATTGATGCGTAGAAGAATGACACAGTTGTTTCTGTCCCCTCGTCACTAACTCGACAGCGTGTCTTCGGTGGACTCGCCGGCGCCACACATCAAGACGACTAAGTCACTATTCTACGTATTATTTTCATAACGCGGTTTCTGAATCAAGCAAAGAAAGGAAAACATTTACGATAAATTTCGCGAACCTCGTTGCCTTTTCGCGAATTGTCGAAATTGTGTTTGCCCTTAACAATGACTCCTTTTAAAACTGCAATTGCACCATGGCCAATTAAGCCGTTAATAAACAAGTTAACTAACAGATTTTGGTTAATTGTTAAACATTGCAACGGTTTTTCACTCATTTATTGTTCTTCGAGCCCTACAGATATAACGAAAGACGGCATCCACATATCTGCCACATACTTTTTTTGTAAAATATGTAAAGTTCTGTAAAGAATAAAACAAAAACACCCTGTATGTCTGCGTGAACCAGATATGACCCCTGCGGAACCATGGGTCTTTCCCTTCGAATACCCAGCTCAGGCGAGACTTACCTGGTTGTCAGAAAACAGCTGTCGGTTAAATGTATTGTTCTGAGCGTGTGGGTTTCAGAAGGTTTACCCTCAAGAGGATAATGTGCTGCATATTGTAACCATGTATGTGCTGCACATTGTAACCATTATTTCAATGCCGTGCTGTAAACTATTACAACTTTTTCCTTGCCTGATCTACAAATGCTGATGTTTTCTGCTCAAAATGATGTGAAATAGTTGCTTGTTTTCTTTGAATGTTATAGAGCATTACTTGTTCAGCCCACGTTGTCTCAGTTTTTGGACTTAAGTTCAACGTTAAAACGCGTGATAAAAATTGTCACGGTTTATAAGCCATTTCTTACAAGTGAACGTCGGGTGGTCCTCGGTTGGTCGTGGCAGTCATGAAGAAATAAAAGATTGTCACCCCTTTGCGACCGTCGCTTGGGTGGTTGGTCGCATAAATGAACACAAGAATGAGTGACAAGTGAAGTGAGCTGATTAAGGTCAAGAAAAAGAAGACGGGCAGAGAAGAAGACAGAGAAGTTAACCTGGGGTATTAAAAACATACTAAAACAACCTCGGACTTTAGTATGTGCCGTTTCGTCCCATTATAAAATAAGATAAGAAAAAAAAAAAAACTGCTTCCGAGTTTTAGATATTCCTTTCAAATATCTAATGTTCGGCCTTTGCGACCAAGAAAATGGGCATTTCATTTAAAATGCTCACCATCCGACAAACCGAAAGTCGCAGCTAATTCTACGCTGAAACAACTTGCAATCCGCTTCTTTAAAGTCGCAATTGTTTTTATGTAAAGGAAGGGTAATGCAGCTTGCACCGTCCAATACATTGAAGCATCATGTTGCTAACGATCGTGCCGCAGCGTAATTGATGCCGCGGTACGACCGCTGGCAGGTCGTAGCCGTATCAGAATTCCTATGTGCACTTCACCAAAGCGGCACCAAAGATTCATATTTTCGCGCGTGCAGCCGCGCATGCGCACACCTTCTGGATAACGCGCCGGTGTCGACACCTGTCGCGATCAATACCACGCGCTTCAGGCGAGCCGCTCCGGTCCCAACACACCCAAGTATTCTAGTACACTGTAGTATTACTGTAGTACAGACCCAAACATCGCAACGTTGTGTAGTGAACTGTCTCCAATTTGTTTCCGACGCAACATTGTTCGACACGACAAAGACACAGGATTAAACCGCTCCTTCACACATGCGTTTGAAACGCAAATGCTTATCGGATCCGCCCGTTTTCGTCATCGAATCGCGAGCAATTGCACTGAATCTTTGAGCAAACGCGTCCGAAAACGCGACTCAACCACCGGTGTGAATGGGCCTGCACTGCTTCGAGCTCCATGTTGCCTAGGAAAACGTGTACCAACGTTACTAGAACCACTCTGTTAGGATGCGATGCACGCAGGTCGAGAAGCGCTACCTGAAATCACCGCTGAGACAAGGTTGTATAAAAACAGTATTAATTATGCCGCAAAACCTTGAAGCTAAAGATATTAGAAAAGATTACGCGCACGTCATTTGGTACTGAACTCCAATAGAATTTACTACAAAAAAAAAGCTTTTTCTGTTTGTTTTTACGCAAAAAGTTACTTCCTGCAAGCTCAAGGTGACCACAGTAAAAAAAAAAGAAGAAGAAAAAAAAGATTAAGAGTGGCGCTATTGTCGTATTTAGCTCGGTCTCGGTGGACGCCAGAGGCCCAGGTTTCAGCGGTGAGTTTCCCATCCGAGTGTTCTAGCAACCTTGCCGTGTACTAAAAGTCGGTAAATGGCTGAAGGTACAACGTTCGCAAGTCCATTCGCTACCAAAGCTGGCGCATTCCCGGTCGCGCCTGCAGAGACCTAATTGCCAAAGCCGGCGAGTCGCCGGGCTGTACACTTTTGTGGTTTCAAATTTAACTAATGGATGGCGCGCTATAACTACTTACACTTGCAGAGTTTGGATATATTACCACCGCACTGGTTATGGGTATTTTTTTCTAATTCGTGCACGTTCTCCCCCATGCATTCGTGCATGGGGGAGAACGCCACAGCCAGAAATATCCCGATCTCGATCACCCCACGGCCGCAGATGACAACAGCAGATTGGCCGTTGTATTCAATTTTCAATCAATGACCTCATATGTCCAACAAACGTTCACCATGTCGAATACGCTGTCGTCCATCTCTGACGCCATACTTGCCAGCGAATTGCAATGTCGCAACCGGTTTGCAGTGCGCGCAGCACCCGGGTTTGAAAGCATTGGAGAGAAAGGTCATTGCAGCGTTGCCACGGTGTACTGTTCGAGCCTAGGCTGAAGTGATGATGATGATAGCCTTTATTCTACTTGCAAACGTGGGTTCCGTTTGCCATCGTATGAAGCGGCTTCTTTCTCCGCTTGAGACTCTATAGGACACGCTAGATGGACAATTTGGTAATTGCAGGACAACTGGAAATTTGATAATGGTCACACGGACTCAAGCTTGCACGACGTTGATTCATATCAAACCAGATATGACATCCGTAATAAATATGTTGAGAACTTGTTTCTGCGTAAATTTTTAGTCGCCAGTTGGAAGAACCTCCATGTTTTGTAGGTTGTTTCACAAGGAGCTATCTTACGGAGAAAATAATTTTGGCGCCTCACAGCACAGACGTAATCACCTTTCGTTTAGGTCGATAATGATGAACACAGCTAGCCGGCTCCGATTGTGGTGTGCCAGCAAAGGTGGAAAGCGGGACGAGAGGGAGCGAAATTCGCAAAGCTCATCATGTTGACAGTCTTACATTTGGTTTCTATTTGACCTTTTTACGTTCCCTAGCTCTCTCTCTCTCTCGTCGTTGTCTTCTTGTCGTCAGCTACGGGCGTTCTTTCTTATTGCGCAAGAGGTTGCCTACTTACAGCAACTAGCCTCCGTTTTGCTGCACGGAACTTCTGAAACGAAGTATAGCTCTCCTGCGCTCTTTTCTTCACTCATAACCAGTCACCGTTTAGGATTTCATATTTCATTTGTATTCGGGACAGCATTTCAGGATTTATTAACAACATGTCGAAATTCTCCGTTGTTCATTTTATCCCTGAAAATGCTTATGAGATCGTACCCATTCATTGGATTTCAAACGCAAAAACGTATTTGTTGGTGGCCGCCCTCAAGTTATTCCTCCGCAACAATAACGAAGGCGGTGCGCACTGGCGAACCCTTGGACCGAGACACCTGGACGAAGCAGGCACCAATCAATATCCTTTTCACTGGAGGTAAGGGTGCTGAGTTATCCTCTTTTGCGCAAAAGGCAGGTTTAAGAGGACTGCTTTGGCGTTCTGATAAGGTACCTTTTTGTCTGAGTCAGGCCGTTGTTGGTTATCGCTTTCGGAGAGCATAATGGTTGACACAGATTTTCAAATATAACATTCGTCAGTGAAAAGAAACCTTTCGAAGGCTTCAGAGCTTTCACAAAATGCTCATGCATGTCTTATGCATGAGCCACGTTTCACTATCATCACAGGAGCTCATTTCCTGGTGGGTCCGAGGAGCTTTTCGATGCTGTGGCTACAACATTGCGGTAATTACTACTTGCGCATATTTAGTTTGCATTTGACCATAGACTACGGCAATAAACCACGAGGAATTGATTGTTTACGATAACTTCGGGGTGGAAGTCAAGTGTTGAGAATCCCGCCCGATCTGCTCTGCTCGGCGAGGCTCAGCTTTCTTGAGTCCACAAAATGTCCACTCTGTTATTACAACGCTATGGCATGTCTCCAGTCTCATCCACGCTCTCGATCGAGCACGTTCACGTTCAGTGTTTACTTTGCCTGTTAGAAAGCTCCCCCTCTTCTTTTTCCTTTTGCCCCTTGAAAGCTAAACTAACCAGACCGCGTCGATCGAAGCCTTCTGCGCTGTCAACTCGTGGAGTCGCGGTAGTCAGCCCTTGCAGCAGTCAGGGGCCCGACCCCGTCCAGGAAGGCAAGGGTATCATTGCTAGGGTCGGCTTTAATGTGTTAGCATTAAAACGCTCGTTTTGACGAAAACCCGGCAGTGTCTTTAGTTTGTCAGTGGTCACGTGCGACGCTCCCATTGGTCCGAAGCGCTGACGTGGGCACGGGTCAACCTCGCCCCCTCTTCCCGGCGCTGACAAACTGACAGACACTGCCGGGTTTTCGTCACAATGAGCCCTTTCGTTTTCGGCAAAGTCACGCGCACAGCTGGCGCGGAGCCAGAGAGGAGGCGACGCCGCGCAACACCTCCGAGATAACAAAGCCTTAGTGCCTTGTTATCTAGGAGGTACCTGGGGGCTCGGGACTAGTCAAGCTGTTTTAACAACTTTTTTCCCAAGCGCCCACCAACACTGTACCTGATCGTTGGAAATAAAGCTATTATTATTAAGTGCTGAAACAAGTGCTGCGTCAGTGCTCGGCTTCGAGTCAAGTTTGAGCCGAACGTTGACGCAATCGTCGTGTCCAATCTGCGATCAGCGTTGGCCTTCACTTATGACGCCATCTCATTCAACACTGCGGCTTTGTTGCGCCGCGGCGCGGTGGAATGCGGTCACGCTCAGTTTCCGCTCTATTGTCGACAGTCGCTCCTCGCTCTGGGTTTCCGTTGTAGCGGTGCGTGGGCTGTGTGTGTATATAGTCGGTTAACGGTTAAGAGTTCAGGGCGAGGGAAAGGAAGGATGGGGAGCAGGAAGCAGGCGGAATGCTGGAGCGAAGGGGATGCTTCCTCCTCTCCTCTCCAGCAATACATCTGCCTCCTTCTCCGCAGCCTTCCTTTCCCTCGCCCTGATCTCTTAACCTGTCACCGACTATAGTTAAAACGATGGATGCGGTTCACTCCACGAGTGGTATTAATGTGGTTCTTTCCACAAGTGATATGGATGACCGTATTCAAGGGCGTACTTTGACAGGCAGAGTACAAAAAAGGGGTGAAAAAAATTACAGGAAGATCTGTTGGTGGATTGTTGGGGAATCCATTAGCATGACCGTTGGGAAACGACGCACTTTCCCCTTTTGGAAACGCTAACACTGACCCCGTAACGAGGCCAAAAAGAGAAGCAAAAAACAGAGGAAGTAAAAGAGAAAGCCAAAAGAAGAAAGTGAAGGGGTCAGCGTTAGCGTTTCCTAAAGGGGGACGTATGTGGCGTTCCCAAGGGTCATGCTAACGTATTCCCGAAGAATCCACCAATAGATCTTCCTCTGATCTAATCATTTTTAGGGAGAAGGGGTGCTTCTCTAAGCTCCCCAACGTAGGGCACAGACAGGCGTTGTCCAGTATGCTCAGTTTGCCAGAAGCGCTCAAGGCCTTCCCCATTGGGAATTGATGAGTCACGGCATCCCTACGCCTAAGTGGAGGGGAGCTTTAATCACCAACTGCTTATATGGGAAACGGCTTGCCTAACTGGTATGGTTCACAGTTTAAATGAATTAAATTAACTGTATACGGTTTATAATAGCCTAAAATCGCCTCTAGGGTTAATAAAACATGGCGTACCACAAGGCTCGATACTGGGACCTTTACTGTTACTCGTCTATATAAATTAAATACATAACACATATACCATTTACCGAAGATTTAATACTGTATGCCGATGATACAAATGCATTTTTTTTTTCTCGGGACAATCTTAGTGAACTGGAGACCACTCTAAACAATTATTTAATTGAACTTTCATTTTGGCTGGTAGCTAAAGGCTCGTTTACACTCTTGCAATTGAGTACGACCGAGAGAGACGAGCCTTGTTGAAACCTCTTAAAATTGCTTAAGACGACAGGACACACTGGGACCATCTATGCGGTGACCCTGGAACTGCATTTCACAAAAGCGAAGGTTTTGCGGTATTTCCGAGGTCCAGTGTGCGTAATACCTATAAGATAGGCTCGTTCATAACGTTGACAAAAGTTTTTCGAGCCAAGAAAGAAAGGATAATGGCCGAGAGAAATAGAAAATATGCCGGACTGCCAAGTTTACACTGCTACCCAATAGATGGCGCCAGTGTGTCCTCTCGTTGTAAGAGGTTTCAAGGAATCCAGTTTTAAGAGGTCGCAAGAGTGTGAACGGGCCTTAAGTTTATCTCTAAATACAGAAAAGACAAAATATGTAATTTTTCCTCAATAAATCGCGCTCACAATACACATTTGAAAGAGTTTTAATTGAGCGTGTCAATAATCATAAGTTTATTGGAGTGTGGTTTAACGAACGCCTCACTTGGACACACCCCGTAAATAAAACACGAAACGAAATCTCAAAATCAATAGGCCTAATTTCATTTGTAAAACATCTTTTACCGGAATGGCTGAAGTTCTAACTATATTATGCGCTGATATGTACCAAGTTTACGATAAGGAAAGAGGGACATTTAAGACAAACAAACAAGACAGGCTTTCGACTTTCAACAAAACTTTTACTGGCTCGACTTCGCATCCTGAAGCTCGGCGGGGGGCGTCGGGGAGGTAGAGAGAGAGGGAGGTAGAGAGGGCTTTCTTGTCTGGGGTCAGACAACAAAAGCAAATATCACACATCTACATTTACTACAAAAAAAAAGCTGTTTGTCTAATGCACAACTCTGCTTATGATGCACATACAGCTCCGTTTTTTGAGTAGTAGTAGTAGGCAACCTTTAATTGCGCCCAGAAAGACTAAGCGATTGGTCGGAGACCCATCTAGGAGTTCCCTCCCAATCACCCCTTAGGCGACGGCCAGAATCCCTTGGAATCCAGCGGCGTCCTCGGCCAGTCGGACGACTTGTTCCTGCACCTTAAGGTCGGTGCAGAGAAGAAGAGCTTCCCAGCTCTCTTGGTTGGGGATCTTTTTTTAGTAGCGGCTGGGCTTTGCGGTCGAGCCGGCTGCATTCCCAAACAATGTGGTGAAGCGTCGCTCTTGCACCGCATAGCTGGCAGTCTCCCTTGTAGCGATCCGGATACCATCTGCTGAGCTGGGCAGGACTGGGGTAGGTGCCTGTCTGTAGTCGTCGCCACGCTACCTCTTGTCTTTTGACCAGCGAGGGACGCGCTGGAGGGAAGCGCATCCTTTCGCCGGCGTAATAATCTAGGATGTCTCGGAACGTAACCAGTCTGACGGCCCCCGTCAACGATTCGATGGAGGGGTCCGACGTTGCTCCGGCCCGGCGAGCGAAACCTCGGGCCGCGTCGTGAGCCTCCTCGTTGCCGGGGAGCGACGAGTGTGCTGGAGTCCAGATCAGCTTCACCTTCGCAGTCTTTTCAGGATCACCCATGCAGTACGCGAAGCGTAACCGGCAAGATCCGTCCCTTGGCGTATTGGCGAATCGCCATCTGTGAATCGCTGACAACGATCTTGGCGTCTTGCAGCTTGAGTGCCAGAGCGATGGTCACTTCCTCGGCTGCCTCCGGTTCTGTCGTCCGGACACTGCAGCTCGCAACGATCTTCTCTTGCTTGTCAACCACGGCCGCGGCAATGGCATCCCTGTCGTACCTCGCAGCGTCCGTGTAGTACACGCCCTCTTCCTTCTCTAGTAGTCTTCGAAGGGCCTTGGCTCTCGCCGTTCGTCGCTCCACATGGTGCATGGGGTGCATGTGACGCGGCAGGTTCGGGATGGTAAGCTTCTCCCGGACCCGCCTCGGCACGTCGATTTTCTCGCCCGTTTGTCTTTCGTAGCGGATACCCAGTTTTTCGAGGATGTGATGCCCGGTCGCGCTCTTCGTTAGCCGTTCGAGCTGAGACGTCCATTGCGCCTCGACGATCTCTTCCACTGTGTTGTGTAGGCCCAGCGCCGCTAGCTTTTCGTTTGACGTAGAGTCCGGGATGCCAAGTGCTCGCTTGTATGCCTTCCTAATCAAGCAGTCTAGTTTGGCTTTCTCCGCCACCCCGAGCCGTAGGAAGGGAAGGACGTATGTCAGCCGGCTCACGACGAAAGCGCGGACGAGGCGTACAAGATTCTTTTCCTTCATTCCGAAGTGACGACCCGGGATGCGTGAAATAAGCCGGGTGATCTGGTAAGTTGAGCGACTCGATCATCTCATAGTTGTTGCCATCCGCCTGGACCCGCAGACCCAGGATGCGAATGCTCTTCACCGACGGGATACGCAGTCCTTGCGAGAAGAGCGCGATGTCCGACGGCAGCTGGCGGGACCGAACAGGTTTGAGGAGGAGGAGCTCCGACTTTTGCGGAGAGCAAGTTAGGCCCCTCGGAGTGCCGTACTCCTCAATCGTCTGTATCGCTTCTTGTAGCGTGTCTTGGATGAACCCGTCTCTGCCGCCGGTTATCCAGAGCGTGATGTCATCTGCGTATATACTGTGGTGCAGCCCCTCGATCTTGCTGAGCTTCGCAGGCAACTCAATCATCGCCACGTTAAATAGGTATGGCGACAGGACCGAGCCCTGAGGTCCTGTCGCCATATCTATTCAATCTAGGCGGGCGAGGACCTCAGGACCGAGCCCTGAGGTCCTCGCCCGCCTAGATTGATGTCGTCGGACGTGACGCCACCGATGGAGATTTGCGCCGTCCGGTCGCTGAGGAAGTCTTGAATGTAGTTGAACGTGCGTCGCCCCACGCCCAGCTTCTCGGGGTTCTCAAGGACCGCGTCATGCCTGATAGTGTGAAATGCCTTCGTAAGGTCGAGGCCCAAGATCACCCTTGTGTCGACATGAGAGCTTTCTTCGCCATTTATGATTTGGTGCTTGAGCCTCAGCATCACGTCTTGGGTAGACAGGTGTGGCCGGAATCCAACCATGGTGTGAGGGAACAATTGGTTCCTCTCCATGAAGTCGTTGATTCTCCATAGGACGACGTGCTCCATTATCTTGCCCACGCAGGACGTGAGCGAGATTGGGCGCAGAGTGTCGAGCTGAGGCTTCTAGCCTGGTTTCGGGATCATGACCACTTTGGCCGTTTTCCACTGCCGTGGTAGATGGCCTTGTCTCCAGCACTCGTTGATGTACTTCATGATGCCGGTTATGGCTTCGTTTCTCAGGTTCCGCAGCATCTTGTTCGTGACGCCGTCCGGTCCCGGAGCAGACTTGGTCTTCAAGTCGCGCAGTGTCTCGGCAACTTCAAACTCAGAAATGTCCGCGTCTAGCACCTCGTTGTCTGCACCGCCGTATGTCGTGGGTGTCCTCGGCGGGTTGTCACCAATATATCGCTTACGGATCTCCTCTACTAAGTCGTCCTCGTCACCCTTGTGACTTCAAATGATCTCGCACATCTCGCTACGCTGAGCCGTCTTACAACCGTCCGGATCCAGTAGGTGCCCCAGTATGTTCCAAGTTTTGGGTACATTGGGCTGACCGTCGAACCCATCGCAGGTATCCTGCCACTGTTGCTGCGTAACCTGGTCAGCGTACGTCTCGATCGTTCTGCTGAATTGAGCGATCCTTCTTCGAAGGCTCCAATTGTTACGTTGCGTGCGCTGCCGCTCCTGCAGACTAGCCTTTGCCTCCCATAAGTGTAAGAGTCGGCTATCCGCAGCGGCCACGTCCGCTTCTTCCGGAATCAGTTTGGTTGTCCGCTCGGCAGTAGCCAGCAGGCATTCCATCCACTCGCCAATGTTCGCGACGTCTTCCGTCTCATATTCTCCTATCAGCTCTCGGAACATCTTCCATTCCGTGATCTTGCACTTTCTGCCCCGCGGCTTTCCATAGTGGTCGCTACCCAGGTCATCCCACGTGTTTGTCCACTCTGCATCCTTTGCGTAGCGCACAAACGTGAGGTCTGGCGTAGTGTCTTGTTGTCGGGCGTCTCCTCTCCTCGTCAGATTATCTGGATCGGTGATCAGGGATAGTCCGCATTCGTGAGAGTCGATCCACACTTTTCGGTCCTTGGGTCGTTCGATCTTGTATCCCCAGTCCGGATGTTGCGCGTTGAAGTCCCCAACCACGACCAGTGTCTGGCGTCTGGCGATTTTCAGGGTCGCTTGGAAGAGGGAAGCGAATCTGTGCCGTTTCGCCGGGCTGCTGTAGATGTTCAGCACGAAGAGGCTGCCCTGTTCTTTCTTCTTCCCCGAGATGATCTCGATTAGTACGTGTTCTACTGTTGAAACGCCTGTGTCATAAACGACGACCGGTATGTTCCTTTTGACCAATGTGACCACTTGCGTCTTTTCCTTGGTATCCTTGCCGTAGGACTTTTAACCCGACAGTTTGGCCAGTTGTTTCGCCTCTTGCAAAGCAATCAAATCCGGTCGTTCCTTTTCGTCTTTGTTATTCACGTATTGCTGTAGGTTGCCCCTCTTTTTGCCGAACCCGCGGCAATTCCACTGCCAAATTATGTAGTTTTTACCGTTCACCATCTTGTTTTTTAACGAATTTTGCCGTACGTAGTTGTTGCATGTGCCTAGCCAGCTGCGTCAGCCACTCGGGGTTGCACATCAGCTCGACCACCTGCTTGTTAACTTCTTGTTGCAGCGGCGCCTCGGCCTTGTCCAATGCGACCGTCTCATGCCCCGGTCTTACGACCATCTTCCTCTTCGCGGGTGGCGAAGCCTTCTCCGGTTCCTTCTCCGTCTCGTTGCTTTTCTGCTGAAGCTGTGTCTTCAGCCATACGTTCTCCTTCTCGGTCTTCTCTACCATCACGCGTAGAGCCTTGTTTTCTTCCTGGAGTTGTCGCATCATGACGAGGATCTCGTCTAACTTGTCGTTCTGCGTCTTGGCCTCCTTGCTCTTCTTCTCCGAGGCCTTGTGGTCGGTCACCCTGGCCCAGCTGACTCGCTGCCGGGAGCTGGACCTCCTCCTGGACTTCGATCTCCGCCGCGAGCCGGACCGCTGCCGCGAGGTCGACCGCACGGATGCTCTGCTCCGTGACCGCGACCGCGACCGTCCTTTGGGTAACGACGGGAAGTCCTCTTCCTTGAACCTGCTCTCTTCTTGTTTCTTCTTCTTCTCCCACTGCCGCTGTTGCAGGATGTACGGTGTCTTGAAACGCTGCTTGCATCGTGTGTCACCCGTGGGGTGAGCCTTGCCGCAGATGCCGCACGACGGCGAGCACGCGTGGCCATCTATCGGGTTTAGAGCGTTGCAAATCTTGCAACGCTTTTTTGAGAAGTATAAAATTTTGAGCTTTGGACAACTCTAAATTTATAAACTTGCATTCTACATATTCCATGCCATAGACGTCAACAACCTAGCTATCCATCTGCATGCACTAGACCCGACCACCATTACAACAATCAAAATGACAGGTATATACTCCCCAAAATCAGAACAAACATGGGCAGACAAACACTCTCATTCCAAATTCCAAACTTCCTTAATACACATAGGTATATTCATACACTTATTACGTCAAATATATCACTAAAAACTTACAAACGCATAGTGAAAGAAACTCTGTTGCCCACAAATGTTACGAACTGATCTGAAATATCTGGTTTTATCCTCTTTGCTATCTCTGCTTTTTTTTGTAGGCTTTCTTGTTTTATAGTATCATAGTATAGCTTTATAGTATCAAAAATGTGTACTATATAAATGTCATTGATATGTATATTTTGTTATTCAAAATATTTTATTTAAGAGCGCTCCCTGTTTCTGTGTGCTCTGCTGGCGACGAGTTTCATTGTATTTTTAATATTTCATTTATGTAGCGGTACCAAGGCATCGACAGACCTTCTGGTCTTTGGCCTTGGTACTACAGACAAAATATATTGTCTAAACTAACTGAAAAAAAAAAAATTAACGCCCAAGGCAATTTTGAATTTAACTGCGTATTCTTTTTTTTTTTTTTTAATGTACAAAAGCAAGGACCACGAACGCGAAGCTAGAACGGTTTTGCAGCAGAACTTGTACAAACTACCCTTTCATACTTGTCGTGTTAGCTGTCGGGAGGGTCATTTTACTAGCCTGTCATTGTTCTCAACTTTAGATATAATTTTTTGTTTGGTTTAGTAAAACATATTTAAAACAAATTACAAAAAACTTGCATTTTTATTGCACAATAAAAAAAAAGGCAGTGTGGTCAACGTTAAACTGAACTGAACCATAGGAGAAGAGGCGCCGATTTACCTGCCCGTCTTGAGCGACCGTTTGGGAAACAAAAGCCATAATCGGAGCTAGGTGTGTCGGTCAGAACTTACGTCAATACGTGAGCACACACCTCTCGCACAAAATATGCATCCAAATAACGTCTATACACAGACATCACAGTGTAGCCTATTATATATCTAAAAGACACGAACGTCGCAGTCCGAGATAAAACAAACGTTGGTCAATAACATTTTATACTTTTTTTCTCAACAGCAGCACTTATGACACGGCAGCATTCAGTACAGAGCAATTAAAATCCCAAGCTTTTTTGAAGCAAAGAAAAATATAGTTAGGGGTTTCCTTCTTCCCGATTCAGAGCCTGAGTATCCAACGAGCCGAAAGATCCATCGAGTCGAAAGATCCACTGGTGGATCTACCATCTCGTTGAATATTCAGACTCGTTGGACGTTCCGTCTCAGTTGGTCAATCGTTTGTCAATGGATATTTTGTCTCGTCAGCCACGTGACCAAGTGGATATTGTACGCGGAGCGGCATTCAGTCTCATTCCTCTGGCTACCTGATTTGAGCAGTACGTTTCGCAATGTTTACAGATATCGAGCTGATAGATATTCAAATTTGTTAAAAGGAGTGTTGGTTGCTCAGGCAGATTCTAGCAAGTTGGTTAAACTTCGTATTTTTGCGAAGCATCTACAACTGATGAAAAATATGAAGAAAAAAAAACGCAGAACTGCGCGGGACCTCATCCGGACAAAATCACATATTAATTTTAGGAGCATGGTTTTTTTTTTTGTAGGTCATTGGTTTATTAATAAATTATGTGGCAAAACCGAAAGAGGCTAGAGCAGTAATTAGGAATCAAGAATAAAATTGAATCACGTACAAAAATGAGTGACTGGTGCACACCGGAGCAGCTGTTTACCCAAAAGCGCTACGGAGACGAAGTTTCGTAGAGTGATAGATTTCCGCTTGCGGCATGCGGCGCCTTTCTCCACGTCTTCAAAAGAGGACAACGTGATCAGCGGAAAACATGAAACATTTATTCCCTTCATGCGTCACTAAACGACTACTGAAAGAACAGTTAAGTAGCCCCTGGGAGCACCCCGATGCTGGTGGTTCTGTCCACGTAATTGCAGACGTCCTGGTAGGTGGCAGCATGGCTACCGGTGAATGAGGCAAACGCATTTCTTCCTGCGTGGAGCCATTCGCTTTTTGTCGAGAATGTTGGTCTCGCCACAACGAGCGGGTCTAGCAGATGAGCCTGAATTCGATTCTGTGCGGCATGTTGCGCAATCTGAAGATATACAATTTCTTTCTCGTATTTCTTTTTAGTTTTTCTGCTTTTTGGGTTGTTTTTTGTTTCATAAAGGCTTCGATGACCAGTTAAAAGGATAAAAAGTACTAGTGGCAAATGAGTTTGACAAGCAGAAAGTTCGAAAATTTGTCTTAAATAAATAATTAGGTTTCATAAATTAAAGACTTGCGCTTTCAAAAGACAAGCAAAGAACTGCTGGTTTCATCGAATAGAGCGGTCTGTTTTTTCTAAAGGGGCGGTGCAACGATATTCAATTGGAATATTTTTCACTTTACACGAGCTTACTGGCACTAGTGGGACTCAAGGATACTCGCACGCAACGTCACTGACCAAGAAACTCCTTTGTTGCGCTGTAATTTCCAGGACAAAACCGAGTGTTTTCATTCAATCTCTCCTTCGCAAAACCTGATGGCGTAGCTGGGCGGTAGCAGTACCGCCCAGTGACGATATTTGAATGCGGCTCATAAGGCCGGTTCAGACACTTGCGTTTGACTGCGTTTGACTGCGTTGCGTCGACAGCCGAAAGCGAGTCACCGGCACATCTGTGCTTCGTATGAAGCGTACAATCCAATTCAAGGAATCATCTTGGCACGTGATATAAGCAGCAGGGATGTCCTGGTTTCTCGCAGCCGCAACGCAGTCAAACGCAGTCAACCGCAACTGTCTGAACCAGGCTATAGACCTTTCCAATGTTTACAAAATCACAGTCCAGCGTGTGATCTTCACAGCCCAGCACGTGCGTGTTCGTCGCTTCGGAAAGCGAGCAAAGCACGCGCCATGCGCACAAACACTAAAAATGGCACCGGCCACACGCTCCTTTTTGGAAAGGTCTATAGACTGGACCCGAGCATGGCGTAGACACTCGATTTGAGCTCGTGATAATCGATAGCTCGAGAAGCATTCGGGTAGTGTCCTGTGTCCAATCGCTGAAATGACGACAACAGCCGAACCATAACATTGTCTGGAACTCAGCGCGTGTCCTGTGCCTTGCCAACCCCAGCGCATGGCTATGATCAACATTGGCGGTATATAATCGGCTCCAGATCACGTGGCCGCTTGTTCTGGCTGCGAGTTGAGGGGGTGAACTCAGCTCGTTTTTCCTAATTTTTTTCTGCGACTTCAATTGTCAGTGGTGGGAAACGAACGGGTATTTCACAGGTCATTAACGTCAGGGATCCGTTCTAAGCGGTATTTGCGCAAAATACGAAAATCGTTGCATCGCCCCTTTAAATTGCAAGCTTCACCCTTGTTGGTGTTAAGGCCGGTTCAGACACGTGCGTTTGAGTGCGTTTGACTGCGTTGCGTCGAGAGCCAAAAGCGAGTCACCGGCACATCTGTGCTTCGTATGAAGCGTGCAATCCAATTCAAGAAATCATCTCGGCACGCCATATGAGCAGCAGGGATGTCCTGGTTTTTCGCAGCCGCAACGCAGTCAACCGCAGTCAAACGCAACTGTCTGAACCAGGCTTTAGACTGGTGGCAGCTGATAAAATCCGTTTGCTCTACTGACGTCTAACCCCTGGTTAGCTCAGTTGGTAGAGCGCTCCACCTGTAATGGAGAGGTCCCGGGTTCGATACCCGGACCAGGCGGAGTTCTTCGGTGGCACACCAGTCACCTAGCTGTATTTGGAGATTTGTGTTTGTCCTTTGTCCCTCTTGTTCCCCTTCTCCAGGGATTATTTTCGTCATTCTTGTCCAGCTCGCGTGCACCTTTGCATTTAATTGCATTATAATAAGAGACATTTACTTCAAATCTGTCACAACATTGCGAGAATCGCTAAGGTAATCTTTACTCAGTGATGCTTTCTCTCACCTCCCGTTTATTCACAGAGAGCAAAGTCGCATCAACGTATCTACTCAACTGCGAACTGCGAACTTGTTTTTACCATACTGTTACTTTAGGTTCTAACTTGTCACATTGCACAGCATACAGTAATTTTCTACGTCTCCACGGGTGGATCTTCCGTCTCGTTGGATATTCCGATTTGTTGGACATTCCGTCTCACTTGGACATTTTGTCTCGGTGGATATTCCGTCTCGCCTGTCACGTGACCAATTGGACTTTTCGACTCGTTGGATCTTCCGTCTCGATGGATATTCAGGCTGTAAGCGCTTCTTCACCTGGTAAAAAGAGGCAAGTGTCACTCTACGATGCTAGCCCACCAAAATAATTCCCCGTGAAAAGCTAGCCCTCACGAGAGCTCGGCTTAAATATTCATTGATGCTTTCCCTTTTCCTAACTCAAAATAGGTTTACGGCCTCAACAGTGTGTCGGCGTTGCGTTATGTTTCGTTAGGCAACCTTTGACCTTTGACCCTTGGTCAATTGGAGCCTTATGCACCTATTCCTACGTACCAGACATGTACGTAACGCGTTACAAGTAACGAGTTACTTCTACCTAGTTACTGTTTTCGGTAACGAGTAACGTACTTAGTTACGTTTTTAGAAAAGGAACGAGTAACGGAATTAGTTACTTTTAAGGCCATGTAACGGGTAACGGTATCTCGTTACTTTTGAGGAGTAACGTGCACACCCGCCGGCAATATGAAGGTGAGCACCTTACCTGGGCCGGCTTGCTAGAACCAGCGTCTCAGCCAGGGTGTAAGATAGACAGGTGGGGAAACGAGAACCAAATGAGCGACCGGATTGTGTCCCTTTCGGGTTTCTCTTTTTTTGTGGCGCCATCTATGTGGAGTACCGCGAACTCTCACTCCAGGTGGGCGACCGGCTAAACCGACGGAGATTTTTTTTCTTCTCGCCGCAGCGCCATCTGTCGCAAATCGGGGGTACCCGCAAGCAGACGAGTACACAGATCCGGTCACGGCATTGCTGTAGGCCTCTATGGGCCGTTTCCCCACCTGTCTATCTTACACCCTGGTCTCAGCTGAGACTGGGTGAAAGAAAGCACTGCCAAAGCCAGCGCACGAGCTGAGCGGGACTCAAGCTGCGTCTCAAGACGCTCGCGCGCCCCAGCCTTTGCAGTACTTTCTTTCACCCAGTCTCAGCTGAGACACTGTTCTAGCAAGCCGGCCCTTTTTTCTTGCCTGTTTTCAGTAATCCCTAAAGCTATATTAACTCTCAACGTCTGAAATGGTACGTGGTCAATGTCTAAACTTTGCGTTCTAGCCCTCTTCTGAAACAGAGCTTGTTCCAAAACTTGCAGGAGCGTCAAAAACAAGAAGAGGGCTGTTCACCTTCATATCGCTCACGGGTGTACAACACCGCTTAAACGGCCTCGTTTTTATTCTAACCTGAGTACGCGTCTATTGCGAGAACGGTAGGTAGGCAAACCGAAAAAGAACTAAACAGTATGAGAGTACAGCAACGTATATCGCTGAACACGTCAGTCAAACAGTTCGACTGACGTGTCCAGCGATAAACATTGCTGTACTGAACTCTACAGCTGGGAATGTCCTTCACCCAGCGAACACAATAAGGTTCGTTGGTTGAACATTCTACTCCTAGAACCGCGTATGGACCGAATGTAAACCTGGAGGATGCGAACACGGGAAGGCACATAACCCATTATCCGCTGTCCTCAATGAAGGCGCAGTTCCCGGAGATTCACCCGCTCTTCCTGAAGCACAACACAGCCGTTCCTTCGAGCGTGTCTGTAGAACAACTCTTCAGCGTCGCCGGAGATGTTTCCTCAAGGAAGCGGGGAAACATAACTCATGAAAATTTCGAGAGGCAGTGTCATGCATGAGGCACGCGCGAGGCAGCGAATTCAGCGCCGTCGCCGACGGGTTATCGGGCCTTGTGATTGTTATCTTTTTGTTACCCGTGGTGTGCGCTGATTGGTGCGTCGAGAAAAGGCGAGGTGACAACGGAAGGAAGAATGGACGAGACGGGAGTTTCGGGGTGAAGCTGGTTCAAGCAATACTTGGAACCCGAATAAAGCGCTTTCCGCGCTTTCCCCCCAAAGGCTGGCTTCCTGCCTTCCCGGGTCCCACGGCGCCCAAACCACAAGCCGTGACTGGCAGCTACTGCGTAAGTGCAATGACTACTAAAAAGAAAACAATAGACCATGAAACAAAAACAGTTGTGTATTTGGTCGTCGAAGTAAATTGAAAAGTAACTCGTTACTTTTGAGGCAATTCACGCGTTCCTTTTGAGAATCGGTAACGAGTAACGGTATTTAGTTACTTTTTGGGGTAACGTGTACATGTCTGCTACGTACCCTTAGATTGTATATCACTCCCTCTAACTGCTAGGCTACCGATGCAGCTGTTCAGGCCCGATACAAAACCGCATACCTAAATGTACTCTCTCTATATGTATATATATGATCCACAGATTTAGCTCGTTTAAGAAAAAGGGGACAATTCTTTTTTTTTATTTTTGTATCAACCTTTCTTGCTGGACAAACCGACATAACCTGCCGACCTTGTACGAATTTAAACGTCATACAAAGGACCTCCGCTAACAATTTCCTGTCTGCACTCTGAAAACTGATATCCTTGTTACATGGGCACCCTTAACCACAGTTAAGTCACTCTTAAGTGCGGATACGCTAAGGCAAAGTTACCACACTATACTCTCGGACAGCTATTTCAGAAGAAGCGAAGAGTGCGCGTGCACGGCTTTGATGGGCGCTCAAGATGCTCAAGCGCACGTGCTCCCATGATTTTGACTGCATAGCCACAGAAATTTGTGCAAGAGTATGTGTGGTAACAGCGGTTAAGCGAAAGTGCAGTTAAGAGTGCCCGTGTAACAAGGATATAACGAGGCTATAAACCGCAGCACTACGGAAGGCGAATCGATGTTGGTAAAGAGCGGCGGCAGGCAGCGAGCTTCCTCGCAGTACACCGGCGTTAAGCGCTCAAGCATGCATCGATGGATCCAGGTATTTCCGTCCGTAAAAGGCCGGAGCGACGCTTGGAAAAGCAGGTATCCGTAGCGGAATGCACCCTGAGGGGGGGGGGGGGGGGGGGGGCACAAAAAGGGGGGGAGTTTGAATTCTGGAGCGGCAGCTCTTGCGTGCATCGAGGAGGAGGGGGAACGGGTTTGGACCCCACCGATGATCGCGCCACCCAACTCCCGTGCCATTCCGGCAGAAGGGAGCCGCTTCGCAAAGGGGCATCAGCCGAACGCGGTGTAGAAAAGGAATGCATGGTATTCTGGTTCCCCAACCCTGGTTGATTTTTTTTTTTTTTTTTCTCAAGGGGGTAGACATCATAGTTCCTCTTATCTCTGGGTTCGTTTGTCGGGACACGCAGCTCCGGTGCGCAGGTCCTTCAACAAATGTTTGCAAACCCCGTTTGGGGAACGATAAGCGTCGTGGAAATGCGATGGTCACTCGAAACGTACACAATTACTGAGAGGAAAAGACGTTATCGACATGCTACCCCTGAGTCGTGTGGATACCGAATAATTTTAATCGTATTCAATTGAATCAAATTGACAAAAAAAAATGTTCTCGATTCTTTCGGCGGTTTTTATGAAAACGGTCTCATGATACTCACTGAACGCTAGAGTAACGCAGGGAGTGCCCCGTGCATCTCATTATCGCTCAGCAGCCAATCAGACTGCGGCATTTGCCGATAAGCACTCCGAGAAACCAATCACGATGCAAGAAGCCTGGACATAAGCCATGCCCTCTTAAGTTGTATGCGACTACAGTTCATTTCGCTCCCTGCATGCGAGGATTTTCTGTCGAGCCTACTGAACTGCCTTCATATTTATTGGTACGTTATCTGTCTTAGATAAAGAGAAGAAAAATATTAGGATACTTTGTATTGAGTACCAAAGCGTGAGGGGGGGGGGGGGGCGATGAAATAATCTAATCCTGACCGAGGATTGAACACCGAGTGTCGTGAGCGATACGGGATGCGTGCGCAGAGTCGGGGTTACACTCTCTGAGCCGATGGAGCCGCGTGGCTTGAAGGGCCATTGGATCAGACATGTCGGAGGGCGCTACGAACAATATAGTGTCGTTAAGTTCCGGACATGATGGCAACTTTGACATCATTTAAACACCGTCGCGAACGACGTGAAAGTACTGGTATAAGGCGCAACCGACGTCCCATATACGGCGTGCAAGTTTGTCTGCTCCTCGAGCATGCACCTCGTGCGTTTGCTTACTCCCCAAGTGCACCCACGTGCGTTTGTTTCGCTCCGACCTCAACCAATGATAGCGCGAGCTTGGCTGCCTCGGCATCGAGAGTTCTCTGCGCGTTCTCTATGTTGCCCTTTGATCCCTCTTCGATGTGCCAAAGACACATTTTAAAAGGATTGCTCACCGTATATCCTAAGACTATACTTAACGTTAAAGGGGCCGAGAAACGACATCGGGTTGGAATGTTCATGAGTTTGCAGATGCGTACTGGTACTAGTCTGGCCCAAGCATACTCGCACAAACAGACACTGATTCAGAAGCTTCACTGTCGCGGGGAAATTGCGAGGATAAAAGGAGACTATTTCTTTCAGTTTTGCCTTCGCTAAGCTAGATGACGTAATTGTGAAATCGAAACCACCTGCCTGACTACTGTCGAGGGCGGCTCATGGATTGGACATGGAAACTGCGTGAGCGCTCGACTTCGGCTCGTAACGATCACTGCCTCGGCGGACACTCGGGTACTGGCTCGTGTCCAAGCGCTGCGGTGATGAGAATAGCCGAAACTCTGACGACGCCTGGAGCTCAACGCGTTTTTTACTTTGCCGACCCCAGCGTGTGGCTATGATTAACGTTGGCGGCATAGGATGGGCACCATGCCACGTGGCTGCTTGTTCTGGCTCCGAGTTGAGGGAATAAACAAAGCTCATAATTCTCGATTTTTTTTTTTTTTTTTGGCGATTGACAGTGTTTAAAACGAAAATCAAAGTAAGTTTATTCAATTGTACCATTAGGGAGTTGTTCTAACTAGTATTTAGCAAAAGTAGAATATTTGTTTCATGGCTCCTTTACTTCAAAGCGCGAAAAATTCGGTCCCTTCTCTCGGCGAGGCGATGTCCGCGTTGATCCGCGCCCCTGATAAAAGGAATGCGTCGGCGGAACTCGGCGCATCCGCTGTCCGGCGCGCTGACACCTCCCAAATCCTGGCGGCGGCGTCAGCGGCGTCGTCTGAAGCGCTCGTGTTGTTCGATGTCAGCCACGGCGCGGTATTTGTTCCGAGCCGCGGGTTCGCGTGTTGGCGCGGTATTTGTTCCGAGCCGCGGGTTCGCGTGTTGAGCTTCACGCTGACAGCCGAGGAACGCTCCCGTCCGCCTCTTCTCAGCTCCTCGTTTTTGGAGCCTCCCCTTTTATTTGTCTGTTCAACCCGGTTGACGTGCCTGCCTCGTCGCCTCCGCTTCTCGACGGGCATGAGAGTGTTTCTCGCGTACGCTCTCGCCTGACGCCTGTGACGGAAGTGGGCGAGCTCGGGAATTGAGGCCACCTGTGCCGTGTTTCGACACTGATAGAAATCGGGTCTGGCGTCGAAGGCCCGACGCAACGCTTTGTAATAGACGCGTCCGGGCGCCGGTCCGATTTGTTAGGGCGGGGAAACTTTCCCCAGCAATTTTGGGGTTGCTAAAGGGTTATTGCCTAGCTTTCCCTAGATCGACACGAATTTCTGAGATCGGGTCCGGTTCGAAACAAGCGAGCAACTCTGAGCTGTTCGAAGACGTCTGAAGCGGCAGCAGCCAATCAGGGACGCAATATTTTCCCGTGATACCCCGTGCCGGTGATGATGACAACTAAAGTCTTGGTTCTGCTTTGAAATTCATCATTTCTTGGATGTAGACCGTTCCAAAAACCCATCGCAGGATACCTGCGATGGGTTCGACGGTCAGCCCAATGTACCCAAAACTTGGAACATACTGCGGCACCTACTGGATCCGGACGGTTGTAAGACGGCTCAGCGTAGCAAGATGTGCGAGATCATTCGAAGTCACAAGGGTGACGAGGACGACCTAGTAGAGGAGATCCGTAAGCGATATATTGGTGACAACTCGCCGAGGACATCCACGACATACGGCGGTGCAGACAACGAGGTGCTAGACGAGGACATTTCTGAGTTTGAAGTTGCCGAGACACTGCGCGACTTGAAGACCAAGTCTGCTCCGGGACCAGACGGCGTCACGAACAAGATGCTGCGGAACCTGAGCAACGAAGCCACAACCGGAATCACGAAGTACATCAACGAGTGCTGGAGACAAGGCCAGCTACCACGGCAGTGGAAAACAGCCAAAGTGGTCATGATCTCGAAACCAGGTAAGAAGCCTCAGCTCGACGCTCTGCGCCCAATCTCGCTCACGTCCTGCGTGGGCAAGATAATGGAGCACGTCAGTCCTACGGAGAATCAACGATTTCATGGAGAGGAACCAATTGTTCCCTCACACCATGGTTGGATTCCGGCCGCACCTTTCTACCCAAGACGTGATACTGAGGCTCAAGCACCAAATCATAGATGGCGCAAAAAGCTCTCCTCTCGACACAAGGGTGATCCTGGGCCTCGACCTTACGAAGGCATTTGACACTATCAGGCATGACGCGGTCCTTGAGAACCTGGAGAAGCTGGGCGTGGGGCGCCGCATGTTCAACTACATTCAAGACTTCCTCAGCGACCGGACGGCGCAAATCTCTATCGGTGGCGTCACGTCCGACATCAATCTAGGCGGGCGAGGCACACCTCAGAGCTCGGTCTTGTCGCCATACCTATGTAACGTGGCGATGATTGAGTTGCCTGAGAAGCTCAGCAAGATCGAGGGGCTGCACCACAGTATATACGCAGATGACATCACGCTCTGAATGACCGGCGGCAGAGACGGGTTCATCCAAGACACGCTACAAGAAGCGATACGGACGATTGAGGAGTACGTCACTCCGAGGGGCCTAACTTGCTCTCCGCAAAAGTCGGAGCTCCTCCTCCTCAAACCTGTTCGGTCCCGCCAGTTGCCGTCGGACATCGCGCTCTACTCGCAAGGACTGCGTATTCCGTCGGTGAAGAGCATTCGCATCCTGGGTCTGCGGGTCCAGGCGGATGGCAACAACTATGAGATGATCGAGTCGCTCAAGGCGTCAACTTACCAGATCACCCGGCTTATTTCAGGCATCTCGGGTCGTCACTTCGGAATGAAGAAAAAGAATCTTGTACGCCTCGTCCGCGCTTTCGTCGTGAGCCGGCTGGCATACGTCCTTCCCTTCCTACGGCTCGGGGTGGCGGAGAAAGCCAAACTAGACTGCTTGATTAGGAAGGCATACAAGCGAGCACTTGGCATCCCGGACTCTACGTCAAACGAAAAGCTAGTGGCGCTGGGCCTACACAACACCGTGGAAGAGATCGTCGAGGCGCAACGAACGTCTCAGCTTGAACGGCTAACGAAGAGCGCGACCGGGCGTCAGATCCTCGAAAAACTGGGTATCCGCTACGAAAGACAAACGGGCGAGAAATCGACGTGCCGAGGCGGGTCCGGGAGAAGCTTACCATCCCGAACCTGCCGCGTCACATGCACCCCGTGCACCATGTGAAGCGGCGAACGGCGAGAGCCAAGGCCCTTCGAAGACTACTAGAGAAGGAAGAGGGCGTCTACTACACGGACGCTGCGAGGTACGACAGGGATGCCATGGCCACGGCCGTCGTTGACAAGCAAGGGAAGATCGTTGCGAGCTGCAGTGTCCGGACGACAGACCTGGAGGTAGCCGAGGAAGTGGCCATCGCTCTGGCACTCAAGCTGCAAGATGCCAAGATCGTTGTCAGCGATTCACAGATGGCGATTCGCCAATACGCCAAGGGACGGATCTCGCCGGTTACGCTTCGCGTACTGGGTGATCCTGAAAAGACTGCGAAGGTGAAGCTGATCTGGACTCCAGCAAGCCCGTCGCTCCCCGGCAACGAGGAGGCTCACGACGCGGCCCGAGGTCTCACTCGCCGGGCCGGAGCAACATCGGACCCCTCCATCGAATCGTTGACGGGGGGCGACACACTGGTTACGTTTCGAAACATCCGCGATTATTACGCCGGCGAAAGGATGCGCTAGCCTCTGGCGCATCCCTCGCTGGACAAAAGACAAGAGGTAGCGTGGCGGCGACTACAGACAGGCACCTACCCCAGTCCTGCCCAGCTCAGCAGATGGTATCCGGATCGCTACAAGGGAGACTGCCAGCTATGCGGTGCAAGAGCGACGCTTCACCACATCGTTTGGGAATGCAGCCGGCTCGACCGGAAAGCCCAGCCGCTACTAAAAAAGATCCCCAACCAAGACAGCTGGGAAGCTCTTCTTCTCAGCACCGACCTTAAGGTGCAGGAACAAGTCGTCCGACTGGCCGAGGACGCCGCTGGAGTCCAAGGGATTCTGGCCGTCGCCTAAGGGGTGATTGGGAGGGGACTCCTAGATGGGTCTCCGACCAATCGCTTAGTCTTTCTGGGCGCAATTCATTCATTCATTTCATTCATTTATTGGTTCCCCTTAAAGGGATACTGAACCATAGAATTTAGTGTCCATAATAAGTGGCGCACGTTCTTTCCACGAGCCAGCAGCCGCCGGTGTGCGCGAGCACTCGCAACGAAAATGACGTCAAAGACCTCCATTCGCGCTTGAGGACAGTGAAATGCATGGGCTTCGGGCCAAAGGAGAATAAAGACAGGCTTTTCATCTCTACAAGTGAAAGCTACATGCTTGTTAGACCAATTAATCGCGTACCTTTTACACCAGACACCTCTGTATAGATGAAAAACTTGTCTTTATTCTCCTTTGGCCCGAAGCCCATGCATTTCACTGCCATCTTAACCGCGAATGGAGATCTTTGACGTCATTTTTGTTGCGTGTGCTCGCGCACACCGGCGGCTGCTGGCTCGTGGAAAGAACGTGCGCCACTTATTATGGACACTAAATTCTATGGTTCAGTATCCCTTTAAGACCCACGAGGGGTATTACAAAGGGGGGGACATTTGGCAGGACAGTGTCAAAACAAAAGAACGCTAGTAATATAAAACAAGAAAATTATCACAGATGGAGATGAACGGCAACATTATCGGCGAATTTCTGTGGGTCTATTATTGTGACAATGGCTTCGGGTAGTTGGTTCCAGTCACTAATAGCAAGCTGAAGAGGCGAGAACTTGTAAAGGTTAGTTCTGGGAATGTCAAGGTGTAATTTGCAGGGGTGGTCAAGTCGGCGTGAGATAAAAGGGGCAGGTTTACAATATATCGACTTACGAGATGGAGAGTGATAAAAAAGTTTGTGAAGCAACAGAATGTTAAGTTGGGCTAGTTGGTAGTACAGTTGCGAGTGCGCCACGTGTTGTTGTTACCTACTTCTTTTGTCCCCGTCTACGGTCTTTCAAAAGAGGAAGCTGTAGGGATGATTTTAGAGAGGTCACACTTACTGGGAAGTTGTAGTTTCGCAAAATGAAACGAGCTGCTTTATTTTGAATTGACTCTAATTCTTTTTCTAAGAAGACTTGGTGAGGGTTCCAGATGGCTGAAGCATATTCCAGAATGGGTCGTATTAGAGCGGTATAAGCTGTTAGTTTAGTTTTTTGAGATGCGAGGTAGAGGGAACGTCGGAGAAAACCGAGTGATTTGTTAGCTTTGGCTGATATATGGTTAACATGATATTCCCAAGAAAGATTACTGCTTAGGAAAACTCCGAGGTACTTATAGTGCATCACTTGCTCTATGTGGTTGTTGAAAAGAGTATAATTAGATTTTGTCGGAACACGTTTAGTACTAAAGACCATGGACTTAGTTTTTTGAACATTTATCTCCATCTGCCATTTTCCACACCAAGACTCGATCTTGACAAGGTCATTTTGCAAAGTGCTACAGTCATTTACATTATGAATTCTAGAGTACATCACACAATCATCTGCGAACAATCTTAGAGTCGAGTTAATACAGAGAGACAAATCATTAACATAAATCAGAAATAATAACGGTCCCAGCACGGTTCCCTGCGGTACACCTGATCTTACTTGCATGGTCGTAGACGACTGTTCATGAAGAGAAACATACTGAGTTCTAGATGTTAGAAATGATTCGATCCAGTTTATAACGCCTCTGTCAATATGAAAAGAGTGAAGTTTTTGAATCAATCGACAGTGGGGAACTTTATCGAAGGCTTTTGAGAAATCAATGAAGATGGCATGAATATCTGTCTTGGCATGTAGGCTTTCATGAATATCTGTAGTTAATTCAAAAAGTTGCGATTCACATGAGAGAGACCGTCGAAAACCATGCTGGTTTGCAAACAATAGATTATTGGAAGATAAGTGATTCATTATTTGTGAATATATGACATGCTCCATCAGTTTACTAGGTACACTCGTTAACGAAATAGGTCTGTAATTTGTTATACACATTTTAGAACCGTTTTTGAAAACTGGGGTTACTTTAGCATGTCTCCAGTCGATTGGTATGTCACAGGAGTACAACGACTGATTGAATAAACTAGATAATATAACACATGACACTTCTTTGGTTAGCTTAAGTAGTTTAGTTGAAATACCATCGGGCCCAGGGGCGGAATTGAATGGAAGATCATTTATTAGTTTTTCAATGCCGGCTGGTGAAACGTCGAATTTGGCCATTTCATGAACAACTTCATGGGGTGAAATGGGCATAGGTAATGGGAATTCTTCCTCTGTGAAAACATTACAGAAAGCTAGGTTCATGGTTTCACATGCTTCTAATTCGGTTAGATCATTCCCGTCGGGATCAATAAACTTGGAAGGTAATCTGTCTTGGGGGGGCCGAATCGCTAACCAGAACTTTTGAGGGTTTGTTATGAGTAGAGTTTGGAGATCGCAATCAAAATATTTATGCTTGGAGTTTTTTATCTGGTACTTATATTGTGAGGCACTCTCGCGATATCTGATCCAAGTATCTGGAGACCCCGTTGATTTGGCGAGTCTGAAGAGGCGTTTCTTTTTCCTTAGGAGCTTTGTGTGCTTAGCAGAAAACCAGGGCTGCTGGGAACTAGACGCAATGCAAACCCTGGGCACAAATCTGTTTAATGACTCAATAAGAGCCCCTTTAACCAGTCTCCAGTTCTCTTCGACAGTTCTACTTTGAAACCCTCGAAAAAACGTAGTGGCAAAAATAGACATATATTGGTGAATGGCATCTATGTTTGCACGCGGGTAACTAAAAATCGTTTTCTTAAAGGGCAGCCGTCGTAATATTGGAATTGAAAGTACAACGTTAATTGGGATGTGGTCACTAAGCGGCTCTAAATATGTAATTGCGCTTACATGTTCAGGGTTAGTAGTAAAAAAGAGATCAAGGACAGCTGTGCCTCGTGTTGGCTGATTTACCACTTGTGATAAGGAAAGGGCGGTGGTTATATTAACGAATTCCCGGCTTGAAGTGGACAAAGAGGCCCCGTAAAAAGGTGTTCCGTATGCAGGTACTGTAGGCCACTCAATGTCCGGATAGTTGAAATCGCCAGCAAGTACGATTGTATCCATTGGGAATTGGTTAACTAAGGTTTCTAAATGGTCGTTTAGTAAGGATGGGAAGTCAGTAGCTCCTGGTGGTTTATGACAAGTTACCACAAGAAGATGAGCAGTGGGAGTACTTATTCGTACCCAAACAACTTCAATATTAGGGGCAATGTCAGACTGAAGGACATTTAATGAATTTATCACAGCAATAAGTACTCCCCCACCCTTCTTTCCCTGCCTGTCTTTTCTGAATATGTTGTAAGAGGCCAGTGCGCTTAGCTCGGAATTCGGTATCTCGGAGTTTAACCATGATTCAGTTAGTACAACAACGTCAGCAGAACATGAATGCATAAGAGAATATAAATCATCTTGTTTACGATAAATGCTCCTTGCGTTTGCTACTAGGAATGAGATCGACGTAGATCGATTTGTATGGATATGCCTATTGGTTGGTTGTTATGTCCGAGTAAGCAGGAGAGTGTTTGAAAGTTTGGCGAACCTGTATTGACTTCTTCCGATAAAAAGTTTATCGTGACGCAGCTTAAATTCACTCCCTTGGTTTTTCGCAAACGATATCAGCGCTTTTCTAGCCGCACGAGTGTCTGGTGATAAGTCTTCGCTAAGGCGGAATATTGTTCCCTTGAGTGCCGGCGCTTTTGATAGTATGAGTTCTCTATCTTTGTAAGAATTAAATTTGATGATGACTGGACGGGGGTTTGCTTCATTTCCGCGGTAGGGCCCTATTCTGTGCGCGCGTTCTATAGCTTGAGGCGAAAGACAGACACCCAGCCTGGTTTCACAGAAGTTAATAGCTTTCTCTTCCGATTGTTTCCAGGATTCACCGGGGACATCGGGGATATTGTAGAGCAGAAGGTTATTTCTTCTCGACTGGTTTTCGAGGTACTCGCGTCTTTGTGTTAGCAAGTCTAGGCTAGCAGAGTTTTCCTCAGTTCTGGCTAAAACCTTCACAACCTCTTCTTTAACCTCTTTTAAGCCAGCACACTCCTGCTTAATTTCTTGTATTTGAGCTTTAAGAGCACCCAACGCTTCGTCTGTCTGATCCTGCCTTTGCTGTAGGAACTTAATTTCATTCAGTATCGTTTGTTGTCCTGCGTTCAGTTTGGTGAGCATAGGCAAGATTAGATCCGTATCTGCACTGGAATCAGTAACAGGGCCCGGATTTGTTTCTACGTCACCGCACAACAATAAAAGTTTCTTCAAATAACCCACGACACTATTCCGAACAAGGCAGACACGCTCATACACTTGTCGAGGGCACGACACCGCAATGACAAACACATTATTGTCATGATAAGAAGATGAGTAACAGACCTGTGATACGAAGTGAGTTGAGTACGGCATTCTCAGCTCGGTGTCGTGCCCAAAGTGCCGGTAGTCGCGGCCGTACTTTTGTAGTGCTCCTGGTACGCCCCTCTTCGCGCCAAACTGCACGTGATGTGGACTGTGTTGCCAACCGAAGAGCGGGATTGCTTCCGTTGTTGACGGCGAAGTCGAGAAAGCCACGGAAGGCTGGATGATCTGCGGAGGGTAGACGCTGGCTTTGCATCCACCTTGCGGTGGGCTGATGTTGGGAGCAGCCGGTAATCCAAGCACCAGCGAGATGATGAAGGCACCTACCACCTGTGATACGAAGTGAGTTGAGTACGGCATTCTCAGCTCGGTGTCGTGCCGAGCTGAGAATTAAAGGTTTCCTACTACTACTACTTTTCTCAACGCCATTTGAATGTATAAAAACACGTTTATAGCGAGTAACCGTGTGTCTAAATAGTGTAAGAAAAATAAAATGTAATGACGATGATAGCAAATTGTTGCTGGTGTTGCGACGTCAAGTTACTGGGAGAAATTGCCCCGTCTGTCTGAAGCGGGTTTTACGGACAAGCTTGCAGTGATTTTGGCTATGCATATATTCTCACTGACAAATTAAAAAGCGCAAGACGTGACAATTCCCTGCCATCTTTACTAACACTCCTTAGTCAATCAGGTTACAGCATTAGCCAGTAAGAACTTCGAAGAACAAAATTGTTTGTTTTTGTTTACTTCTGCTAAAAATTACATTTGAAAACACTACATGTTTTTTTTTTTTAAACTCCAAAATAGCATCAGTCCACAATTTCGAATACTCTTTTAATTAGCTCCACAAACGAATTCAGTAACCACACATGTGCGAGCAGCGCCTACTTGATTGTTGCTGTTATAAATTTTGGCGGGTTCCTTCACTTCTTACAATAACGTTTTAGGGCAAGTATTCTATGTCTGTTTATGTCTACTGGCTTCTAGATATAATTAAAGCACCCAAAATAGTTTGTTGCCTAAACCAAAACCCGTCTTTCTCGAAACGTCGTTAACCTTGTTCTTGCATATCATAACAATAATTGGACGCCCTACTGAGCTGCCCGTGTAATATGTTTCCCAGTCATATAGATGTTTATAACTCCCGTTTTACCTATTAACAAATGTTTGTGTCAATAAAAATGCCATACTACGTCAATAAATCTACACGCGACGACTTCAAACCAGCGCTTTCCCGCGGCACTCGCCAGCCTACTCGCGTGACGTAACCGGACGAGCTCTGCGGCCTTCAGATCTTGGTGGTGTCGGTTCGGCCTTTCATGACTGGCCAGTCTGACTAATTTTGCTTTCATCGATGTCAGTGAAGAGTAATGTCAGATTGTCGACTTTGACGGTGTTGGTTTCGGAATGCGAAGACGCCAAGCCTCCAGCGTGCTTTTTAAGCGCACTATATGGAACTTGTCATTCGCAAGTGATGATAAGTGCAGCCACGGCACTCATTGGCTTCGAACGCGAATCCAAATATTCGTTGACGGATTGACTGTCCACGAGCGCACACATCCGAGTGACGCAGTGCTCGTGCCCAATGCGTGAGCCGGGGTGGGCTGACGTGCTTGGAAGTTGGGTACCCCGGATGTGTCACAGTGAAAAGGCAGAAAGCTTTCGAAGGAAAGAAGGTAAGAAATAGCCCGCTATATTTTCAAAATTGCGTACCAAACAGCGGTCTTTTGGTTCTCAACTTAGTACCGGGATTTCTCTCTTCCCTCTCACCACTAATAAAAAAAATCTCGTGAACTAGCCTTATCTTAACTCACTAAACGATATGCGATTAGTAAAATCACAATATAAAATCATTTATTCCAGCTCAGAATTCACTTCATGGTCCCTTTAAGAGTTGCATGAGTATAGGGAGTATTCACTGGGCGCCATATTTGTGGGTGCTGTCTAGAGCGCATGCTCAGAACGAGCCCCCATTAATAGGCTGCTAAGACCGGCCATTTTGACGGTGTGGAATGCACGTTGCAAAAGAACCTTGGAAGCTAGCCATCAGCACGCGCTCTGCAGTTGCGCACACAGCTATGGCCGCCAGTGAATACTTCCTATTAGCGGAAGAAGTACAGCCAAAGGATATCTGCGTACCTCGCTCCAAGGAATCTGGCCTAATTTTGCATTTACCACCGGCAGGACAAGACGAAAACCTTTTTCGGATCCTTAACAGAATCAGCAACGAGGATATCCCTTCATCAGCATATAAGGTGGGCCACCCCGTCAAGCCGGTCCAGGCTTGGGGTTCCACATCGACTCAACTAACATGGCCGACCAACCTGGCAATTGGACGCAGAGATCAGTCATGACGACTCAGCTACAGAAACCTCGATGGATGAACTAATCGAAGAAGGCAACGCTCCCGACGATGCTGAATCTCTGGACGCAGATTTCAAAACGGTGAGCAGCAGAAAGAGCCTTAAACGAAAGAAAGGACGCCAGAACGGCAACAGCTCCAACTCAACAGATGACACCATCCTGTCTCAACCACAACGCCAGACTGGTCTAACCGTCATGTTGGCGCCTAAAACTCCAGAAACTGTGCTAACAAAACTTAGTAGCATAAAGCTTTCCAAAGCCCTCGATGAAATCATTCCCGAAGGTGTCATACTCATACGATATAACCTACGACTAAATCTCATCGCTGTCGATACTCGAAATGGTCAATCAACCAACGCACTTCTCCGTCTTAGCAGCATCTGCGGAATTCCGGTCACACCTTATGAACCACGAAATAGCTCCTCTGTTGTCGGTGTCATCAAGAACGTCTCTTCTGACGTAACAGACGCTCATCTCAATACATCGTTACAAGCAAGCTGCCCCATATCGAATGCCCGACGCCTGGGGAGCACTGAAGCTGTACGAATTGTACTTTTATCCCCATGCTTACCGACGCACGTAACGCTAGCACATGTAAGATACCCTGTGACGCTTTTCAAAGATTGCCCTATCCAGTGCTCTAAATGCGGAAGCTTTGGCCATCGCGCAGCGGTGTGTCGTCGTTCTACGAGGTGCAGCAAATGTGCAAGCGAAAGCCACACCACGGAACAATGCAAAGAAGACCCTAAGTGCGCAAACTGCGGAGAAGCCCATCCTTTCACATCCACAGAATGTCCGAACTGGAAGCGGGAGTGCGCAATAAAACAATATCAGATGGAGAAGAAAGTAGACTACATCACAGCACGTACAGTAGTTTGCTCTGGAATATACTCGAAACCTACAGTGGAATACCTCCCTAGGAAAAACGAGCCCGGTAACCGCAATGTCCAACAAACTAAGACAACCCCGTCGATATCTGGCTCTACACGGGGTTCAAACCAACTTGCAACAATTCCATCGTGCGACACTCCTCAGACACCATCAACAACAGTTCTACAAGTCCCAACAGCTCCCTGTATCTCCACTCCTCAGAAAACGTACACAGCAGCGCTACAAGGGGAACCAAGACGAAGCAAGGTAAAACCTACCCAACATCCAAATCCCGTGCCAAACAACACAGGTGTAGAACCCCCCAAGCAAACAAACCTGCATCAGAGTCAACCTTTCAGTGACAAGTCCACGCAAGCTTCCAAGGTATCTGCACCAGCCGAAAAATCCGAGGGCATTGGAGCTCTCCTTAAATCCATCTCTGAAGTAATCCGCAAAATTCTTCAGCGCTTTACATCCCCCTACGCGTTAATTTCCCTTAAGATCATGGACTCTTTCCTACCCATTATTGAGACATGGTGTGGTTAAAACACGTGGTCTTCACATTATTTTTTTTTATTATCATTATGTCATCCTTACAAAATTTTAAATCTTGCACACTATTTCAGTGGAACGCACGTGGACTTTGTTCAAAGCTATCTGATTTCCGTCAGCTCATTAGGGAACATCAATTTCCACTTATTACTATTTCCGAGTCAAGAGTTGCTGACTCATTTCGTCTAAATGGCTATCAACTATATCATTCCGAAAGAGGCGGGGAACAAAGTAGGTTATTCCTCGGATGTCGAACTGAAGTTACAGTAGTCGAGCACATTATTGCTCCCCATCCAACAAATGAATATGTCTGTGCCACAGTAGGACTTGGGAAAACCAAATTGACTATAATCACAGCGTATATCCAACCGAATGTCCCTTTCGATTCAGGAAGACATGATCAAATTTTGCAAACAACTCCAACCCCTCACGTCGTCTGTGGAGATTTCAATGCCCACAATCAACTTTAGGGCAGTAGAAAAACAACGTCACGAGGTACAGCCCTTGCCGACCTCATGGAGAAATATGGGCTTCTTTGTCTTAATGACGGAAGTGTAACATTTCTAAAAAATGCGAAATCGGGAAGCTGTCTCGATGTTTGTTTCGCATCCAGTGACTCTTCAACAAAATGTCTTGGCACACGGACCTTGAAACGCGAGGAAGCGACCATTATCCAATACTCATGACATTAGAAGGAATACCCTCAAGGAAGAGGCAAGTACAGTCCATCAACTGGGACAAATATTGAGAAATGGCAAACCAAGGCATAACAGCTGCGACAAGTGATGATGAATTAATTCCAACTTTATCATATTCCCTTACTGAGGCAACATTTTTTTTCAATTTGTGCGTCAGGTTGAAAATGCATGCGATCAAGAATACTCAAGACTACGTGCTTTAAGGCGTAAAGCAGAGCGGAAAGCTCTTCGCACAAAAGACCCGGTAGATATGCGAGCTTCACGACGGACACAATTACACATTCGGAGACATCTCGAAAAATTAGCGAAAAAGAGGTGGAGGGAGATATGTAGAAATCTCGATGTTCGTAAGTCATTTACATACATATGGAAAATTATCAGAGGTCTAAGCAGAGGCCCCCAGCAACGACATCCATTTAAAGCACTCTCACTAAGTGAAAATCAAAGAAGTCGATATTGCGAACAATTACTGCGCTTTCCTAACAAGTGGTGGTACACATAGTAGTACTATATCGACTCCGAGACATACCATACCTGCTGCAACAAAACGAAAGTCTAAATTTGCTCTTTACTATTGATGAGCTAAATGCAGCAATTCAAGGTGCAACTAATTCAGCACCAGGTAGAGATGGCATTACGTATAACGCCGTGGCACACCTATCCCAACATTCCAAACTCAGACTTCTTGAACACTACAACAATTCTTGGATCAAAGGAGCCTTCCCACAAGAGTGGAAAATTGCAAAGATTGTGCCGATTTTGAAGCCTGGTAAGCCGCCCACTTGTCTCGAATCTTTCCGACCAATTGCACTTTTGAGTTGTATAGGAAAGCTAATGGAAAAAATGGTACTCGGTAGAATTTCGTGGTTTTTAGAACAAAACAAATGTTATTCAGAGCAAATGAATGGCTTCCGCCGCAGACGGTCGTCCACGGACTGCATTATTGATCTTACAACGAGTGTAGAAGAAGATAGAGCCAAAGGTCACACGACCACTGCACTGTTTTTAGATATTACAGCAGCATTCGATTCTGTTCAGCATGAGGCAATATTAATGGCTCTCGCAGATCTAGGACTTGGAGGACGCATTTATAAATGGATATACGATTATCTCAAGTGCAGAAAAATTTACATTGATACTTCAAAAGGAAATTCCAACTATTTTGATGTTGTCAAAGGAGTACCTCAGGGTGCAATACTAAGCCCAACTCTATTCAACATCGCACTGATAGCATTAAAAAAGCACCTTCCCCGAGGAGTTAGTATTAGCATATACGCAGATGACATCTGCGTATGGTCTACTTCCCACTCTAGGCTAACTGTAAAGCTGCGGTTGCAAAAGTCTCTCCATATATTGGCAAGTTTTCTAGGTTCCAAAGGCCTCCAGATCTCTCCCAAGAAAACAGTTGCCATGGCATTTACGAAGAAATCTATGGAAAAGTACCCGATCCTTTTAGGCGGATATACAGTTCCTTACGTCACAGTACACAAATTTCTAGGGATCAACATTGATCGAAATCTCTCATGGACGAAAGAAGTTAATTCTCTAAAAAAGCGAATCACGGGAGCAACCAATGTTCTACGCTTCCTCGCAGGAACAGCTTGGGGATGTAACTGCAGATCAATGATTCTACTGTACAAATCTCTGGTTGAAGGTCTAATAACACACTCTATTCCACACCTAACAAATATAAGCCTGGCGAGTAAACGACAGCTTCAAGGGACGCTTAACAAATGCATTCGAATCTGCCTTGGTCTACCAAGAGGTTCATCTGGACCTGGCACGGTAGCAGAAGCCAGATGCCTTCCTTTGGAAGTATTACAGAAGCAAGAAATAGTACGAATTCATTTACGCCATAAAACTCAGCATAAGAATCACTATCTTTCTAAAATACACATAAAACGTCCAAACTCCAGCTATGGGGATGCTTTAGGTCGAAATATTGACAATATTCCAAAGCAGGCAACTTTTACTGAATACTCCAAAATACCTCCATGGACGCTTCGAAAAATGGATATTAATCTAAACATCCCCGGAATCCTTGCAAAACACCACCAGAGTAGCTTAGTTATGCTACAACTTGTAATGAGTTACATATATGAAACTTACACCAGAACAACGCACATATATACCGATGGCTCAACAACGGCGACGACCTCATCGTCAGCATTCTTCGTTCCATCGAGATCTCTTGCAAGATCTTGTCGTCTAAACCATCATACATCATCAACAGCCGCTGAGCTTCACGGAATTAAGGAAGCAATCACGTTTATATGTCAACAACCACCACAACAATGGACCTTATTTACAGATTCGAAATGCGCTTTACAGTCGCTCAGTCCTATTGGAAAGAAATCAATGTATTCGATTTCTTCCCTAGAAATAGCTGAGTACCACCACCTAGCATTCGAATACGGTCACCAAATTACCTTTCAATGGATACCAGGACATTCCGGTATATGGGGTAACGAATGCGCAGACAAATCAGCCAAGAGGGCCCACCAGCACATCTCAACACGAATGGTTCCTTTTACGAAAGGCGATTGTACATCTCTGACAAGACAAATTGCAAAAAGTGCACGTGAGATGCTTTGGTCCTCACCGGATTCTAACTACAAATTTCTCTATGACATAGACCCTTTATTAACAACACGACTACCAAGCGACCTACCACGAAATTTAGAAACTCTTATACATAGACTTCGCCTCAACTGTGCGTACACGAAGAACTATCGCTTTAAAATAAAACAACGCGCGACTCCGGACTGTGAGAAATGCGGTGAGCCGGAAACCATCAGACACATTCTACTCACATGTCAAGCATATGGAAATGAACGCAAAGTTTACAAAACTTCTACGAATGCTCTGGACTGTAGACCTTTCGATCTACCAAAGCTTCTCGGACCTTGGCCTGCTAAGAAACATCGAGCAGCCTTAAAAGCCCTCTTTAAATTCCTCGAGGCCATCGACTTGCTGACAGTGCTCTAATTATTTTTCTCATCTTTCTCTCATTTCCCATCCTGAAACTACACACTATAGCGTGTGTTCATCTCATCATCAGTGACCCTTTGTCGATCGTCTTTCTGTCCCCCCTCCCCTTCCCCACCGCAGAGAAGCCTGTTAGAGCGCAAAGCTCAGACTAAACTCTCTGTTTTAATAAAGATATTCTCTCTCTCTCTCTCCTATTAGCGGCGAGATGTTTCGGTGGCGCCCTCGTTTAATTACCTTTCGTGACGTCATTACGTTGTGAACAACAAGTTCGATGGTGTTTGTAATGGGCATGGTGGAAGCCTGAAATCATAGCGCTCTTAAAGCAACCCTGCCAACACCGTCAAAATTGAAGTTCTTGCATTCCTCTTATTTCCGTCGATGAGACATCCTTTGCTGACGTCTTAGTCAGCATTCGGCCAATTGGGATGGGCCGACCACAGCGACGCTTTCGATCGCTCACGTCGCCAATAGCCAAAGCTGCTACCTGATCTAGGTTGCAAGCGTAAATATCATGTAAGCCCTTCTGCCATGTTTAAAGGGAGATGATAGCATGAATAAATTAATAAACCAATACGCAATTTGCACCATATTTTTTAGATTAATTCATTTTTATTTTTCTAACTCAGTCAGTCTCATAGCCAAAAGCGAAGGCGACTGCACAAATCATTTCTGTTTTGTTTTTTTTATAAATTAGAGCCTATTTTACATAGTGCTCAAAGACAAAGCAGAGGTTCAATAATAGCACAAAACAATAGGTCATTCGGATAAATGTTCATTTTTCCAGTTTACGAAACCCGGGCTTGGCGCACCGCCTCTCTGTATTTGTATCGTGTATAAGTATCGTCCCGTAAGGAAACAAAAACGATGTCAACGTTTCCTGCCCTGCCAAGAACTCTGCCACTCTGCCTAAAAACAAAACCCAAAAACTGCGTTTTATATTTATAAAATAAGGCGATGCTTTGCCCCGTTTGCCACCGTCGCATATTTACTCACACGGTCGCATACCAACGGCAGTTCTGACTTCTAAACCAACTTTCTTAAGAGCCGAGTTCTCCAGCTGGCCAAACAAATGTGCGTCCCAAAACGTGATTGCTGTCGCACGTACTCCCCGTATATCAAGGGGAGAACGCGCATCGCCATAATAGCAGACGACATTCAGAAACCGGAAGCACTAACAGCCGCTGCTAGATAAGAAAAGAAAAACGTTTAAAAACAAACTCAAGGAAACGCCGCGAAGGCGCAGAGTCAGTCGACCCTCTCGAGCTCGAAATTTGTTTTTTTCAGAAGTAAAATCTTCGCACGAAAGAGAGAGAAAAAGCGAAAGCAGGCCCGGCCTGTATTTATGCATTGCGACAGCGAACTTGGCCAGCCGGAATGTGTAAATCATGGCGCCCAGTCGACGCAGACGACGCTGCCAGGTCTTTATTCTGCTTCCTACTTCTCTGTTGATCTTCGCGGCGAGCACGAAACGAAATGCGGGCTCCAGAGTGGCAGTGCATGGCCGAGTGCATCGGACTGACGGGTCGGTCGTCCGGCGGAAGCTGGAGTGCAGTTCGAGGCCCGCGCTGCTACTTAGAATGTTTTGAGTCGAGGGAACTTGACGCGTTGAAACGCGGTCCTGAGCGAGGGAACGGGGAAATTAAACTGAAAGAGTGAGAACGAACGTTGGACTGGTGGCTCATGAAAGTTTTGAGATAGACACCCCTGGAGAGTGTGGGAATCGTGTATCACCGTATCACGCGCCGGGAAATAGAGCGTAATGCGGCGCTGTCGCGAGCGTTTTAAGAGTGTTTGCTGAAAGCAGAATCTTGTCGACGCTTCTACGGACAGGATACTGCGCCACCACCATAAGTGTTCAGTATTTCCCGGGGCAAAATAGCGAACGAAAGGATCCCGAAATACGGGTTTTCGCTCGTCTTTTTAACAAATGGTTTCTGATGAAAACTATCTGGTACTCGCAAATTTTTTTTTTTTTTTGTCCGGGTTAGTTTAGGAGTCAAAACTAATGCGCGCTCTTTCAGGATATAAAAGTTATCTTTAGATAATACTGCCGAAAGTCACTGATAAAATGCCAGAAACGTAAGACTTGCCCCAAGTAAACAATTGTGGGGTGTTTGTTCACTTTTCTGATACTGGTATTGTTTCACGTATTAATTACAATGCCGTGAGTAATTTAACCTATACACCGAACATTTATGCATAAAGAGCCGGTTGCTCAGCGCAACAAAGTTAGTTAACTTTACACTCCAGGGCATACTCGCGTCTTCCCAAAAGTAAAAATTAAGACAACAACTAGTCTGCCTTTGCGGCCTTGGCAAATCTAGTGCCGTCACACTCCACGGTGCGACTAAGGTATGAGAGCAATGCTATATTAATTACCCAAAGATATCTTTCGAAAAATATTGAAGATACTTCTGAGAACCTCAAAGCCTAATTAAAATTTTTCAATGACCTTCGACGATGAAACCAGGGGCTAGGGTACCACTGCTCTGTACCGGTACATCTCCAAATGAGAACTATTTCGGCACAGCGTCGCAATTATGAACATCACCCTTCTTCGTCGGTAAAATTATCACAGTCGCCAAATTTGCTTCGGAGGTTGGTCGGTGTGAAGCAATGCCTTTCTTGTAGAAAAATAAATTAAATCAAGAAACAACACGAGCTACAAAAAATCGCCCATGAAGAGACAATTTTGTCTAATTAACTTCTAGGCTATAGCAAACACAAAAGAAAGCAGCTACGAAATTAGGCAAACTACATAAATTCTCTAAAAGCAGCTGACCTCCACTCCATGTTTTGTTTTATTGCGGCCGTTTCACTTCTCTACTACGGTGGCACGAAACGTTATTTCCTTTTTAATCACCAGGCTGTTCTTATCACCAGTGCAGACATTGTGCTGTTAATTATAGTGACTCGACCTCTCAATAAGACGTGGCAAGTGCACAAAAACGTCCTGGTGTAGCAAAACAAAATCTCTGTTCATTTTTCGTTGGAATTGCGAACTTCAGCAAAAAGTACCTCTCCTTTTGAGCGTTTTTTTTTTTTTATTTACGAAAAAAAATCTCCAAAGGACTAATCATAAAAGTGTGAACAACGTATGTACCTTCAAAAGTCGGCACAACTCGAACACCGGAAAACGCATCAGGGTACACGAAGACAAATTTACATTTAAATGAGCCAATAAAAAATAAATATCGATTTGTGAGGATATTTGAGTTTTGCTAGTTCTTTCAAACTTTGGTACTTTTAACGAACAAACGCTTCACTTTACACTCGAAAAACGAACAGGAAAAGAACAGAAATCAAAAGAATAAAAGAAAGGGAGAAAAAAAAAGTTACTTGCAAATGTTAAGTTTCTAAGGATGATTCCTTCGCGTCTTAATCTGTACAAACCACATTTGTCAAGTTGAATAGCATTCGTGTGCATCGGCCCGAAAGAGGGGACAGCGTGAGGCAGCGTTCAAGAAAGAGAGCTGCTATGTGCTTATCCATCCAGCTATATTCAAACGAGGACATATAATATTCTTTTACCGGTGGTTGTCCTCGTCATCTCTATTTACGGGCGATAAGCGCGGTACCTTTGACTAACTGCGCCAGTAAAAAAAAAAAAAAAAAAATCTTACAATTGTGACGGAGAAGAAAAAAAAACATCTGTTCAGTATTAAATGAGCGCCCGGAGGAAGGAAAGATGCGCAATAATTCGGACGTCTGCGAGCGAAGATAACAGGGAACTTCTTGTGTTCAGCGTCTTGATTCCAGCTCATAGCGGTCGCTATCGCAATTAGAAGCCAGCTTATGTGCACGCACGCTGGGTAATGCAACCCGCTCGAAGCTAGTTGTCTGGGAGATAGCTGTTCGCAACATCACGTTCGGGCTTAGGGCCCTTCGTTCTATCCCTAATTCCACGGGCACGCACTACTAATACAGCGTACAAAAGACAGCCCGCAAGCACTGCCTCGGGCGTGTTTCTTTCTTGCACGGCGTTCCTGTCCTGCAGACACGTTCGAAGCAAACATGCTTGGCACGTGCTTGAGGCGCAGCCGCGGGGAATTCTGGTCACGGCCAATATCGTGTATTTTGTATAACTAGGGATCAGAGTTTTCGGTTTAAACCGATAAAAACCGATAAAAGTACGCCGAATCAATTTTCGGAAATTCGGCTTTAACCGAAAAAGGTTAGTTTTTAGGTTCGGCATTTTCAATTGAAACTGATAAAAACCGATCAAAGTTTGTCGAATCCATTTTCTAAAATTCAGTTTTAACCGGAAAAGGTCACTTTGACCTTCCAGTCGTACCGCAGAGCCGTGGCGAAAAAGTGGAACGACAGTGTCTATCGAAACGTGTCCGAATGTATGGGATACACGGACGGCATCAGGACGTTTTGGTTTAATGTGCGCATCATCGATCGGAACGTGAAGTCCGAATTGCCCCATGACTTCGCCATGTATGAGCGTGTTTTCAAACACGTTGTAAGGAAGACTGACTTGGTGCAAGCTCTGCATGCTGTATTGTGCTTCAAAACGTCGCACCGTGTCTTTTTTGCCGGTCACAAGTAGTTGATTGGCAGATTTTGGCTCAGGCAGCGCTTCATCTCCTTAGCCTACCAGTGTCCAGTGTTAGCGTTGAGAGGGCGTTCTCGAAGCTCAGGGTCATATTTTCACGAATGACAAGGTGAAACAAAGAAAAAACTAGGGAAACTGAAACGTTTAATGGGGGCGAACTTGTGCCCAAAAATAAAAATGAAACAGAAGATAACAGCAGAGCGTCGCGGGCGTTGAAGTCGGCGAAAGAGCAGAGTCGAACGCTGGGGCGAAACTGACTGCTGCTCGCCACGCGGAGCCTCTTATGTACACGCGGAGGGTTCTGGAAGAATCGGCGTAGAAGGTTCTGCGCGTAGAACATTCTGACCTCGAACAAGCAGCACGGTTCTCGAATTTACCAGAACATTACATTAGATGTCAACAAAAAGGCGTCCCCGCGGCCAGGAATCGAACCCTGGCTTTTCGCGTGAGAGGAAGGCGCTAGAACCGTTAGGCCACGCGTGCGCTGCCTACTTGGCAAGCTGCGCGCGCGGCATTACTCCCCCCTTTAAAAAGTGCATCGCCCCGATGCAGCACAAAACAAACCAAACAAAAAGAACGGTAAGCTAAAGAGTCATTTGGAACACATAAGGTCCACAGTCCTATCGAGCGTAGTACGGCTTCATGCGCACGACGTGGACGACTTCTGGTCGTGGCGGGCGGCGTGATGAAGTCCGTGTTCCGTCGGGCATCACCTCGTAGTTCAGATCCCCGAGTCGACGAAGCACTCTGTAGGGTCCGAAGTAGCGCTTCAGGAGTTTTTCGCTGAGACCACGGCGGCGGATCGGTGTCCACACCCACACCCTGTCTCCGGGCTCGAAGTGGACGTCCCGACGACGAACGTTGTAGCGGCCAGCGTCGACGCGTTGCTGGTCTTGGATACGGTGTCTGGCGAGCTGGCGGACTTCTTCTGCCCGTTGGGCAACCACCTGGGCGTCGTCACTTCCGTCGACAGCCGGTTCGTGGCGTAACATCGCGTCCAGCATTGTCATTACTTTGCGACCATGAACCAGTTGGAAGGGTGTCACCCCGGTGGTCTCCTGCACGGCCGTGTTGTAGGCAAATGTGACGTACGGCAACACCTCGTCCCATGTCTTGTGCTCCACGTCGACGTACATAGAGATCATGTCGGCGATGGTCTTGTTGAGTCTCTCCGTCAGCCCGTTGGTCTGGGGGTGGTACGCAGTGGTGCGCCGATGGCTGGTGTGGCTGAGACGAAGGATTTCTTGCGTCAGCTGGGCCATGAACGATGATTCCCGGTCTGAGATCAAAACTTCGGGAGCGCCGTGCCGGAGGACGATGGACTCGATAAAAAACTTGGCGACTTCCACAGCAGTCCCTGCAGGAAGGGCTTTCGTTTCGGCGTACCACGTGAGATAATCTGTGGCGACGATAATCCATCGGTTTCCTTACGTCGATGGTGGGAAAGGACCAAGTGCACTCGGGGGAGCAATCGGCTGCAGGAGACCTGCCGGCTTCGTCGGCGGTTTCTTGCGTCCCTGGTCTTCGGCAGCTTGGGCCAGTAATACCTTTCACGGATTCGGGCCAGCGTACGGCTGTAACCAAGGTGTCCGGACGTCGGGTCGTCGTGGCAGGCTTGGAAGATCTCCGCTCTAAGGTCGGTAGGGATTACTAGCAGCCACGGCGTACTGTTGTCTCCGAAGTTCTCCTTGTAAAGTACACCTTGTCGGACGGAGGACGAAAGTCGGCAGGGCACTCGAGAAGACACGGGGGACAGTCCCCCCTCGTCCTTCGAGGTGCTCGATTAGCGCGCGCAACTCAGGATCGTCTCTTTGACGTCGCGCCATGTCGTCAGTGTTCACTGCGCCTAGGAAGCACTCGTCGTCATCGTCGTCGCTGCTACCGGGAGATGTCTCGACAGGGGCTCTGGACAGGCAATCGGCGTCGCTGTGCTTGCGGCCTGACTTGTAGACAACAGTCATGTTGAACTCCTGCAGTCGGAGACTCCATCGAGCGAGACGTCCGGACGGGCCCTTTAGGTTCGCAAGCCAGCAAAGCGAGTGGTGGTCCGTGACAACGCGGAAAGGGCCCCCGTACAAGTACGGGCGAAACTTCGTGATCGCCCATACGACCGCAAGACATTCCTTTTCAGTAGTGGAGTATTTTCTCTCCGCTTTGGACAGTCTTCGACTCGCGTAGGCGATGACTCGCTCGGTGCCTTCTTGCACTTGAACCAGTACCGCGCCAAGTCCTTCGTTACTTGCGTCCGTATGAATCTCGGTTTCCGCGTCTTGATCGAAGTGTCCAAGAACAGGAGGAGTCTGGAGTCGTTGCTTTAGCTCGTCGAATGCGTGCTGCTGCTCTTCGGCCCACTCCTCGGCGTCCTTCGTGAGTTTAGTGAGCGGTGCGGAAATCCTTGCGAAATTCCGAGCGAAGCGTCGATAGTAGGCACAAAGACCAAGGAATCTTCGCAAAGCCTTCTTGTCTGTGGGCGCTGGGAATGCCGCGACGGCGCGAGTCTCCTCGGGGTCTGGACGGACGCCTTCGTTACTAACCACGTGACCTAGTAATTTCAGTTCGTCATAGGTGAACCGGCACTTTGACGGCTTGAGGGTGAGTCCGGCGGTCTTTATGGCTTGGAGAACAGCTCGGAGTCGTCGCAAGTGCTCGTCGAAGTCAGTTGAAAATACTACGACGTCGTCAAGGTAGACGAGACAGCTCTGCCACTTCAGCCCTGCCAGTACGGTGTCCATGACACGCTGGAAAGTTGCTGGCGCCGTGCATAGTCCGAAGGGCATAACCTTGAACTCGTACAGTCCATCCGGCGTAACGAAGGCTGTTTTTTCGCGGTCCCGTTCGTCGACTTCGATCCGCCAGTAACCGCTCTTAAGGTCCATCGATGAGAAATAACGAGAGCGGCGCAGCCGGTCTAGTGTGTCGTCGATGCGGGGGAGGGGGTAGACGTCTTTCTCCGTAACCGCGTTCAGCTGCCGGTAGTCGACGCAGAACCTAAGCGTTCCGTCCTTCTTCTTAACCAGCACGACTGGAGAGGCCCACGGACTACTTGAAGGTTGGATTATGTCATCCTTCAGCATCTCTTGAACTTGCTCCTGGATCACCTCCCTTTCTTTAGCGGAAACTCTGTACGGCGATCGATGCACAGGGCGCGCGTCGTCCTCGGTAACGATGCGGTGCTTCGCAACGGCGGTTTGGCGCACCTTCGACGACGTCGCAAAGCAGTCGCGGTATTCGGCGAGGAGGTTATTCAGCTGCCGTCGTTTCGGGCCCGGAAGCTTAGGGTCAATGTCGAGCTGCGCTGGCGGCGTACTGTCTTGTCGAGGTGGCGAGGATTCGTCAGTAATGGCGGCGATTTCGGCGGAGTTTCGCAGTTCCTCGACGTGGCCCACGGCTGCACCTTTTGTGAGGTGTTGCGCTTCGTTCCGGAAGTTCGTCACGAGGACCACAGCGCGGCCATCCTGAAGTTCAGCTACTCCTCTTGCGACGCCTATTCCTCTTCCCAGAAGCAATTGAAGGTTGCCTTCTAGAACAACTTCGCCGCAGGTAGCTGCATCGGTCACGACGGGTACGACAACACTTGATCGCGGTGGCAGGTTCACGTGGTCGGCAGCGACTCGGATGGCGGCTGGCGCTGTTTGGGGTTTCTCTGAAGGCGGAACAGGCTTGCGCAGCGTCAATCTGTTCTCACCAAGGTCGATGACGGCGCCGTATTCACACAGAAAGTCCATGCCGAGAATGACGTCTCTGGAACAGTCTTGTAGAACGACGAACTTCAGAGGGCACGTCTCACCGTGGATCTCGACGCGAGCAGTGCATCTCCCGACTGGTGTAATGAGGTGTCCTCCGGCGGTTCGTATTTGAGGTCCATCCCACGGCGTCATGACTTTTCGAAGGCGGCGGGAGAGCCTCCCTCTCAGAACGGAGTAGTCTGCTCCGGTGTCGACGAGTGCCGTCGCGTCGTGGCCGTCGATGATAACGTTGAGGTTGTTGGACACCGAAGCAGGAGCGTCGTTGCGATGCGCAGCGTCGGGAGAGTGGGAGCGCTCCGTCGTTCTTGGAGGCTCTTTACTTCGGTCGTCTTCGGCAACGCCACCTCCAGGCGTTGCCGCGCCTAGTTTTCCCGGCGACGCAAGGGAGACAGGCTTTCTCAGCGGGGTCGTGGCGCTGGAGACGCTGAACGTCGTGGTGACGGCGAGCGAGATTCACGGCGGAGAGACGGCACTGAAGAGGGCGAGCGTCGGAGGTACTCCTCGATATCGCGAGGGCGTTCGCCGTACCTCGGGCGTGGGTCGTTCGGGTGGAAACCACGCAGACCAAGTCGACGGTAGGGGCAGCTGCGGTAGAGGTGGTCGGCTTCCCCGCAGTGGTAGCAGAGCGGGCGTCGGTCGGCCGTTCGCCAGACGTCGGTCTTCCTCGGCGTCGGGTGTTCAGTGCGGACGAACTCGGGTTGCCCTTCCCGACGTCGGAAAGTCTGTGGCTCTGGTAGGACACGTCGAGGCGGCGTCGAATACTGCTGGACAGCTGGTGCCGGTCTCCGAGCTACCGCGGCGTAGGTCGAAGAGGGCTCTTCGGGTGCTGCTACGCTTGCAGGAGCCTCAGGTTGGAATGCCCGCTGGACCTCCTCGCGGACAACTTCGGCTATTGACACCGAAGCAGGCTGGTGGGTAGCAGGCAGGAGCTTCTTGATTTCCTCCCGGACGACGTTCCGGATGATCTCGCGTATGTCCGGGGTGTTGCTGCTGTACGGCGAGAGGGCGGAGAAGCCAGGAAGTCTCTGATAGTGGGAGGCGCGTGCTTGAAGGGCACGTTCGATGTTTGTTGCCTCCGTGATGAAGTCTTGGATGGTGATAGGCGGGTTCCGCACAAGGCCTCCGAAGATGGTTTCTTTCACTCCTCGCATCAGGAACCGCAGCTTCTTCTCTTCAGGAGCGTTTGGGTCGGCGCGGTTCATGAGGCGGAGAACGTCCTCGACGAAACTCGTGACACTCTCGTTTGGCCCTTGGCTTCTTGCTTGAAGAAGTTCTTCAGCCTGCTGACGTAGCTGCTGGCTGGCGAAAGTGCGTTGAAGCTCCGCCTGGAAGTCTTGCCACGACGAAATTGACGCTTCGTGGTTCTTGAACCAGGTGCGTGCCGTGCCTTCCAGAGCGAAGTAGACATTCTGAAGGCACTGCTCCGGTGTCCATTGGTTATGGCGGGCGGGAACGCGACAGAACAGCACACGACAGAACAGCACGCGACAAAACAGCACGGTCAAAACAGCACGCGTCAAAACAGCACAGCGTCAAAACAGCACGGTGACAAAACAGCACGCGTCAAAATAGCGCGCGACAGAACAGCACAGCGTCAAAACGGCACAGCGACAGAAGAGCACGTGCCAAAACAGCACGGCGTCAAAACAGCACAGCGACAAAACAGCACGCATGTAGCAACTTCAAGTGCGTTATTCACCTCCCTTTGCGCGAATAGTATCGAACATCCTTCACCTTTTCATTTATTGTCGCTAGGTTATAAAGAAATTTATTGCCTATTTCAGAGCTTACCAAACTCCGCAACCCGAAGACCCCCCCTCGGGCTTTTCACGAGGCTACAAGAGTCAGTTACAATGATGAGTACTAGTAGCAGTCCACATAATAAATTGTAGGCTGAAGATGACTAAACCTAAATTCATAACAAAAAATGATAGCAATTGCTTCGCGAACACCCACTGCATCTGTCGGACCCGCATTTTGGAAGACACGGCAGTTGGTAGTGGACCACGATTTTTATCACAGCGGGAGTTACCGATCGGCATCCAGCGTAAATAATTCCTGTAAGGTGACAGGCGGAAAGCTTCAAACAAACGAATGCAATTGTTCAAACCTCCTTCAGCGAAGCTCTTGTTGGTACGTTAGTCAGATTTTAACGTGACGTTTATAGTCAGCAGAAAAAAAAAACAAAAAAACAGTATTTTCGAGGGCGTTTGATTCATTCCTGACTATATGACCACTTCCTTTCGCAGTTTTCAGCTTGTCTCCGAGGTCGGTTCAACTTTCAACAAGAGCTCCGGGGGCGCAGGGGTCTTCAGGATGAAATCTGGGTTTTTTACCTGATAGGGATTTGGGTGTCGAATTTTTTGTTCAAAGAACAAAATCTAATCGTGAACTGCACAATGCGAATCAAGAGCGTCCGTAGATGCCGCTCATTTTTTAACAACCCTAGCTTCCATCTACTAGAGGAGGGCATAAATACGATTGTTTTACTGCCGTTTCTGTGGTCGGCGCGAATTTACCACCACTCGCAGTCGTGAAAATGGGGCAAAATCGCACTGAGTACAATGCTTGCTAATTTCTGCATTTTGATGTTTTCCTCTCCGACCGAAGTGGTAGTGAAGTTCATGTTCGTCCTGTGTACAAATACGAGCACACGACGAAAATGTCAGATCATGATAGGGCCCCAGTGCGTCTTGCAGAACAGGTCACGTCGGCTGCCACAGACAGCAACAAATAAAAAAAAACGTACCTGGTTAACTCACTATACATTTTAAGGAAACGCTTTTAAATATTACATTTTCGTCAGTATACTGATTTTCGTCCATAAACCGAAAGGAACCGAGACGTTTATGAGTCTAAAATATTTACCGCAATGATTTCCGAAAGACCTTTTTTTGGACGCTGTGCTGTCTTGTCGTTCTGCTGTTGGGACGCTGTGCTGTTTTGACGCCGTGCTGTTTTGGCACGTGCTCTTCTGTCGCTGTGCCGTTTTGACGCTGTGCTGTTTTGTCGCGTGCTATTTTGATGCGTGCTGTTTTGTCGCCGTGCTGTTTGACGCTGTGCTGTTTTTGACGCATGCTGTTTTGACCGCGCTGTTTTGACAGTGCTTGTTTTGACCGTGCTGTTTTGTCGCGTGCTGTTTTGGTCGCGTGCTGTTTTTGGGTCGCGTGCTGTTTTGCGCGTGCTGTTTTTTGTCGTGTGCTGTTCTGTCGTGGTGCCATGGAAAGATAAAGGGCTCTGCTTTGGCGTCTTCCGAGATCCACGGTCGGATTCACGTGTCGGGGGATGGGCTTGACTGCAATGCGGGGAATCATGTATCACGGTGGCGGTTCTTTGGGAAGGGGAGAGAGGGGACAGTTGGGTATCCGAGGCTGTACAGAATGTCGCGGCCTTGTTCGGACGTGGTGAGTCGGTGGTATATATCGCTGCGACGTGACTTCTGTCTTCTCCTCAAGGCTGTTGTAAAGAGAAGTGGCCGTTTTGATGTAGTTTGGGGCGTACGTTGGCACCCTGAGTCCGTGCGGAGGCATTTTCGGAGGGAGGTTCCAGTTGATGTATTGGGCTTTTGTGAGGGCTAAATAAGGGAGGGCATAGAGAACAGAGAATAGACGGTCGCTTCCAAAATCTTGCGGAGTTCGTATTCTTTCAGGTCGTGAGTGTGACGGGTGATTCGGTGGGGCATGTTATAGATGAGGTGGATTTGTTTGGTCGTTTTTGTTGTCCACACTGTGCTCTTCCATCTTGCTGCCATATGAAGCCCAAAATACGGATGTGAGGCCGACGGGGGATTTGGCGGCCGTCGACGTTGAGGCGAATGAGGGATGATAGAGGTCTGTTTCTTTTCGATTTTGATCCACAACGACGACATATTCCAATTTTTCGGGAGAGCATTCGAGACCGATGTATTGGGCGTGGGTATGGATAATATCCAAGCCGTCTTGAAGGGTACGTTCCTGTGTCCCCGGTTTGCTGCGGGAGCACAAGATAGCGACGTCATCAGCGTAAATGGCATGGCATAGGTCAGGAACAGATGAAAGCTCAGAGGGAAGGTTTTTCATGGTGAGGTTGAATAAAGTTGGGGATAAGATGGAGCCTTGTGGCGTGCCGCGTGAGATGGGAAGGGGGAGATGGTTGGCCGTCGGGTCTGATGGTTTGGGCGGTACGTTTGGAGAGGAAATCTTTGATATAGTTGAAGAGGCGGCTTCCGGGTTGAGTTTCTTGGAGGTTGTAGAGGATCGCGGCATGAGTAACGTTATTGAAGGCCTTCTTAAGGTAAACTCCGACGATAGTGCGGAGTTGGGCGGTGCTCGGGTGTGCGAAGACATCTTCCTGAATGCGGAGGGCTACGCCTTCTGTGCAGACGTGTCTTCTAAACCCAATCAGGGTGTGCGGAAGATGGTTCCCCGTTTCGAGGTGCCAATCAAGGCGGTTGAGTATCAATTTCTCCATTAATTTTCCAATGCATGAGATCATTGAAATGGGGCGAAGGTTTGTTGAGTGGTCGTGGGCTTTCCGGGTTTAGAAAGCAGGATGACATGAGCCGTTTTGCATTCTGTGGGAGCCGTCCATTTACCCATGCGTGGTTGATATGTGTCAGCAATTCGTCGAGTTTAGCTTCGGGGAGGTTACGGAGCATGGTATATGTGATGCAATCAAGTCCAGGAGCGGTGCGACGTTTTAGTTGAAGCATGGGGAGCCAGAGTTCGCCGATAGAAAACTTTGAGTTGATTCCCGTGTTTAAGTCTTCAGGCAGGGCGGAAATGTAGTGAAAGCTGGGTATGGAGTGTGAGGAAGGGGGTAGAACGTATTGCGAATGTCCTCAATGAGGGTGGAAGGTTCCAGGTGTTGGGCCAGGAGCAGTGTTTGAAGGGTTGTTCCGAGGTTGGCCTGCCAAAGAGGGAGCGGAAAAGGTTCCAAACCCTGGGGTGTGAAGTTGGCCGTTGACATTGTTGCAAAGGTCAAGCCAATGCTGTATGGCAAGGTGGTCAGCATATTTTTCGAATTCGGAGTGAGAGCTTGTATTTCGGGCTTGGAGTGTGGTGTTGTGCTTGCGGTGGCGCCAGCGCTTGACCAAGGCGCGACGTTGTCCCATAAGGAGAGGAGGTGGCTGTCAACGTGAGGTGGTCCTCGGAGTGCGCAATCTGCATGGTGTGTTCTTGGATCGTGGTGAGTATCGCGGTACTCCAAGCTTCTGGGGACAGGGTGTCGGCGTCGACGGTGTCGAGATCCGCTCGGGCTTTCGGCCAGTCTGTACTCTTGGTCCGGGGATAGGTTGCGGGGGTACGACGGAGACGGGAGCTGAATTGGAGGCGCAGTTCCAGGGTGTGATGATCGCTGCCGAGAGAGTCCTCTGTGTTCTCCTAAATCGCTTGGAGTAGTCCGCGAATTCATGTGAGATCCGGGGTTGTGTCCGACTCTTGAGCCGTGCCTAGGCGCGTGGGGCTAAACGATTCCGTACGGAGAGTGGAGTGGTGATTGCTGGTGAAAGAGGCCAATTCACGGCCTAGCGGCACCGCGAGGTCATAGCCTCAGGCGGAATGAGGGCAGTTAAAATCTCCAAGAAGGAGAACAGTGTTGCGAGTATTTGACTTGGGGAGGAGGGTTTGTAGCGGCGGGAAGGACCTTGAGGGTTGGCTAGGAGTTCAGTACGTATTGATGATGGTAAGGCGGTGGCCACCTATGAGAGTGGTGGTTACGTGTTCTTGGGTGGGGGTGTTGACATGCCTAGTATCTACTTGGGTGGTGGGGAGGTATTTGCGTATGTAAGTGAGCGTCATGGTGGGGGTGGTGCTTTCATCCGCAGTGCCCCCACGGCGGTGGATAATGCTCGACTGGGCAAACATGTCGTAGCCCCGTAGGTTGAGCGCTCCACCAGCTTCTTGAATGACGAGGATGTCCGGTTGGGTGTCCGTGAAGGTCATATGGTTGAGGAGGAGGGTTTTTTTCTTGCGGAGTCCGCGGCAGTTCCACTGCCAGATGATCAGAGGCTGCGGCGAGCGGGGAAGGTTCAGAGTCATGGAGCTGTTATTCATGGTGTGCAGGATTGCGGTCTTGGATTGAGGCAGGTGTACGCTTGTGGGAATGATGGTCCTCTTCTAGTACGACAATACGAGCCGTTAGGTCATTAAGAGTACTAAGGAGAGAGGCAAGAGCTTGGTTGAGGAGGGGGGTAATAATGTGTTGAAGGAGAGACGGGAGTATCTGGTCCAGTGTCTTGCGTACAATTTCTTGTATGTCGGTTTGTGAAATGATAGGTTGTGGGATTTGAGGGGGAGAAGGGGGAGTGGCGGTAGTGGTAGAGGTGGGTAGATGGGGAGAGTTTGAGCCATTCACCTCTCGGGTTGGGGGGAAGGCCTGACCGATGACATTGTTCAAAGGCCTGGGCAGATCGTGCGATGTGGAGTTCTGGCGTGGGGAGGATCTGGAGCGTCTGAATGGCTGGAGGTTGTGCACGGGGAAAGGTGGAGGGGGCGCTAGGGTGTTCGGTCTTCGGGAGCGGCTGCGTTTGAGGGTCCTGGAGCCACGGGCAGATCGGACTTGGGCAGGTCCTTTGCTGCGCCTGCGGCTTCGTGATGAGGCTAAAATGCCGAACCGGTTGGAGGTAGGCAAGGTGGGCCAGTTGCCAACTCCGGGGTCTAGATGGGGTGGGCCATGAGTATGGACGTTCCGGCGGTGCCCAGCTCTGGTTCGTTTTTGTAGGGACTGTGTTGCTTCGAGGTGTGCAGGGCAGGAGGGGCCTATTGCTGCGTGTTCCCCGTTACAGTTGAGGCAGCGGAGCTCACAGTGATGACGAATGTCGGAGGGGTTTTGCTCCGGAGAGAAACGGGACCCACATGCGGCACAGCACACGAACTCGGCTCGGTTTTGGCATACAAGGCTTCGATGTTCGAGGCTGAAGCAGTGCTTGCATTGCTGGCTGTTAGGGCGTGGTATAGCCTGAAAACCGTGGAACAGAGGATGGCATGTCGAAGGAGAGTAGGCCCTTCGATGGTGACGAGGAGCGAAGCCGTTTGGCCTAGGCGGCGGAATCGGAGAATCCTACGGGAGGGAATGTAGAGCTCTGAGTGGATGGCTTCGTCAGTGAGATCCAGAGATACTCCGTGGATAACTCCTTGAGCGTTATTCGGGCTGTTGGCCTCGTACGTGTTGGTGGGATGTAGTTTGCCTTGGAGAGGGAGTTGTTAAAAAGCAAGGAGTTTGGTGGCCGCAGAGTTGCGATATGCGTCCACTGCCGGGAGGTTTTGACGGGATCGCAGCTTGATGAAGGTGTCGCGGCATTCCTGCTTGGTAAGGTGGGCTGCTTGTTGGACGGCTTGGCTGATGGTGGTAGGGCTCACAGATGCCCAGTTGGTGTTGTTCGTAAGCTTCACGATTATGGTCCGGGGTGAAGGTAGGCGTGGCGATGGAGTGGCGAGTGTCCAGCCGACTCCATTGTCGGCAGTGTCCATGGGGAGGTAAGACAGAGGGGTCGGATTTGAAACTCTAGGGGCTCAGAAGGTGCTCACTGACCTCCAAGGAAAAGTTGAGCGGGTTCCGAGGCCGGGAACTGGGCAAAATCGTAGCTGGGAACGAGGCTCCATGGGAACACTTTGGAACTCATCGAGCGCTTCTCAAGACGACGGAGTTGGGCGGTGTTTATACGAGAAGCACGTTCTCCTCCGGGGTTTGCGGAGCCCGGAGAAGTCGACCGTCCTCGATTGGATTCGATTGGAACAAACTTTATTTGTGCCTGCAGTTGGGCGCTCGCGCACCCCGACGAGGGCCTACGTCGTCTTCGGAGTTGCCGTTACTCGGCGCGGGTCTCGGCTCACTGTTGTCGGCTCGCCGGGGCCCTGCCTTTCGGGCGCCCCGAGGACCTGCTGGACGGCCCATAGCTGTTGATCCTGGTCATAGCTCTTCGCAGCTGCCTCGAGCCGCGGCGGAATCGTTCGTAATCTTGCTTCCTCTGGGTGTTTGATGCAGTCCCATAAAATGTGCGTGTGATCTGCCGTCTCCCTCCAACAGACCTTGCACCTGTCGGTCGGGTATGTCTCGGGGTACATGCGATGCATCAGTCCTGGGCTTACTGTCCTCGAAGCTGCCTGGATCGCGTTCTCTCTTTAACCAGAGCTCGGTGTTTTCACTTCCCCACGTGCTCTCGTCTCCTCCTCTCCCTCCGTTTCTCGAGGCACAGTGAGAGATACTATTCCCCACTGCAGCAAAACGGACCGGAAAAACCGGGAATCAGGTGGAACAGGGCGCTTTGCGCTTCTCCGCGTCTCTGGCGGCTTTCACGGAGACGTGTTGTCGGTGCTTTAGCAAACGATGTAAATTGACAAAAGTTCTAATATTTCTTAACTGTGCCCGTGTGTTCAAAGTATGGTGAAGCCTCAGTAGATTGTTTCCTTACATGCCGTATATAAAAACCCGATTACTTCACAGCACATGGATCTTCGCATGCTTTCGATTTCTCGGATAGATAGGAATCACGAAAAAGAGGTTTCGAGTGCTCATCTGTCTCAAGTCACATTTAAAGTGACGACTACTTGCTAGCTTATAAGGGTCTTGTTTATAGGGAGGTAGAAAATCAGACCGAGGGAGACAGACTCCATGTTTCACTGGAGGGAGCACAAGTGTTGCAGTGAAGTGAACTCGAAAGTTCGACAGCTGCTTTCCATGAGTTTGGTTGTGATCGATTAGCCGTCAGATTGAGCAACCCACGCCGGTCGGTGTGTTTGGCTCTTCCTCTTGGCTGCTCCTCGCCGGGAAAGACCCTCAAGCACACCCGAGGGAGTTGGGCCAATTTTGCGATTACCTAATTTCGGTAAACTTGCCCGCTGCATACAATAAAGACAAGTAAAAAAAAAAAGCGGGGGAAAATGGGGGTGGGGAGGGGGGGAATGCGTTACGCAAAGTTAGATGCTGTCACGACATTACGATTTCTCGCGCCTTCAAAATTTATACGATGCCGCCGTCGCCACCAGCAGCAATATGCGTCTTCCTTTTTGTTTTAGGTTGTCCGGCCATGAAATAGTATTCGCACATCATTTACTCAATGTCTTCGTTCAAGGTTCGAAGTCAAGTTCGATGCAGATAGGGCCTGCGTGAACCTCCGATAAAAGCTGTCTGTCCAGTTTGTCCGCCTACGTCTCCTTGCTGCCTACTAGAACCATTTGGTCGAGTTGAAGTGGTATCTCACTTTCGGTAAAATATTTTTATTCTGAAGTACACCTAGTAACTAGGCGAGTGAGTTCAAATTTCAACGCGAAGAATATACTACTTTCGCTTTAGTGGGACATAATACGTAGGGTCATACATAACCGTCATATTCGTCAAAATGGCTCCGCGGTTTCTACTAAAACCTGAATTGAAATACGATTACCAGCTGCTTAGTGGGGCGCCAGGGGGTTAACACGCTTCTTGGCTCAGGAAGCACTTGCTTAATTTTCGTAATTTTCGTGCAGCCTGTGTTGTTGTCCTAGCTGACGACTGGAGGGAGTTGTTTCGGATACGCACGGACGCTTGATTTCGCGGAAGGATAAATCGCATGGTCGAGGCATGCGTGTTCAATGAAAATTACGCTCGGTGGCACAATTCTGTAGCCATCGCCGCCGTCATTAGCTGATCAAAACCGATTATAGCTAATTACCGCCGCTCCGGAGCCCATAGTTACGGTATCGACCAAAATCTCCGAAACAGAAGTTTCATACGAAAAAAATACACAGCACCAGGAAAACAAAACTATGTTCTCCAGTTTCGGGTGCACCGACTACACTTAGCCGTCGCAGTTGAAACAACTTGAAAATAGGGCATTAAACAAGGAAAATCTGCTAAAATGAATGCACCTCCCGTTGAGCCCGCCCGGGCGACCCGACGAGACCTGTTCCCAGTCGCCATGTTTGTTCGGAGGTGGCGCCCCCTATAGGTCGCTGGAGTGGCGAATAGTTAGTACATATACTACAGATACTAGGGTGATTAGACATTTTTTGTGAACCATACTTCAATTGTCGTCTAAATAAAAAAATAAAAAACGATCAGAATGATTATTTTTTTTTTTTTTTTTTTTTTTTTTCTGTAGAGGTGAACGGGTCTGCTGCAAAGCCAGCTTTTCTATATGTCAGGAATGAGGTTATCTCTGGAGCAGAGACACCACTCATCCTACTTCCCTCGCGCGGTCGTTTGGCAAAGCTTGTCCTTGGCTTTCCACTAAGAGTACTCAAGACGTGAGGTGCTCCCGGAACCGGAAATTAAACCTCTCGACTGGATAGAAGACCGGGACTGCTTTTCCGACTCCCGTCGCTCTGTGGCAATAACATAATTGTCGCAGGTGCAACCTTAAGCGCGTCTTAGGTAGGGTCCTTGAAAATAAGAATTACATTTATAATAAACATGGACATAAACCCCTGGCTGCAGGTAGAAACGATACCCATTACATCACTTCATTAATACATTTATAAGCTTCCGTACTATTGTTACCTGACAGCTTAAGGTCTAACTTTGAAAGTCACTGATTTGACTCAAAATGGATTTATTATATTGATAGACACATCTCAACTAGAAACCGAAATTGCAAGTCACGGTAATTGTTTCGCGAAGGTATTCACGTTTATATTCGGACCGAGAGTCGGAGACGCTCTACTGGCAACACTGAAAAATGTGACATCAGTTGTTATAATATGGGGTAATACGGGGTATTACAGCTTTTTGTCGACGGGTTACAAGAAGTTTGAGGGTGTCATATAATTATATTTGAGCTCGCTCCAGAAAAATAAAGAAACAAAAAAATGAGCAAGATACTGTGTTTTTTAGACTGTCTTCTCAACTTGCAAGTTACACAACTTCCGGCGTCACCCCACTGGAGAGCGCGGGAAAATTTGCATTTTGATTTTGGAATCACCTTCATTTGCCGTTTCCTTTATTTTAATAGCTATTTTGAATTGAGAGATAATAAATAGCATGCCGGGAAGAGTATAAATTGTTTAGTTTCGGTAAATGAAAAAAAAAAAAAAACACCCACCGGATTGCTTTATAAGAAACGGAGGGTTCACGCTTTTTGTTATGTTCTCTGCTTTTTGCTTCGTGATTGGTCCTTCTCTATTCTTATTGTCTAATCACGAAATCTTATTGGCTGAGAACCGATAATGAAGATGAACGGAGCTCGCCACTCCCTGCGTTCCTTAAACTGTCAGTGAATATGAATTGCATGGACTTGCTGGTAAAGATTGCTTTGAGGATCACAGTGCTCTTACACAAAAGGGTGCTGTGTAAAGACAATCAAGTATTAAAAAATATTAAGCGTTATCCGCGTGCTTAGGTGGCGGGTCTGCAAGATGAGAATTGAACATGATAAATTTAATTCTGTCTCATTATTTGCCCTTTTATCTTGATGACAACCTTGTCGATGTTTCAGCTCGTCCTTAGAAGCGGGCGATCTCGAATTGATCATTATGCAAAGTCTACGTATTATATTTCCAATCTCTTCCGCCACAATGTGTTGTTCTTTGAGTCTTATGAATTTATTCCCAATCTCATAGTTCGGGTATCAAATTCCAATATGCACATGAGGTTATATCCCGGTGTGCCTGAAGCATTTGATAGAAGCCGTCCGGCAATCGTAACCAACGAGTTTTCGGAAACCTAAGATCAGCAAAATAATCTTGTTATCCCACGACCACTAAATTCAAATGCGGGAATTTCTTTTCCAT